>JAVJIF010000419.1:0-289166 GCA_038442645.1 Agave tequilana | reverse complement strand
TTATTATTACTCCTCCTACCCATATATCTAGGTATGTACCCTAGCGTCCTAATACACATACATCCATATATGAGTAAGTTGAGGTTGTTATTGGAAACTGATGATGAAATCAATGAGTTATATTTACAATAGGTCCCGTGCATACCCGAGACCACGACCCAAGATGTTCCGGTGCTGACCCGAAACCTGCCGCTAGGCAAACGGAGGTGGGTCTTATTGAATGCCCATTCAGGAATGTAATAAGAGGTAGGGATGCCGATGAACAAACGTGTCAGAATGGCATCATTTGATACTACATTCCCTGTCTAAGACTTGAAGTAGTATATGTGCTGGTTCGGTGACCCCTTGCCATCGAAGCCCTGTAGGGTCGGAGCTTTAAACTTGGGAGGGTACGGGACAAGATCCCACTCAGCCGGGTATGGTCGGACCACACCTGCTTCTTGGAGGCCTTTCTGATTGGCGAGTGCTTCAAGACGCTGCTCCAGTTTACTCATCCTTTTGGAATGAGTGCTCCCATTCTCTGAATTGTCTTTCTTTTCAGATGGAGGCTTGGATGACTCAGAGTTGGAATGCTCCTCCTTCTCGGTATGTGCAGAGGATGAGCTTTCCACTTTCTTCTATTTGCCCTTGAACTTTTTGGAAGGAGTCTTGACCTTCGACTTCTTCTTTTTGTCCTCAAGCAATTGCGAAAGCATCTGCTTGAGGCTGTCGATAGATTCTTGTTGAGCACGAATCATATCGAGTTACTCCCCCTGGGCCTGGGCTTGTGTTCAAAGTACCTGGCTATTTCTTCAGGAGTGCTTGCCATATATGCGAAGGCTTTTTTCTCTATATAAGAGTTTGAGCCTTGTGATTCTGCGATGGCAGAGTGTGATTCGCTTACTTCATTCGCCGGGATAGGGCACTGTAGTCCACTAGGGTTATTACGCCACTTTGAGTGTCGGTATGCCGGTACACTCCTTCCGGCTCGGTGTCAAACTCGTCGGAGCTGACTATTGGCTGCTTCCCCATAGTTCTGCTTGGCGTAGTGCTTGGACCCACCATATTCGCATTAACTTCAGGGTACTCTTCATCAGAGGAGGTTCTCCTTGCGCGGGAGCGACACCTTTTGGGCGAGAGGGAGACTGACGTAGACGGTTGAACACCGATTATTTGCTTACATGTGAGCTGCAGTGGCATTCAGAGAGTACCGCTGTGATGAGCCGTTCACAACAGCATTGTGGAGTGATTTGATGAACACTCCTCTTATTTGTCAAGTAGTCCCTTAGATCTGTCAGAGGGGGATCGAAAAGACCAGCCCTGAGTCTCTGAGAACGAGGACTTTTCAGCTCCCTTCTGACTTTAGCTATTGGAGAGCGAATATTAACCTTGCACCATAACTCTAAGATGCAAGTCTCAGGAGTGCAGATTCAGAGACGCGGAGCTCACATTCTGTAGAATAGACGCGACTTGTGTTTTGATTCTGAGACGAGAGTCTCGTGCCTCTGCTGAGAAGAGACGCCGACCCCGCGTTGCTGATTGTCGTGTTTGCCTGGCAATCATTAAGAAATGCGGACTTCATGAACCTCACATTCTGACGTAGAGACGCAGGTCTCGTGTCTCTGAGAAGAGACGCAGACCTTACATTGCTGAACATCACGTCTGTGAGGTAGGGTCTCAAAAACGCGAGCCTCTTGAGCTCCGCATTTTGGTATCCAAACGCAGACTTTGTGCATCTGATGCAGTTTAGAATGGATGCGAGTCTGAGCCTCGCATCCTGTATTTGCTGGACAGATAGTTTTTCTAACTTCTTCCATCTGTTATCGACGTGTTCGACGCCTTTGTCGACGTTCAGCATTTCGGTTACGCTTCACGAGTTGTTGGGAACCCCCGGTAACCTAGAGCTGAGGGGTATTGAGAGGAGGGGCGTGGTGAGATTGGCCTTCAGTCATGTTGGCCTTGCGGGTCTCATGAGAGACGTTGACACGGGCCGCGCGTGCTACACGACCAAAAATGACACTGTTTTCGCAGGCCATCTTTGGGGAAGTCTCCGAAGAGACTTGAGAGCAGATCTCTGAAGAGACCCTGCGGTACCGTTATGCCACCCTGGAGCTCTTGAAGCCAGAAGAGGGGAACACTTCGTACTTTGCCTGGTCAAATTTCACGACAAGTGATTCGACCATTTTTTTGATAAAACTGATGTCACCATGTGCCACAACTTGCTCATCAGTGGAGAAAGTAGTCCCAGCGAAGTCGCCATTTCTTAATCGAAATAGAAATTTGGAAATAATGCAAAGTTTTCTTGAATCAATGAAAGATTACAACAAGTCAAAATTCAATTACAAGAGAGAGAAGACACTCTAGCTCAGATCTTCTCTTTATTTAAGGCTGGGTTCTTTGCGTAGCAATGGAAAGTGAGTCTTATTTTTCGTTGGCTGGGTGAACATCAGGCTCTTCTGGAACTCTTCTCCTAGGATCACAGATGAAGTAACACAGTTTTGATCCATTGAAATCTCAAAGAGACTTAGGAAAAACTTGAACTCATCGAGTTGGTAGAAGAGTTAAACTCTTTATAAAGCTATTCTTCCTCAGCTAAAAATTTCGATCCCTCTTTAATAGCAAACTGAGCTATTTATAGGGGCTTCAGGGGTAAAACTGTCCCCTAAAAACTCTCCATAATGGGGGTTAACTCCCCTCATTATGTAGGCAGTACTTGACCCAGTAATGAGGGTAGTTATAACTGAGACGCATGGCTCCTCTGCAGTTGAGATGCGGGTTTGAGCTCTGCATTTGGCCGTTGAGGTGATGCTGGATGCGGGTTTCGACTTCCGTGTTTGGGCACTGTGGTGGGGTAGAAACACGAGCCTCAAATTTTGTGTTTCTTCATTGACATGATATTAGACGCGTGCCTCGAGCTTCGCTTCTGAGATGCGGGCTTCAAGCTCTGTGTCTAAGCACTGAAGTGGTGCTGAGACGTGGGCTTCGAGCCCTGCGTCTTGCATTGAAGGGATGCTCGGGCACAGGCTTTGAGCCCCGCGTCTTGGATTAGCCTCACATTTGAAGTATGAACTCATTTTTCTGATGACTTGTCTACAGTGTTTTTTAGAAAGTCTACACCACTTTGCCAGATATGGTCAAACTATTCCTGCCTCTTGGAGATTACTTCGTTATCAAGGGCCTCCAGGCGTTTCTCAAGTTCATTTATTCGCTTCAAGTAACGACCTCCCTTTTCTGAACCATCCTCCTCCTTAGATGAAGATTTGGGAGGTTCAAAATTGAAGTTGTTCTCACTTTCAGTTTTCTCAGAAGAACTTTCTCCTTTCTTCTATTTCCCTGGTTCTTGCTAAAGAAAGTGTTAGGCTTGGAGCCCTTCTTTTGGCTTATCAGCAACTGAGTTATCATCATCTTGAGATCGTCGATAGACTCTTGCTGGATTCGAAATATTTCCTGCTGCTCCTTTTGCACTCTAGCTTGCACTTCGAATCTCCTGGTCATGTCTTCTAGAGTTTCGGCCATAAATGCAAAGGCCTCGTTCTCCATATAAGAGTTGGACGATTGGGATTCTGCGATAGCGGAATGTTCATCGCTTATTTCAATTCCCCTAATCAAGGCATTGTAGTCTACTGGGGCTAATCCATCAGTCCGAATTCGAGTGTGTTGGTAGATCCCTTCAGGTTCGATCAGTATTTCTTTCAAACCTGAAGAAAGTTCAACATCGAACTCCTCAGAACTGATGGCCAGCTGCTTCCCCTTCGACTTACTTGGTCTGGTGCTTGGACCTACCATGTTGGAAGTTACATCAGGATATTCCATGTCAGAAAATAATCTCTTCTTGCAGGAATGACGCCTCTTGACTGAGTTAGAAGATGGGGTCACTGATAACCGATTGAAGACCAATAACTTTCTCATATGCGAGCTGCAGTGACACTTGGAGAGTACCGCCGTGATAAGTCGCTTGCAGCGGTATTGAGGAGTGATTTGATGTACACTCTGCTTCTTTGTCAAGTAGTCCATCAAATCTGTTATAAGGTATCTGAAGGACCAGCCTCGAACCCATAAGGGCGAGGGTTTCTAGTTCAACACTCCTCTTAATCTTTGGAGGTTGGATGCGGACTTTACATTTATGTGTAGAAACGCGAAGGTCGCGTTTGAACATGTCTTTCTCCTTAATGTGAATCTCGCGTTCTGGCACAGAAATGTAGGCCTCGCATTTTGGTTTGGCCAGAAGTTGAATGTGGGTGTTGCATTCTGGCAATGAAATGTGGACCTCGCGTCTTGGTTGATAAACACGGACCTCGTATTTGGCTTGGCCAAAGGCTGAATGCGGGTCTCACGTTCTGATAGTGAAACGCGAACCTCGCATTTTGTATTGGCCAAAGGCTGAATGCAGGTCTCGTGTTCTGATAATGAAACGCGGACCTCGCGCTTGGGCGCTGAAACGAGCGTGGAATGAACGCAAACCTCACGTTGAGAAATACAGGTCTCAGACTCGCGTTCATTGTCTGTGGAACAGAGTGCAACTGCAGAGTCTGTAACTTGTTATCAACGAGCGCAATGCCTTTATTGACATTAAGTATTCCGGTTGAGTCACAAGGGTTGATCGGAACTCTCGGCCACCTGAAATTGCAGAGTCCAGAGAGGAGAGTGATGACGGGATTTTCTTCACTATTTTTTTTACCATGAGCCAATACATTGCCCCTGCGGGTCTCCTAAGAGACGTTGATGCGGGCCAAGTGGGCTACATGGGAGTTTTTAGAACCTTGCTGGAAGTGACGCTGATTACATTATGAGCAATTACACAGGTCACTTTTGGAGAAGTCTCTGAAGGGACTTGAGAGCGAGTCCTAGAAGAGACTTTGCACTATTGCCACGTTGCCTTTGGGCTTTTAGAGCCCGAAGAGAGAAATTTTTCAAATTCTCTTGGTCGAACTCGACAATGAGTGATTCGACCATTGATCCAAGAAATTTGACGTCAGCTTGCGCCACAATCTTCTCGTCAGTAGATAAAACGGTCCCCAGCGGAGTCTCCATCTTTTATTTCCTCAAAAAATTTTGGTTCGTGTAAAAATTCTTATTGATTGCAAAAAAAATTTACAACGGATCAAAAATGGATTACAAAAGAGAGGAGGGTTTGAGTGGATCTCCTCTTTGTTTTAGACCATCTTGAGGATGCTCTCGAAAAGATTGAAATAACTCCACTTGAATGCAACAAACGTTAGAGTTTTTGAAAGAAAAGGAATTCTTTTCTTTTATCTCTCTCCCCCCCCCAAAAAAAAAAATCCTCCAAAAAAACGGCCAAGGGAAAATAGAACCTTCCTCCCTTATACCTTTCATAGCTATTTTAGGGAGATTCAGGGGTAGAATTGTCTCCAAGGAGTCCTCCATAATGGTAATTAACTCCCCACATTATGTGGGTGTTAATTGACCCAGTAATGAGGGTCAGTTATAATAGAAACACGGGTCTCGCGTTGGACACGGACCTCACTTTGTTGTTAGACGCAGAGCTCACAGGTTTCTCAGGATCACGTCTGAGTGGGAACACGGAGCTCACAAGTACGCGTTTGATGAAAAGCACAAAGCTACTCACGCTCGCATTTGATGAGCAGTGCGAGCCTCGCGTCTAGCCTTTGAACACGAATCTCGTATTGTCTGCATGATGACATCCGCGTTTGGGTTGAGATCCATTCTCGCGTTTGACTTGAACTCGTGTCTAAGTTGAGAATGACCCTCATGTTTGGTGAGGTCCGCGTCCAAGGTTTTGTCCACAGTGATTTTTAGATAGTCTACAGCTTATCTAGCCTGACTTTTCCATTTGCAATGGTGGCATGTCCCCTTTTCCTGTTTGATTGATCGAAGCTCGACACAGTGATAAGGCATCCAAATAGTCAGTTGGTGGATTGAATGAGTTTATCTGATGGCTTATCAAGCCGAACTCATTGAAGAAGGTTCGTGACGCATCTTTGCAGAAGCTTTCCTGTGTTTCCACATTCATATCAAAGTGTGGTGACCGAATGAGGATCAGAGAAGATTTCACGGGGAATGATAATCTCTAAACCAATTCTCTGTGAAGTTTATATTTACTTTCTTTAATCCCTAGTGAGATTCTGAAGAGCAGAAACCCATAAGGTACATCATGTTACTTACAGTAACACAACAATTTAATGCCTCCAATGGCTGAGGATAGAGGAAAGTGTTGGCTTTAAGCCTAATGAAAAATTCTCGACAACTCATCATGATGAGGGGGATAACATGGCTAGCCCAACTCAAACGATAGTTGGTAAAGGCATACCAAATTTGTTGATAGCTAAGGATTTGTCTAAAATCCTAAGAGACCTAATTCCACCTATTCCCACCAGAATCCCTTACCAATTCCTTTTCATGAAATGGTAGGATCAAACTGTATTTATTTTTCCAGCGAAATGATTACAGATTTACCCTGTCATGTTAACATTATATCTCTGACAGTAAAAATTTCAATATATCCTCTAGGGATATAACTCGTACTTGTCAATTCTCTTCAATAGAATGATAGGTCCACTAAACATTACTCAAAGCACAAAATTAATTCCGGTTAGTTAACATTACATCTCTGACTGAATATTGCTCAAATTGTAAAACCAATTCGGTCAAGTTAACACTACACTT
This sequence comes from Agave tequilana, assembly GCA_038442645.1. Taxonomy (NCBI): domain Eukaryota; kingdom Viridiplantae; phylum Streptophyta; class Magnoliopsida; order Asparagales; family Asparagaceae; genus Agave; species Agave tequilana. Next base: position 282,542 of record JAVJIF010000419.1, on the reverse strand, counting down.
CTTGACCAAATTTGCCTAAGTTGCAAAACACATTCCTACTAAGTTATATCACACCTATAACAGACGTTTTCTTGATTTTCTCAAAGAAAACGAGATTTGCAGTGCAAAGTTAATTTTACACCTCTAGCACTCATCTCACTATCAAGTTAATATTATACTTATGACAGTGAACTTTCCCGGTTTTCTTAAGCAAAAAAAGGGTCTTATGGTGAATACTACACCTCTTCAATGCCAAGTTAATATCACGCCTCTAGCATATATCACTGTTAAGTTAACATTACACTTCAAACAGTAGTCATTTCAATTTCCCAGTGAGAAAAAATCTTTGGTTAATATTATACCTCTCAAGTGCTAAGTTAATATCATAGCTCTAACATGCAAAACAAGTTCCTTTCATGTTAATATCACACTTCTGACAAATAATTTTCTTGATTTCAAACTCTTCCAGTGAATTATCTTACAATTGTTAAGTTAACCGTTACCTCTAACAATTTCATCGCTCTAGTTCGTCTGATTTTCAAACACAGAGAAAACAAAGGCGAGATAAAGACAAAATGATCACTTTTATTATCAAAATGGTAAAAGTGTTACAAACACTCTCTTATATTCAAGAAGATGGAGTGTTACAAAAAAAGAGGAGATAAAAAGTTCGCTCAGCGAGAGACTTTATTTGGTCCTTGCGATGTTGAATATCTCTTTGACGTGCCTCCTCAACCTCAGCGAAGGTTTGGACCCTTAACTCCTCATCTAATGAAAGCTTCTTCGTAGCAAGTTGTGCTTGAAGAGCTTCCAACTGGGAGGATCAAACATTCAGCTCTTGTTGCACCCCATCTCTGGTGGCCTCGAGCTCCTCTGCCCTCTTCTTTTCATTGGCAAGTTTTGGTCATTGTCTCAGACTAAAGCTTGCGCCTTAGCAATCGCCGTTCGAGCATTTGCAATAGCTTTCTCTATGCATTTAATGATGAACTCTGACTGTTGGAGATCATCAGTTAAGGTCTGATAGCTGGACTTAAAGTCATCTAGATGACGAGTCTGCTCAGCTATCTATTCCTCGACCTTTTTCCATTCGCTTTTTTGGGAAGCGCGAAGTTCGCACACAATTGATGTACATCGTCAACTGGACTGACATTCTCTAAGGTCCTCAGTTCTTTCGAATACATTTCCAGTTAATCTACCAGCACCTGGTGTGTTTTCGCTAGATCAGAGCCCCCAGTTTGTCGAATATTCTCAATTTGGTTCTCGAGGAGTGATCGTGCGAATTAGAAAGATTTCACCCAGAGAGTATCATTTTGAGCAATACGTCATTGTGGTGAAGAATTGCTCGATCATTTGGAGAGTCAGCTCTTTTAAAATATCCATAGTTGCTTTTGCCACTGTTCGCGATTCGAAGTTCATGAAAAACTCCATCGTTGTTAAATCACGTACAAGTTATGAAAAACCTAAATTTTGCTAGAATCTTTTAGTAAAATTTTGTAGTGGTAAGTTAAGGTCGAACCCACAGAGACTTGTTAAATTCTAGTTATTAGAAATCAAATTTTTATCTTAATCTAGTTGAGAAATCTTTTAAAGAAAGGTATGATGATTGTTTTGAGAACTCAAGTCTTTAATGCATTAAAATATGAAAAAAAACAAAAACAAAAAGATTACTAACCTTATGCGAAGAATAATTAATTAAAGTGATGAAGAAAGAACCTAAACGATTGAGATGAAGGGAAGAGGAACCAGTGACTTTGTTCCGTGTCGTCGCTTTAATGTCTCCCTCCTCCGATCTATATTGAAGAGAAAAAACAAACAAAAGAAAATAAGAGTAAAATGCTTGCGATTGTTGATGAGTTCATTAAATAAAATATGCAATGAGAAGAAGAAATCGTGTCACAAAAATAAAAGAAAGAAGTAGAAAAACTTAGATTGAAACGCTGCAAGATTTGTATTGAAGAATACTGATTTTTATTGAAGAATCGTTGTTACAACTCTTGATCCCAAATTCGTATTACAACATATAACTTTCCTCTCAATTACTTTTCAGTCTCACTGTCTACCTCTCTCTCACTGAATAGGAAACAAAGATAAGGGTAGAATAATAGGGGGCATAATGCTCCCCCTAATTTAAAAATATACCTGCAAAAATGCGCTTTGATCGAGTTTCCGTGGCCAGAGCTTGGCCATAGGGACAGGACCTGGGGCTCTCGTCGTCATTTCTTCCTTTATCCTTTTATCCTTCTGGATTTTGAATCTCTACTCCATATTTGATGATATCTCCTCTTATCCTCAGCTAAACCGATAGGGTTTTCTTCTAATCTATTTTTTCTTTTAATTATGATGATACTATCTCATCTGATATACCCGGTTTTCTGATAAGATTATTTTTAGAACTTCTGGATTTGAATCGATCTCCTTTGATTTGAATTTTTGAATTTATTTGGATAGGATTCATGCTTATCTTCTCTCTATCATACTCTCTATAAATTAGGACATTAAGACAAGTGAGATGTAGGAATTATTACAGAATGAATATAGGATGTAGTAACAATTATGCAATATATGTGTCCAAACAGCCACCACTATAGGAGCACTTTCGGATCCCGTCTCTACGAAAATAACAGGAGTGCTCTTAGAAGCCAAGGATAGTGCACTTGTCCCACCAGGAGTAAGTTGGGTCAGGACTTGCCCTCATCTCCGAGGTCACCAAAGGAACTTTAGGATTTGAAACTATAATGGCTTCCTGTGTAGAACCTCGAGAATAGGCTCCACCACGAGGGTCTTCTCTGTTGAAGCCTCAACAGGAATGACCTTCGCACCGGGAACTATAATAGGCTCTTCTGCTTGAGCCGATGCAACATCCCCTGCAATCATTATGATAGTGTCAGCGATAATGCTCAGAACAAGAGTATTAAATTCTTATATCTTACCAGGTTGAGGAGTTGGCGACAGCAAGTCTCCGGACTGAGAAGATTCTCCGACCACAGATATTGTGCCCATAGGGACTGCTTCAGTGCTGGTCTTGAAACTTGCAAACCCTTCCATTGAGTTAGTTCCTCTATCATCTCAGTAATATTTAAGGAAATTTCGCCTTCAGTAGTAACGACAGCCTCTGTTAATGTCATATAAGCAGGTGTTAAAACAATATTTGTATGATGGAAAAGAAAAGCAACGATTAGAGTAGAAAGAATACCCCCAGTGCTACTATCTCCAAGGGCAGTTCCCTCCCTGAAGCAGCCACTTGATCTCTTCTTTCATCATATGGGAGAACTTCCTAGTATCGGGACGAGGAGCCGGCTCATTACCAAAATCATGGTCATCTCCAGAATAATCAACATGCTCTTCAGATAATGAAGATGACACATGACTCAGAGAAGCTCCAATAGTAGGGGCTTTGCTTCCAACTAACCTAGTAGTCAGGCTACATTCAGGAGCTTTTAGTGTTGGCATCATAACATTTGGAGAGCCCGATTGCATCTCCACTCTCTCCCATAATCATTAATGATGCTGAAGTGACTTTCAGTTGAGGCGGATAATCAATTTCCACCTTTTCTATTTTCTCCATGGCTCTTGGCTCCTCTGGGCTGCGGACTTTTCAGCAATTACAGGTCCTCTGAGGCTTCTGTCCCCACTAAAACTACAGGACCTTTATTACGCTGATTCTGATGACGTAAGGAAGTGGCGAGACCAATTCTGCCTCTTCTTCAGACTCATCATTAGCAGAGAATATCGTCTCAAGCCCTGCTTTTGGCCTAGAAATTCCTTGTGAAGGAACTTCAACCCAAGACCCTCTTCGTGCTTTCTTCCAACTTGAACCACCTTCAGAGGAAGATGGTTGGGCCCACTTTACCACAGCTTGGCAGGACTTTCTTGCAAAATGTTTCTCGACAGTTTCTACACCACGCTCTGACTCTTGGGACACTTTGTATGTGCCAGCCTCTTTCTCAGCTTCCAAATACTCATTCATTCCCTTTTTGTAGGTGACCTTGGATCCCTTACAAGCGCTATAGGTACATTTGATAGCCTTGATACATGAGGTATTGATCCCATAACCCGACACCGTATCGACGATGACATAGCAGATGCAGAAGCTGAGACTGATATAAGAATTGGGTGTTCGTTGGGGAAGACTAAACGTCACCCCCGTCTTTCCGGCCATGTGAATATACCACGCCCGTGCCCCTTCAAACAAATTCTCACTGAAACAAAGGCCGATATTTGAATTTCCCACATAAAGCTGATCGTATCTAAATTGTCTGGCAAACTAACTCGGCTGATATGGTTCGATTGTGCAGGTGTCACCTTGACGAAATATTAGATATCTGGGTCAAATGTGGATCAGCCAATAGAAGACATTGTTGGATAAGGTGGTAAACCCATTTAGACCTACGAAGTCCAGGAAGCGGTCCCCATATGATGTATCCTGAATATTAGGGAAGCATCGGACCAACTGGTAGTTGAAGTCGCTCTAAATGGTTCTCCTGATAAAGAACATATATGTATGTTGCCAAGTTGAGCGCTCTAACTTTTGCAGGAATATTCTTTTGATACATGCAATGCCATCATCAAAGATGGATAATGCATAATATACCATGCCACCAAGTGGGTATATGGGAGTTCGACTCTGGGATTAGGCACCTTTAGCTCAGGATTGCTGTTCTGATCAATGAGCACATTGCCATCATCATCTACTAGGGCTTCTACTTTACAGAACGTCTTGGTCAACACCCAAAGCCCGCTCTGAATGCACCCCATCATTGCCGGAAGAAGGAAAATATTTTGGCCAAATGCCAATAGGACAACTGGGTATACCACATCTGCAACTATAACTTCATAGGGAAGTTTAGGCATGACACACTAGTTCAACCACAGCATCAAGAATCCAGCCAACAGAGCCTGTCGGAGATAGGAGTCTTGGCTTGGTAGTGAAAACTTTCGAAGACTGTGCCTGGTTTGAAAGTATCCTCATTAGATTCTGTGGTGTACGAGAATGTTGAAGCACTGATCCTATTCTTAATGTATGCATCCGTGCTGGGAACTAGGCGAATCAATTGGTTAGTTTTATCTCCCAAACTATTGAAAAGATAGCTCGCCCAGGCTATCGGTCTGACCCTTTCGGATCTCAAATGGTGGTCTCGTCACAGATGTGGAAGAGCCACAACACTTCTCAGTATGTCGCATACACCAAGGAGCGCTATCCTCCGTCATGTGTAATTCCTCGGCCGACGGAACATATTCTTCATAGGAGATGTCCCCCATCGCTAACCCAGAGACTTCTTACATCTCGTATAAAAAACCCCACCTCTCTGATTGGGTGAATAATGTGCACGTCTCCGGATTGTAGCGCTTTGGCATAGCGAAGAAGTGATGAATGCTCTACAGGATACCATACTGGACAACCCTAACCGCAACATAGAGGTTAGTCTGTATCAGTCCTTCCTTCAAGTCTTCAAGGATGAAGCCCACTATCCTTGATCACCAATACTTGTCAGAGGAATGAACCCATCCCACTGCCCGAAATTTGCCTTTTGGGAAGTAACCTTTTATGGTTATGAACTGATTAATGAACATTGCTGCTTGATGAGGAGTCTCGCCTATTGGATACTCTACCTTCAACGAACCCGGTAGCAGTCCAACTACATTCCTACCGTGCCCTGCCAGAATTGCAGTATGATGGGAGATCCGCTCGAGGGAAACTCCCGACTGATCCTTTGTCAGTTCTGACTCCATTGATCGATGGAGGGACATCGATTGAATGGATAACAAGAAAACACCCCCTCCATGTCCAGGGGGAAAAATGACGTTCTCCACCGGACGAAGCCATTTGTAGCTGCCATTGTACATCACTTCTGCATCCTTACTGACATAATCTCCAAATAAAAAGTTCAACTTTCTTAACTGTGTACGAGCATTCAATTCAAATGGCCCATCTGCGATGAGCTCCCAGAGAGTCCCCTGATAGCAGGGAGAAACAGTTCACTGTACTCAGGTACCATATAACATGTAATAACAACGCGCATAAATAATAAGATCACGTGTGGCATCCAAACCCACAAGAGGTCGCCCTTTCAAGCATACCTCCCTGAATTTCCCCTGCTACAGTCTCCTCCAGTAACCCCGGCTTGGTTGATTTTATTAATTAATGTAAATGCAAGATAATGTGTGACTCAGCGTGACAGGATTAGGGATAGCCTAGTTTAACTTGGTCTATCGCTCCTGATTCTTCCCGACAAAAGCTGGTATAATAATCCTACTGAGGATTGAAATAATATTCGGGTCTGGTCCATCCACATGGCTAAAGTGATATTTTTTCGCCAGAGAATCAGAAGAATACCTCACAGCAGAAAGAAGATATCAGAAGATTAGAAATCTCAAAAAAGATAGTGAGAGATATCAAAGTGTTGAAACTCAAACGTGGGGCTCAACACATGAGACATGCATTTAATAAGATGAAACACGAGGCTCATATGAAACCCGCGTCTGAAGTTCACACTTATGAACTTAGAAAATTTTCAAAGTCTTAAGACTCAAACACGAGTCTTATATTGAGAGTCACATTTAGAAGTCTCAAAACGTGGAGTTTTCCAGGCGTGTGTCTAATTCATAGACGCGAAGGTCACGCTGACAAGACAGAAACGCGAAGATCATCAAATCCGTTTCTACCCATCAACGCCAAGATCACGTTTATAAGTCAAATGCGGGCCTTTGTGCCCCGCGTCGACTGTTCAACTTCAAAAGATGTTTTTGAACTTTAAAATTAAGAGACAAAGCTCTTCGTGTTCTCAGCAATGGCGAATCCATTTATTATCTGAGATAGGTGCCTCCTGAGAAGGAGAACTACCCGTGATGGTCAACACAGCAGCATCGCTAGAAGAAGAAGCAGCAATGTGTTGTGATTTTGGAGCCATTTCAATGGTGAAAGTCTTGGAAAAAGATTAAGGAAGCTTAAAAGCTTTGGGTTCTGGAAGCTCAAAAGCTTTGGAAAAAATCTCATACGTGTGTCTGGAGGTTGAAAACAGTCAAATGAATGACTGTTGAAAAGACCACTGGTCTTTTATAGGCCTTTCAATGACCAAGATACGCGGCGCAAATCTCGAGCTCAATCAGAGCTGACGCATGACACTTAAAGACCTATGTTTCAGATGACACCCGCGTCCAGAAGCATCCATTCCAACCTTCATGTTTTGTAAGGGTCATTTTCAAATGAAAGTCTCATTCCAAAGTCAAGTGAGGGTCGCATTTTCAAATGAGGGTCGCATTTTCATTGAGGTCCGCGCCCAAAAGAAAACAAAGTGACACTCTCATCTCCATCAAGGAGAGACGCATTCTCTCTCACCAACACATGATATGTTCCTACTTATGCAATCAGTTAAACAGTTCACTAGCAAAGGCAATCGACAAATTTACCGGTTCAATAGTATACCGACAATACAATCAGAGCTCAGATAAGTCCTAGGCTATGTATCTAGACGCTTATAAAGATCATCCCTGATGGCTTCATATAATTCAACAGTACACTCACGAAGACCAGAATCCAGACAGGATTAAACTCCGAGTACTTCAAAAGGTTGCCCGTCTAATCGCAAATGCCTAAATCAAAATGAAGTTCAAAGTATTTCAAAATTCTTCCCAGTGAACTATGGGGTTGGAAAACTTTGGAGGGATTTCTGTAAGTTGTCTAAAAATCATTATGGACAAAGCCTTGGACGTGGATTTCATCAAATGCGAGGGTAACTCCCAACTCAGACGCGAGTTACAAGTTAGATGCGAAAATAGATCTTAACCCAAACACGGATGTCATCATACAAAAAATATGAGGGTCATGTTCAAAGGTTAGACACGACATTCGCGCTGCTCATCAAACACGAGTCTGAGTAGCTCTGCACTTTGCATCAAACGCGAGCCTCTGAGCTCCGTGTTCCCACTCAGACACGACCCTGAGAAGCCTGTGAGCTCCGCATCTAACAACAAAGCGAGGTCCGCGTCCAATGTGAGACCCGCATTTCTGTTATAACTGACCCCCATTACTGGGTCAATTATCACCCATGTAATATGAGGAGTTAATTCCATTATGGAGGTATTCTAGGGGACAATTCTACCCCTGGATTTTCTTATAAATAGCTATGAAAGCTATGAGGGAATGGGCTTTTCTTTGGCCTTTTTCTGGACGATTTTGAGGAGAGAGAGATAGAGGAACAAAATACTTTTTCCTTAAAAGAAAAACTCTAACGCTTGCTGCGTTCAAGTGGAGTTAGTTGAATCTCTTCGAGAGCATACTCAAGATGATCCAAGAGAAGATTTTCGTTTTGCCGGTTAATAGAGAATAAGATTCACTCTCGATCTACACTCGGGAAACCAGTTTAAAACAAAGAATAGATCCACTCAAATCCTCCTCTCTTTTGTAATCAGATTTTGATCCATTGTAATCTTCTTTGCAATCAATAAGAATTTTTACATGACTTAAATTTTTCGAGGAAACACTAGTAGTAGAGAGACCGAGATTGACCATGTGATGCTAGTTTAGGTGATTCAATCTTGGGTATTTGACTCTTCAGATTGATAATTAATTTAAATCAACCATTCACTTTCAAAATCTTCACTCAATTCGTCTAGATAATGTTTAGAACTAAAGAACAACATGTCCCTGTGGATCGACCCTCAAGTGCTACAAACGATCAACCATGCACTTGCGGTATTTTAAGACAGGAGAGTGAAATCTCCCTATCAATAATGAATGCAATTTTTTGTACAATTAAAAACTGACATCAGAAATTTGAAACTGTAAGTTGTTTAAGCACGCATTCATATAGGTTAAATTGGAGTTTACCTTACTCATTGACCTATCAAGCTCTTTCCGTTGTTATTAACCTCTTTTTCAGGTCATAACAAGGGTAAGGGTCCAACTTGAGGCCTTACAAGTAGCAAGGAGGATAGAGTAGTATTTCGTTGAGCACTTGTGTATTTTTTTATGTTATGTATCTCTTTGTATAAGTAATGAAATTACTCGTGTTTTAGTATATATATGAGAATAGTTGATAGTGGTATAAGTGATGTTTATATATCAATTCTGCATTTGGAATAATTTGAACACAATATAGAATTGATGATCTTTTTGAAGAGATGTACTTCTAGAATAAATAAGTAGGCCGGTTTTGGTCGAAATTTTGATATATTGTATCCGAGTAGACCCATATAATAGAAGAGATGCTGTTTAGATAATTGAAGATTTTTAGAATGTTTTAATATAACACTTTATGGTTATGGTAATTTAATGATTAAAAACTGGGACCATTACACCACTCAGGGTTCGCTCTGCTCTCCGTTACTCCTCACCGATCGCCGTCCTCCCTTTTGGCCCCGATCTCGTCACGCCGGCCGGAGGTGGGATCGATCTTGCCTCCTTGTCTCCTATTTCATCTCGGATCTCTTGAATTCGATCTCTTGAGTTCGATCTCCTCGCGGGGGTCGCTCGTGAGTTCGAAGTGCTCCATGCCGCTCTTCACTGATCGCTGTCCTCCCTCTAGGCCCCGATTTCGTTCAGATTGCTGCTGTTGTTTGATTGCTTCTTGTCTCGAATTGGTTGTTGTAAATATTGGTAGGGCTATTGTAAATATTGATGTTGTTATATTATGTTCTTTTATGGTTGTTGTACTATTGTTGCTGCTGTTGTTATGCTGCAGCTGCTTGCGGCTGTTGCTGCTGCTTGCAGCGACGACAGTCAGCAGCAGCCACGACAATCAGCAATAGCGGTGGTAAGAAGCAACAGGAGTTTGTAGCAGCAACATAAGTAAAAGGGGGTAATCTCACCTATGGTGCTCACACAAGGCTCTCTTCCTTATTCAATATGCAATCAAACACCACAATTTATTTGGAAGAGAAGAAAGAAATTTATTCCTTCTTTCAATTTTGATAAAACAAACATCAAACTAAGAAAGAAGGAAGAGACCTCTTTCTCTTTTCATTTTTTTCTTCGTACCCTCTCTTCCTTTTTTTTCTCACTTTCAAAAATCCAGAGAATGCAATGCAATGTGAGAAGGAACAAGATTCGGTTGTTTTGGTTGGATATAGAGTGTATGCCTTATATCCTCTTTGCATTCCAAGCTCTCAAAGCGAAGTTGATCTAGTGATTTAATTGTTCCGAGTCTATGGCAAATGAACTAGTCTTATTTATTACTTATTCCCCAACAATTCAAGTTTTATAGTACAGGAGACTACAAATTCTATTATAGGTTATAGGAGGAGTAATTGAGATCATACGATAATAAGTTTTTCATTAATTAGTTTTAATTGTTTTTTGATGAAATCATCTTTCCTTGCACCAGAGAATTTTTTATTCTAACTTGGGGACTTCCTTTTTATTCCTACAAAACGTCATTGCCAATCTTAAGTTCTTAACTATCAAGAACTACTTCCAACTTCAATAAAATTTCGATTTCATACGAAAATGCTATTTGGCTCCCTTATTATCTCCCGCTCTGACTCCCGCGCTGATGTGGCATGCCACATGGCATGCCACATAAGCTCCAACCTCAGTCCAAAAATTTAAATTTCCCCCCAGTTCCAAAATTTGAATTTCCCCCTCAGCCCAAAAAATTAAATTCCCTCCAAGCCCCAATTAACAAAACGAAGATAGATCTCTCTCTCTCTCTCTCTAAATCTCTCTCCCTCCCTCTCTCTCTCTAGTGCAGATCCGAGCGCTGCCCCTCGCCATTCATCGTCTCGTTGCCGCCCATCGCCGCGCGTCGCCATCTGTTCCTCTCTCTTTCTCCATCGCTGTCTGCCCCTGCTCTCTCTCTATCTCTCGACCGCCCGTCGCGCGTCGCCCATCGCCGAATGCGCCTGCGCTCTCTCTCTCTCTCTCTCTCGCCGCCCATCGAATGTCGCCTGTCTCTTGGCGGCCTGTTAACTGTGGCAGGTCTGTAATTGGTTTCGTTTTATTGTCGAGTTCTCCAAGACTCAGAAGGTTGAGAGCTGCGCATCAAAACAGATTTTTTATGTATTGTTTAATGTATCATGTATGATTTAATGTATACACCATAGATGTTGTTCTGTACAGGAGTTTTCAGATCAATGATTATAAAGTTTTCACACATTTCTGTTTATTTGCTTATGTATCCATATTCTCAATTATAATCAGAAGCTTGCAATTATACTTTTTTTTGCATTATTCTTCCATGATTAATTATTTTGAGTTCTTGAAGATTACTAGGGAAACATGTGTGTGCTATCTGACCTTTAGTAGGGGAAACATCAAACATATCGTATATCAAAAGTTGAACTCATTTCTTTGAACTGCAGTAGTAATCATCAACTGGAAAAAAGTTGCTAATAAAGTGGATGAAGCCAGACATCAATAGAATAAGAATCAATAGAGCTGACCCTTCAACAGAAAATAAATACAAGTAGTTGAATAGTTACAAGCATGAATACAAAAATAGAACATGAATACAAGAAGAATCATCACAAAATATTGTTTGCATCCATCCATAATTACATGAATACATGACTCTCAAATGAGTCAAAGTTCTATAATATTGAAACATAAGAAAATAATCATTAAACTATGCATGTGAGATGCTAAAATCATATATTTTCAGTGTAATTAGGACTGCGATCATGATAGCAGTCCTCAGAAAAAACTGCGATCTTGGTAGCAGTCTTCAGAAAAAACTACGACCTTAGTCGCAGTCTTTAGAAAAGACTGCGACCGTGGTATCAGTTCTTATAGAAACACTGCGATTTAATCACAGTCCTCATAAAAAAATTGCGACCATGGTAGCAGTCCTCAAAAAAGACCGTAAACTTGGTAGCAGTCCTTAGAAAAGACTACGACCGTGGTAGCAGTTCTTATAAAAACCCTGCGACTTAATCACAGTCCTCATAAAAATTACGACCATGGTAGCAGTCCTCAGAAAAAAACTGCGACCTTAGTAATAGTCCTCAGAAAAAGACTGCGACCCTGGTAGCAGTTCTCATAAAAACATTGCGAACATTGTGTTGGCCCAGAGGCCTTCCTCTTTAGTTTTGATGATGATTAACTCATGTAGTTATGTGTACTAATAATCTTGTGATTTTAGTTTCAGATTATTAACCAAGATATTAGTTGGTGATTAGCTTCAACAAGATAGTTTGGAAGCTTTCACATAGTGATTCAAGAGCCCGAGCGACAAGATCATATATAGCACTCATTGGAGTCAAGCTCGGTGGATCACGAAGTTTTGGATCGAGTCGGCTTGGAGACGGCGCTCTACAAGAAGGCATCGGTACCATAGTTTAGTTTTGTATTTGGATTCATATTGTAAAGATTAGAATAGTATGATATGCTCAAGTTTACAACACACACGTTTCATGTTTTGAATATTGGTTTTCGGTTTTTTCCGTTTTTGGTTTAACCGATCTTGGTTTGCATGAATAGATAGATTCAAAATAAGTTTACATGGTTTAATGTATATAAGATTTGTTCTATATACATGCATGCTTTAACTTCTTAGACAAACTTAGTTTTGACTTACTTATTCATGTGTTTTATGTTTTGGTATTTTTAACAAAACATATTTTGGAATTAAAGTCAAAAACATGGATATATATATATATGTTTCATGTATATAAGATTATATCCATATACATCATGCCTAAATGTTGTTTAATATCATGTTTTTGTATTTAGATGAGTTTTGGACAAAATATATTTTCAATTCAAAAATCCAAGTTTTAGAAAATACAGTTTTTGTTTTTTGGTAAAAATGTTAAAATATAAAAATAATTTCATATGCTTGATATTTGAGTTGAAATGTTTATCACAAGTTTATGCAAAATGATAAAACTATTTTTGGGAATTTTTAGAAGAGACAAAAGAATTTTTAGAAATATTTTTTTAACATGTTTTTCTGACCCAGAACAGTGACTGACAGGCCAGGTCGGCCGACCGCACGGTCGACCGCACCAAGGGCCGGTCGACCGCACGGTCGACCGACGAGTACAGAGCTGTGCACGTCTGGCAGCACAGTGGGCCGGTCGACTGGGCGGCCGACCGGACCAGAGAGCTCTGCTCTCTGTATCTGGGCGGTCGACCGGGATTGCCCAACGGTCATATTTATGACCGTTGGCGGTCGACCGGCCGGTCGACCGCCAGCCTGTCAGGCTGCCAGATCAGCCTAACGGCTAGTTTTCTATTTGGGCTATAAATACCCCATTTCTTGGGGGTTTTGAAAAAGATTTTTTGTGCTAATTTTTCCTGACTCTCTAGTGTTTTCACAGCAATCAAAAGAAGTTTTTAGGTTTTAATTGAACAATCTATTTGGTGTTTTTGCTAGGGTTTGGAAAATCAAGAAAGGGTTTTTGGGAAAGATTTTGATTCAACTTCTTCATCTTGGTTTCTAGTTTTTCCCAAAGATTTTCTTTGAGTTTTTGATTTCCATTCATTTGGTTTTCTCCACACTTGAGCTACATCTACTATCTTATTCTATAGAATCTTTGTGTGGGAAAAGAGATTGTTTGTGGTTGTTTGTTAGACCACCAAGTTGTAAACCCAATTCTTACTTGGCTTTGTGCCTTTAGGTTGTATCCCTCAAGTTGTGAGGTGATCCTTGTGTAGCTTTGTGCTAATCCCTCAAGTTGTGAGGTGATTGTTTGTTGGCTTGGAGTTGTGCCTCAAGGAGGAGGTTGTGTTTGTAAGGAGAGGAGTTGGGTACTCCTTGTGATTGTATTGCCCCAAATCCTCGGTGGAGGTTCCCTTTGTGGGAGTCCTTTGTGGACAAGCTAGTGGACTTAAAATCCTTCTGGGTGAAGGCGGGGATGTAGAGCTGGGTGCTCGAATCTCAAAACATATCTTGTTGTTTGCGCTTGATCCCTTGGCTCTTACTCTCTCTATATTGTGCCTTGCATAAATTCATATTGTTCATTCATAATTATTTGCTTGGCTTGTTTGAGTGTGCATCTCTTGTTAATTGCAATTAGTTTTTAAATTCTATATTAAGTTCACTAGATTAGCATCATCACCTATTCACCCCCCTCTAGGTGATTTTCAATTGGTATCAGAGACTCCGCTCCTGATAATTAGGTTTAACCACCTAGGAGTGGGATCTTGGTTTGCTAATCTTCATTTGCATTTTTCATTTTCACACATTTAGTTTGCACTCATGGATAGCCCTCCTATGTTTGATTTTTCTAGACATGATTTTTGGAAGGCCAAGATGAGTAGTCATTTAAAAAGCCTAGGACATCTAGTTTATCAAGCCACCACTCAAGAATCCTACCCTAATGCTAGCAAGCATAAGAAGGCCAATGCACTTGCACTTAAGACACTTAGAGAATCTCTTAATGAAGATCTTTTACATGTGTTTGATCATTATGATTCGGCTTTTGCAGTTTGGAGCATATTGACTTCTCCAGAGCTACCAAGGATTATCAACAAGTTGAGGAGATCTAGGAGAGACAAATCCGACGAGCATTGCCTCATGGTCCAAGGGAAAAATTCCCTTAAGGTACAATCGGATTCTCAACTAGATGATAGCTCTAGTTCCTATTGCCATGGTTGTTTTGAAGTTCAAACATTGAATATGGAACTTGCTCAAAAACTTGAAATTTTTTTGGAAAAACATGATTTGTTGAAAAAGAATAATCTTGAACTAAAAGAAGAAATGAAGGATTTATGTTCAAGTTTTGAATCAGTTTTGCAAGAGAAGGTAGAGATTACTAGTGAACGTGACTCACTAAAATCTCAAGTAGACCTTACCCTAAAAGAGATTGATGTTTTGAAAAGCAAAAATAATTGTGATGATGTTGTGAAAAACAATGAGATTTTATCTTCTAAATTAGATTGTGTTTTAAAAGATAACCTTGTATTGAAAAATGAAATTGATTTCATTACAAAAGAATTGGATTTGGTTTTAAAGAAAAATGAATCTTTGAAAATTGAATTATCTTCACATGTTTGTCATGCTAGTGTAGCTTCACCTAGCACACCTATTGCATGCTCCATTTATGTTCTAGTATTGAAAATGACATAAATATTTTGAAAAAAAGTGTTGATTGTTTGGGCTCCACTTTGAGCCAATGTGCTTTAAATCATACACGCTTGGAAACCTTGGTTCGTAAGAAACAAGGTCCATCTTTGTATGCACACTCTCCACGGCATACACATGCTTCCCACGGTCACCACCATCACATGTATGCTCATGTGTACACTTGTACACATTGTGGTTGAAAAGACCACCTTGCTAGATTTTGCTATGATCGCTTACATATTGAAAATTTAGTAAATAATCTTGTTTGGGTTAGGAGAGATACTAACCCCTATGGACCCAAAAGGAAATGGGTACCAAAGACCACCCCTAAAATTTTTGATATAGGTGTGGGCTCTCGCATCACGTGAGAGTGGCGGTGCCTTGAAGTGGATGCGTTCCATGCTTAAAGAAAACAATTTGGATGCATCACTTTCAAGGGGAGTTTGGTGGAGAGGACCACCATTGGTTTAGAGAACTAGAGAGGTGCCTTCATCGGTTTTGGTATCAATCTCTAACTCCTATTTATATTTGCGTGCTTATTTTACTTTTCTTATCGTTGATTTATAGCATGTCATGTTTTAAAGCTCATTATGATTATGCCATGTGATTTAGATTAGTGATATACATGTTTAGTTATTTGAGACACCCATGGACATATCTTTGTGTTCTCACTTTATTTTTAAACTAATATGTATGTCCTAGATCTAATGCACATACATACACATAATGATCATATGTGTGTTTATGATTTTTGTTTTGTTTTGATGTTTATAGTTTATTATGTTAAATGCCATGATTCTTAGATCATTGACATGCATGTATAGCTCTTGAGATCACCCATGTTTATATGGACCCATATGTTGTGTTCTCACCATTTGTTTAGCTATTATGCACATCATAGCTCTAATAGCATGTGGATTTACATAATGATCGTTTTATGTTTGTAATGATGATTTATGTCTTGTTTCGTACTTCATGATTTGAATATATGTTTAAATGTTAGTTTTCATTAAGACTAGGATTTATACTTGTACATATAGTGGGCTACAAATAAATCTTTATATATGTTTGTGCTTGGATGCTTATTTGTACCCATTAGATGTTCTAGTATAGTCTAGTTTTGATGATTCATGCATTCTAACTTATATTCCTCATTTTGGATGTGTTTTATGATAATGTGTTTTCACTTCATGTATATGTCTACTTTGCCAAACTTTAAGATATACATGTATACCCCTTGAGTCATTTGCTTTTCATGCAAATCTTTATATATAGACTCAATTGTGTTTAGGAATATGTATGTATACTTTTTGTGTTGACAAAACATACATATGCCTTGAAGTATAATTTGTTTTATTAAAAATTTTAGATTTTCATGTTTCATGTTTAAAGGAATTTAAATCGAGCTTAATTGAATATTTTCATGATGATATATGTCACATAACACTTGTTCATTCACTTTATTAGGTTTTTCATGACTTTGTTTTCATGAGTATGATATGGGCTTTATGGATTTTGAGTGTTTAGTGATCTTGTGAATCACATGTGTCTCATGAAAAACAATTTTGTTTTGTTTCTTACTTGAAGGATTTCGTACTAGTTAACAAATTTTTTCATAACTAGTTCGTATTCTTCACTTTGGTAGAGTTTTTCAAACGTACTCTATTTTTCAAATCTATTTTTTTTGAAAACCCCTACCATGAAGGGCGGTTGGTTGGGAGACCATGCCATGTATACCCTTCTTGAATATCTTTTAAACTTGTGCATGAATGGGTGGTAGGATATGAGGTATACACTTGACATTATTGTTATTTCAATTGATATCATTGGATTCTTTCAATTGGTATCAATATTGACATTTTTGTATACTCATATATTTTTTTTGTATATGTATGCTTGCACTTCAAAGAATATCAATTTCAATTGGTATCTATTTTTCATACATATATATGTTTGTGTTTATGCTAAGCTTGAGTTTCAATTTTATTTCAATTGATTAGTTTTCAATTGCTTTTCAATTGGTATCTCATTTCAAGCCTACACATTGTTTTAGTTGGTATTTCATAAAGGGGGAGAAAATTTATTTTTGCATTTCAATTGGTATTTGGTTTACCTTTTCCACTTCCTTACTTTATGAATAGAAAATAATAATTTCAATTTGATATCATATGTTTAAAAAGCATAATACTTTTAATTGGTATCAAATTTGTTTTAGTGAGAAAATTCAAAATTTTGTTTAAAAGAAATGTTGAAAAGTTTTGATTTATATTGCATATATGCAAGAAGAGCTTAACATCTCTTCTACATATAAATTCATGATGAGTGTATCTTTTATTGAAGAGCTTGACATCTCTTCTTTACGTGGTATACGTGTGTAGAGGGAGCTTTACATCTCCTTTTATGCATTGCATAGTGTATGTTATGTGAATTAGGGCTTGTTATCCCTCCTTCATGTAATGTATCTATGTAGGGAAGCTTCACATCTTCCTCTTCATGAATGTATATCGCATGTACCATTTGTTGATTGATTTATGTTCACTTTCAATTGGTATCAAGATGCTATCTTTGACATATTTTTAATTGATATCCTAATTGATTGTCACCCCTTATTGATATTTTTTGTTTTAGACAAAAGGGGGAGAACATTATTTTTATTGTTTTGACCCCTTTATTGATGATTGACAAAAAGGGGGAGAATTATTTGAGAAGTTTTATATATGCATATTTATGTTTTGCATATATTAAGTTTAATTTAGTTTAATTTTAATTGGTATCTAGAGCATGTTTTGTTTTTGAATATTTTATTGTGCATCTAGAGCCTTTTATTGTTTATGCATATCTATGCATTCATGTTTAAGAGCCTTCATTGCATATTCATTATGTTTATTTGTTTATGCATGAGTTAAGGGGGAGCTTCTTTGAAGCTTAACTTTAATCCATGCATATATAACTCCATGAGTTTTGTCATCATCAAAAAGGGGGAGATTGTTGGCCCGGAGGCCTTCCTCTCTAGTTTTGATGATGATTAACTCATGTAGTTATGTGTACTAATAATCTTGTGATTTTAGTTTCAGATTATTAACCAAGATATTAGTTGGTGATTAGCTTCAACAAGATGGTTTGGAAGCTTTCACATAGTGATTCAAGAGCCCGAGCGACAAGATCATATATAGTACTCATTGGAGTC
The DNA here is from genome assembly GCA_038442645.1 of Agave tequilana. NCBI lineage: Eukaryota > Viridiplantae > Streptophyta > Magnoliopsida > Asparagales > Asparagaceae > Agave > Agave tequilana. The sequence goes on along the minus strand of JAVJIF010000419.1, from coordinate 264,371 downwards.
AAGCTCGGTGGATCACGAAGTTTTGGATCGAGTCGGCTTGGAGACGGCGCTCTACAAGAAGGCATCGGTACCATAGTTTAGTTTTGTGTTTAGATCCATATTGTAAAGATTAGAATAGTATGATATGCTCAAGTTCACAACACACACGTTTCATGTTTTGAATATTGGTTTTCGGTTTTTTCGTTTTTGGTTTAACCGATCTTGGTTTGCATGAATAGATAGATTCAAAACAAGTTTACATGGTTTAATGTATATAAGATTTGTTCTATATACATGCATGCTTCAACTTCTTAGACAAACTTATTTTTGACTTACTTATTCATGTGTTTTATGTTTTGGTATTTTTAACAAAACATATTTTGGAATTAAAGTCAAAAATATGGATATATATATGTTTCATGTATATAGGATTATATCCATATACATCATGCCTAAATGTTGTTTAATATCATGTTTTTGTATTTAGATGAGTTTTGGACAAAATGTATTTTCAATTCAAAAATCTAAGTTTTAGAAAATACAGTTTTTGTTTTTTGGTAAAAATGTTAAAACACAAAAATAGTTTCATATGCTTGATATTTGAGTTGAAATTTTTATCACAAGTTTATGCAAAATGATAAAACTATTTTTGGGGATTTTTAGAAGAGACAAAAGAATTTTTAGAAATATTTTTTAACATGTTTTTCTGACCCAGAACAATGACTGACAGGCCAGGTCGGCCGACCGCACGGTCGACCGCGTGCACAGAGCTGTGCACGTCTGGCAACACAGTGGGCTGGCCGACCGGGCGGCCGACCGGACCAGAGAGCTCTGCTCTCTGTATCTTGGCGGTCGACCGCCCGGTCGACCGCCAGCCTGTCAGGCTGCTAGATCAGCCTAACGGCTAGTTTTCTGTTTGGGCTATAAATACCCCATTTCTTGGGGGTTTTGAAAAAGATTTTTTGTGCTAATTTTTCCTGACTCTCTAATGTTTTCACAGCAATCAAAAGAAGTTTTTAGGTTTTAATTGAACAATTTATTTGGTGTTTTTGCTAGGGTTTGGAAAATCAATAAAGGATTTTTGGGAAAAGATTTTGATTCAACTTCTTCATCTTGGTTTCTATCCCAAAGATTTTCTTTGAGTTTTTGATTTCCATTCCTTTGGTTTTCTCCACACTTGAGCTACATCTACTATCTTATTCTATAGGATCTTTGTGTGGGAAAAGAGATTGTTTGTGGTTGTTTGTTAGACCACCAAGTTGTAAACCCAATTCTTGCTTGGATTTGTGCCTTTGGGTTGTATCCCTCAAGTTGTGAGGTGATCCTTGTGTAGCTTTGTGCTAATCCCTCAAGTTGTGAGGTGATTGTTTGTTGGCTTGGAGTTGTGCCTCAATGAGGAGGTTGTGTTTGTAAGGAGAGGAGTTGGGTACTCCTTGTGATTGTATTGCCCCAAATCCTCGGTGGAGGTTCCCCTTGTGGGAGTCCTTTGTGGACAAGCTAGTGGACTTAAAATCCTTCTGGGTGAAGGCGGGGATGTAGAGCTGGGTGCTCGAACTTCGAAACATATCTTATTATTTGCGCTTGATCCCTTGGCTCTTACTCTCTCTATATTGTGCCTTGCATAAATTCATATTGTTCATTCATAATTATTTATTTGGCTTGTTTGAGTGTGCATCTCTTATTAATTGCAATTAGTTTTTAAATTCTATATTAAGTTCACTAGATTAGCATCATCACCTATTCACCCCCTTTAGGTGATTTTCAATTGGTATCAGAGCCTCCGCTCCTGATAATTAGGTTTAACCACCTAGGAGTGAGATCTTGGTTTGCTAATCTTCATTTGCATTTTTCATTTGCACACATTTAGTTTGCACTCATGGATAGCCCTCCTATGTTTGATTTTTCTAGACATGATTTTTGGAAGGCCAAGATGAGTAGTCATTTAAAAAGCCTAGGACATCTAGTTTATCAAGCCACTACTCAAGAATCCTACCCTAATGCTAGTAAGTATAAGAAGGCCAATGCACTTGCACTTAAGACACTTAGAGAATCTCTTAATGAAGATCTTTTACATGTGTTTGATCATTATGATTCGGCTTTTGCAGTTTGGAGCATATTGACTTCCCCCGAGCTACCAAGAATTATCAACAAGTTCTTGACTCTCAAATGAATCAAAGTTCTATAATATTGAAACATAAGAAAATAATCATTAAACTATACATGTGAGATGCTAAAATCATATATTTTCAGCGTAATTAGGATTGCGACTATTGTAGCAGTTCTCAGAAAAAATTACGACAATGGTAGCAGTCTTCAGAAAAAGACTGCGACCGTGGTAGCAGTTCTCATAAAAATACTACGACTTAATTACAGTCCGCATAAAAAACTGCGACCATGGTGCCAGCACCCAAAATTGTGGTTAAAATTCAGTCACGTTACACTAGCTGAGAGAGTTTCTCTCAGCTGGCGCTGAGTCTCCAAATTGCTCCAATTGGGATTTTTGAGAGGCAACAAATTCTTGACTCTCAAATGAATCAAAGTTCTATAATATTAAAATATAAGAAAATACTGCGACCATGGTAGCAGTTCTCAGAAAAAGACTGTGATCTTGATCGCAATCCTTAGAAAAGACAATCACATATTGATCGGGCTTGAACATGAAACATGTTATTTTGAAGAACCATCACAGAAATTACAAAGAAATCAAAATAGTATTCAAAGTATTCAGCATACTTCCAGGAATTAGAAACTCCCAGTTCCCAGCAATTTGATTACACATCAAGATGGCCAATACACTCTCCATGGTTGTACCATATTTGGCTGTAGTATGTAAGGATTTGAAATCATGCTTTCTCGTGGGAAGTTCTAACACCTACTTGAGACTGTGTTAATTATTGTGTCAGAGGTGTTGTGCCCCCCAGACACCCACTCGTTGTGCGCAGCGGTTCACGAAGAAGAGACACAACAACCACCATTTGATTTTGAGGAATCCATCCACCGGGCAGAGACTCGATTCAGCCGAGAAACAATCAACACAGCAGGAACAACCACCAATAGAGCAAAGCAATCAACGCACAAATTTAACGAGGTTCGGCCAACGTGCCTACGTCCTCGGGGCAAGGGAGAGAGATCTTTATTGATTCAACAATCAATACAAACAATTACAAGAGAGAACTTGAAGGGAGGCATGGGATTTCTCTTAGGGATTTTCAGGGATACAATACATGAGGCCTCTAGCCTCTATTTATAGCCACAGAGTCCCTCGATTTATGAAAACCCAGGTTGGATTCAATCCCAATCAGAAAATGAATTCGAATCCTAAAAGGAAACTCCAGCTGCGTCTGTCGGTCGATTGGCTGGTCGACCGACCTATGCCACGGTCGACCGGCCCGGTCGATCGCGCTTACCCGAGAGCGAGGCTACTTCAGTCGGTCGACCGGGGCCGGTCGACCGCTCCAACCTGTGCACGCCCGTGCACGCTGGTCGACTGGGCCGGTCGACCGGCCTCCTCCATCGGTCGACCGGGCATCGACCGGGAGCACAAATTGCCTGCTCCATGCGCCGTTCTTTGTTGTAAGTCACCTAGAGGGGGGGTGAATAGGTGATGAGCTAATCTAATGGTCAATAATGCGGAATTAAAAACTATTTAATGCAAACTTAAAACTTCTTAAACTAAACACCAAATATAACACAAGAATGTAGCCGGATTCCCCGTGAAGGGTTCTGGACTAACTCCTCAAGATTCCTCTAAATAAGAGTTGAGGTGCCGCGTTGGCTCTCTTGGTTGAATACAAGTGTTAGAAAACAATCCCCAAGCATATAACAATTAAGCACACAATGAATATCAAGCTATAAAGATAAACACAATATAAGCATGCAAGATATAAACAAGTAAGAGATAGAGAGAGCAATCGCAAACACGGGAGATTTGTTTCGAGGTTCGAGCACACTTGTTCTACGTCCCCGCCTTCAACACTTGAAGGATTTCCACTATAAACCGATCCCACTGGATCACTCGGTGCCGCAACACCTACAAGGCGAGCTCACACTTGAACTCCTTGGACTCTCTAGTCCCGTACACACCGCAAGCCCACTAGCTCGCAGAGGCCGCACCTCAAACACCGAGTTCCCACTAGAACTCGAAACAATGCGAACACACACGTCCGCCTCCTCAAAGAACAAGATGAAGTTTTTGGTGATCACAACACTTTGATCACCTAAAAATAATCTCACAATATCATTCCTATAGGTTGAATATATCAATGGATAGCTCAAGTGTTGTGTGAGAAAACAAGGATTGAATTTATGGTGAAAAACACAAGAAAATCTCTTTTGAAACACTCTTGATAAACTCTCTTTTGATTTAGAAATATTGGCTCTAAAACTTGTGGATATAACCACTGAAATGATTAGGAAAAACTAGCTCAAAAACTTCTTCTAAAACCTATGTAAAACAGCCCACAAACCCCCATATATATAGGCTAGAAAAACTAGCCGTTGGGGCAAAATATCAGCCCTCACGGCTGGCGGTCGACCAGCCCGGTCGACCGCCAACGGTCAGAAATCTGACCGTTGGGACGCGGGTCGACCGGCCTAGTCGACCGCTGCCTGGAACAGAGAACAGAGTTCTCTGTCGGTCGACCGGCTCGGTCGACCGGGGTTTTCCAGAGAGCAGAAGCTCTCTGCGGTCGACCGGGTCGGTCGACTGGCCCTCCAGCCAGAACTGGCCTGCACGTTCTGTGCACGTCGGTCGACCGTCCCGGTTGACCAACTTCAAGCTCGGTCGACCGGTCCGGTCGACCGGCAGAAGCCAGACCAGACAAATTATATGGATAAAAATGTTGACTTTTTAGCATAAATTAAATCCCATAAAATTATGAAAAACTACAAAAATAGTTTTAATATTATACTTTGATAATCAAACATGCTTGAGCAAAATCAAGACATGTTACAAATAATTTGAACTACTTTTGTAACTTAGAAATTTGGCTAAAAACGAAAACTATATTTTTCCAAAATTGATTTTTTTAAAACTTCTCTAAATACAAAAACAAGATATTTTAAACTCTTTGAAAGCATAGAGTGTATGAATATGATCCACTATACATACATGGTGAAATATCTATGTTTTTGACAATAAGCACTAAAACGGTTTTGGTTAACAACACATGTATACTTTGAATACCAAAAACCAAACCGGTATTTTTCTAAAAGAAAACTCTTTTGTATATTTTTTCAAAATAAACATTCTTTTATGAAAAACTTATCTAAATCAAGAGTGTGTGTGTAAGATATACTTGAGCAATCCACCAACTATTCTATCCTTTACATTTTATCTAAAAACAAAATCTTATAAAAACAAACCTAGACACAAGTTTTGATCTTGAAGGTCTTCACTTGAAGTCTTCTTATCTTCTTGACTTGGTCCAAACTCGATCCAAAGAGCTAGACTCCTCTTGAGTACTTAATGTGGTCTTGATGCACAAGCTCTTGAATCAAACCGTGTTAGCTCCAAAACTTGACTTTAAATCCTTTGTTGAAGCTACACACCTACTAAGATCTTGATCATAAATCTGAAACTAATTAAATACAAGATCATTACTACCATAACTACATGAGTTGATCATCATCAAAACTAGAGTGATAGGCCTTTGGGCCAACACCTTTGTCGTCCGATCTCTGTGCTATCTTCTTCCATCTCCTCCATCTCCTCTATCTCCTCTCTCCCAACAATTCTCCACCTCGGTGAAGATTTTTCAAATCTGAGCCGATCTCCAACGTACCCCAGTCTATCACCTGGCGAAATCGACACACGATTTCGGCGAAATCGACACACTATTTCGGCTTACGCGCACTAGACGAAATCGATACACGATCTCGGTGAAATCGATACACGATCACGGCTTGGAATATATAGCTCAGCTATATACTGGAATGCACCATACATGCCTTCCCAATACTTCACCTTAGGAGAACTTTCATACATGCCGATCACCGAACGTGGCTCCTACTCCGCAACTTCACGACCTCACGAAGAACTCATCATGAGCCAACACTGACTCTCCAACTGACTAGCTCTATATAGTCTACATGTCTTCAATTGACGGTCCAACCAAGTCTGCGTAGAGCACACCGAACACCATCATCGGTTTCAACTGAATGCACACCACTCCTTATGTAAGCTCAACATCTTCTCACCAGAAGATCAACCTGTTCATTGAGATCACAACACCTCACCTCTACGTGAAGTCCAACTCTTCACCTCTACGTGAAGTCCAATCGGCCACAACACTCCACCTCTACGTGAAGCCTCTCCACCTCTACGTGAAGCTCCAATCGGCCATAACTCTTCACCTCTACGTGAAGTTTCAAACAACTTCTCGAGAACCCAAACAGCTTCATACGGGTTGCATCACCAAATAGCTGCGCCTTTACGGCTGCCTACGTACCTTGCCCAAAGGATCAAGCCAACCGTAGTTCATTGAAATGAGCTTTATCAAGCTCAAGCACTTGTACCTGAATCTGCAGCAGCGAGCCTATCTGGCTGAGTCATATGAACCTCCTCACGACCATCATGGAGAACAACGGCCTTCAACTTGAGCTTGTCGCGATCACAAGCTTGAGATTCATGCTTCTTTATCCACAAGTGTGGTTTTATCTTGGTCTCAATGGCTGCAAACAACTCGACATCCTTAATAATGTCTTCAACCTGTTCAGCATCAACCCTGGCTACATGATCTCCACCCGGTGTCACATCCGGAGAAGTCTTCTCTAATGCCGAACCAACTAGAGATGGTAGAGTAGCATCAACCTCCACCCGCTGTGATACTTCCTTGGTCTCCGTCCTCTCCACCTGCTGAGAGACGGTGGACTTTAACACTGAAGTCTCTCCAAATGTGACATGCCACTCAACATGATCTTCTTGTTTTCGGGGTCTCATAACCTGTAGCCATTCCTTTTGACATCCAAAAACACAAACCTCTTTGCTCGTAGATTCACCTTGCCACTCTTGGCACTGAAGTAGGCCGGACTTCCAAACTCCCACAGCAAACCATGATCTTGAGCTGCTTTCCCAGACTAAATTTCCAATGGAGCTTTACCTCCTATCACAGTCGATCTATTCATGAGATGGCTAGCATATACAATCGCTTCAGCCCAAAATGATTTGTCTAATCCTGTATTAGATAACAACCACCGAACCTTCTCCAGCAAGGAACGGTTTACTTTCTTAGCCAACCCATGTATACCTGTCGTGAAGTGAGTAGCAATACCTGTGTTATGTCCAAATCGTAGGAATTGGTTCATGTCTCTTTTAACATTACCAATCTGCAGCTCCTTGATCTTCCTACCAATCTGCTTCTCCATTCTTCCTCTCCACTTCACCAACATATCTAGGGCTTCACTCCTTTATCTCATGGGATATATCCAACAGTGCCTAGATAAATTATCAACAAAAGAGACAAAGTACCTATGACCTCCAAGCGATGCAGTCTTAGCAGGTCCCCAAACACTTACGTGAACACAATCAAGAAGACCTTCTGAGCGGTGAGTACTGGTGCTGAATTTCACCTTCTTCTTGTCCAGAACGCTGTGTTCACCTTCCAACTTGTAGGTAGCAACACCTTCCATTGATCCCTTCTTTGCAGGAGCTTGCAAAGACCTTTCACCTCCATGTCCGACCTTTACCTGCCAGACCTCCGTGCAACTATCATCTGAAGAATTAGAAGTCTCCACCTGACCTAAAACCGTACTACCCTTCAAGTAGTAGAGATTGTCCCGGCGGACGCCCTTCATCATTACCATTGAGCCTTTATCATCTTGAGAACACCATCTCAAACAGATATCACCAGACCCAATGCTTCTAAAGCACCAACAGAGATAAGATTCCTTTTAAGTTGAGGTACATACTTCACCTCTTTTAATTCTCGTACTATCCCATCATCTATCTTGATACGTACTGTACCCATCCCTTCTATATTACACGGATGGTCATCCCTCATGACCGTGTAACATCCATCCAGCTTCTCAAAGCTAGAAAATCAGGCCCTGTTCGGGCACACATGATAGGTGGCTCCGCTATCCAAGATCCACTCAGCATTATCTAAGTTACAAACAGTAGGGGTAGTAACAGAGAGAGTGAATACCGATGAGTACGAGTCTGATCCATCTGCCTATGAGGTACTGCCTTGAGTACTGACCACCTTTGCAAGATTTGCCTCAGTCTTAGATTCCACCTTCTTATCTTTGGCCTTCGGGCATTCAGCTTTCCAGTATCCTAGTTCCTTGCACAAGACACACTGATTCTTCTTCAGATTTCTGAAGCCTGATCTGGACTTTGATCTTCCCGATTGTCTCTTCCCTTCCTATTGGAACTTCTGCCTCTTACCTCCAATGCCTCTGCTTTTGTGCTTCCCGAAGAAGACAGTCGGTCCTGTCTCCTTGCTTCATAACTCACAAGTGCAGCAGACACCTCATCGTAGTTAAGGGATTGTCTACCATTAAGAAAAGTAAGAGTAAAGGCCTCATACTCTTCCCTAGGAAGAGAGTTCAGAAGAATTACCACGTTATCCTCTTCACTAGTCTCTACATCTACATTAACTAGATCTGTAAGAAGCTTCGCGTAGCGGTTCAAGTGTTCGTTGGCGGAGCATCCTCTTTGCATCTGAAACCTATAGAGCTTACTCTTCAACTGCAATCGCGATTCTATGCTCTTCGTCAGATACTTCCTTTCTAGGATCTCCCACAGTTGCCTTGCAGATGTCTCATGCAACACCTGATACATGATGTCTTATGTCAGATGAGACCTGATCAAGCCGCACGCCGAACAGTTCATCTTGTCCCAATCTTCTTCCGTCGTTGATGCGCGCTTCTTCTCCAACCGTAGAGTGTCTTCGAGGTTTGATGCCGTCAGCGCATCCATAACCTCACACCTCCACATACCAAAGTTGTTCGTCCCGTTGAACTTTACCACATCAATCCTTGGATGTGGATACATGAATTTCACCGATGTACTTTCTCCAGCCATCTTCTCAACTGATTCCTCAAACCAATGTGGAAACAAACGGAGTTAGATAAAATAAACTCGATAAAGACATGATCTTTACCTCCACGCGAAACTCTCGAAGAGTTTCCGAAGCAATCTACTCCACCAACTTGATTCCTCGAGCAATCTTCACACGCTGTTCTGAGATCGACACACGATCCCACAAACAGTCCCAACTCTGATCTGAGATCGACACGATCTCCGCCAATCAGCAACAGATGCCCTTGAATCAACAGATGATCCCACGTCGAACCTGGGATGCTCTGATACCACTTGTTGTGCCCCCCAGACACCCACTCGTTGTGCGTAGCGGTTCGCGAAAGAAGAGACACAACAACCACCACTTGATCTTGAGGAATCCACCTACCGGGCGGAGACTCGATTCAGCCGGAGAAACAATCAACGCAGCAGGAACAACCACCAATAGAGCAAAGCAATCAACGCACAAATTTAACGAGGTTCGGCCAACGTGCCTACGTCCTCGGGGCAAGGGAGAGAGATCTTTATTGATTCAACAATCAATACAAACAATTATAAGAGAGAACTTGAAGGGAGGCAAGGGATTTCTCTTAGAGATTTTCAGGGATACAATACATGAGGCCTCTAGCCTCTATTTATAGCCACAGAGTCCCTGGATTTATGAAACCCAGGTTGGATTCAATCCCAATCAGAAAAGGAATTTGAATCCTAAAAGGAAACTCTAGCCGCGTCTGTCGGTCGACCGGCCGGTCGACCAACCCATGCCACGGTCGACCGGCCCGGTCGACCACGCTTACCTGAGAGCGAGGCTACTTCAGTCGGTCGATCAGGTCGGTCGACCGCTCCAACCTGTGCACGCCCGTGAGCGTCGGTCGACCGGGCCGGTCGACCGGCCTCCTCTACCAGTCGACCGGGACATCGACCGGGAGCACAAATTGCCTGCTCCATGCGCCGTTCCTTATTCCTTTGTCGTCCGATCTCTGTGCTATCTTCTTCCATCTCCTCTATCTCCTCTCTCCCAACAGGCGGATACACTGCCTATGATTATAGCATGTAAGGATTTGAGATATTGCCATCATGATCAGATTTCTTTTTGTGCTACCTACTTGCAGGCTTAATTCTATTTTTCCTAGGCCGCTCTTTACGACTCTTAGATAGTGGACCCAATATGTTTTCTAAGCCATCCTCTTCATCTTTTCCAAGCCATCGCAACGGACAGCGACGAGATGATGAACGGCGAGGGGCGACGCTCGGATCTGCACTAGAGAGGGAGAGGGAGATTTAGATTGAGAGAGAGAGGGATCTATCTTTGTTTTGTTAATTGGGGCTGGGAGGGAATTTAATTTTTTAGGCTCAGGGGGAAATTCAAATTTTCGAATTGGGGGAAATTTAAATTTTTGGGTTGAGGCTGGACCTTATGTGTCATGCCATGTGGCATGTCACTTCAGCGCGGGAGCTAACAAGGGAGCCAAATAGCATTTTTGAATTTCATATTACTGTCATATTTGTAGTTTTGAAGTTCGAACTCGTATGTAAATGCTTATAATTTTTTTTAAGTATTAAGACAATTATGAGAAGAATACTCAAGGATTACAGTGTTAGTTAGGAAGACAGTGAGTCACACCTTTCACAAAACGAATGAGAAAGATATCAATCAATTTGGTAAACCTTAATGATGAAACCATCCACCCCTACCCCTTAGTGATGATGATTAATAATAAAAGTAAAAAAAAAAAATTAAGTGATATGAAAAACATGTTCCAGCAAGGGACTATTTGTTTTTTTGGAAGTGAGAAAAAGAGAGAGTGAAGATAATTTGAAGAGAAGAAGAATATTTTCTTTCAATTAAATCTTATTTGTTTGAGCAAGTTTGAAAGAAGGAAGATGTATCCTCTCCCCTTCCCTCTCCCCCTCTCTCTCTCCCCCTGCTGAGCAGCAGCGACAACTGGCGGTATCAACCGCGGCGATGACTTCCCTCTCCCTCCCTCTCTCTTTGCCCCCTTGCTGTGCAGGGGCGACAGCCGGCGGCGGTCTCTGCCCCTCTCTCCTCCTGCTGGTGATAAAAGAGATTAAAAAATATTTTTTTTTCTTCTTCTCTCTAATCCTTGTGTTCCTTCTTTTCTCAGCCCGAATTTTGAGCTGAAGAAAACCCCCTATTTTTCGCCGGCTCAGCGTCAGCCCAAAAAAGAGTCTTTCTTCCTCTACGAACCAAACAGCATAGTGTTGGAAAGAGAGAAGTATTGCTGAGGAAGTTGACATGGATCGTCGAGTAGTCGTCGAGTGATCGCCGGGGAAGTCGACGACAAAAAAGCGAAGGAAACAGCAGCAGCAAACAACAACAGCAGCAGGAAACAGGTTGAACGGTCGACCGGCCCAGTCGACCGCCTGCAGTATCAGAAGTTCGGTCGACCGGCCTGGTCGACCGACGTGCACAAGTTGGAGCTCGGTCGACTGCCCGGTCGACCGACTGAAAGTACCCAACTCTCTGTTGGGCACCCGGTCGACCGGTGGAAGGGGTCGGTCGACCGCCCGGTCGACCGACAAGCGGGTGCGGGCTGCGTTTCTATTTTTTGAAACCTGTTGGTATAAATACGGGTTTTACCTAGGGTTTTGAGAATGCTGGAAATTCTGGAGCTCTCTTGAGATTAGAAAAGCTGCTAGCATTGTAATCTTCTTCCAAAGTAAAAAAAAAATCTCTCTTTTGATTGCCCCGGGACGTAGGCATTGAGGCCGAACCTCGTCAGATTGCTTTGTTTGCGTGTGCTTTCTCTTGTGTTTGTTTTTGTACTGTTTGGGATTGTTCTTCTTGCTTAGGAGATTCAGGGGATCCTCATCAGTTGTTGTCGTAGGCGCAACAAGTGGTATCAGAGCTTCCTAGGATTCGCTTGGGATTTGTCTGAAGATTCAGAGGGCTCGGGATCTGATTCGGTGGAGATTGTGTGTCGATCTCAGATCAGAGGTATTCGTGATCGTGGGATCGTGTGTCGATCTCAGGAGGACACAAGGAGGGCTCGTGGAATTTGTGGTGGAGTAGATCCGGTGAGAAACTCAATCTAGAGTTTCAGGGAAAAGGTAAAAATCCAATTTTTATCGAAGTAGTGATCTATTTCCAGTTGATTGATTTTCCGCATAGATAGAGGATCAAGTAATCTAGATGGCAGAAGAAATTGCTTCGGTTAAGACCATGAATCCTCATCCAAGGATCGATGTAGTCAAGTTCAATGGCACAAATAATTTCGGAATGTGGAGATGTGAGGTTATGGATGCCCTGAATGCATCGAATCTCGAAGATACAATCCTATTGGAGAAGAAGAGGAGCACGACCACTGATGAACAGTGGGCAAAGATGAACAGGTCAGCGTGTAGGTTGATTCGTTCATGTTTATCGCAAAACATAAAATATCTTGCGCAACATGAGACGTCGGCGAAGCATCTGTGGGAAACCCTTGAGAAGAAATACCTGACGAAGAGTGTTGAGTCAAGGTTGCAGCTTAAGAGTAAGCTGTATAGATTTCAGATGAAGAAGGGGAGCATAGTGAATGAGCATATCAACCGATACACGAAGCTTCTTACAGACTTGATAAATGAGGATGTCATTGTAGAAGAGGAGGACAAGGCGATCATCTTCCTGAACTCACTCCCGGAGGAGGAGTATGAGACATTTACACTGACCTTTATCAATGGTAGGCAGACGTTGGACTACCATGAGGTGTCGTCTGCACTGACAAGTTATGAGACGAGGAAGAAAGAGAGACATCCTTCTCAGTCAAGCTCATCGGCGGAGGCACTGGAAGTAAGAGGCAGGGGTTCATCAAGGAAGGGCAAGGAAGGAAGAGGAAGATCAAAGTCCAGGCCGGATTTTCAGGGATCTCAAAAGGAATCAGTGTGCCTTCTGTAGAGAGATAGGGCACTGGAAAGTGGACTGTCCAAAGTTCAAGGGAAAGAAGAAGGAGTCGAAGGCTGAAGCAAATCTAGCAAAAGTGACGAATACTCAGAGAAGCAGTTCACAGGCAGATGGATCAGATTCGGACTCGTCAGGTTTCTCGTTTTCAGTCAGTTCTCCCATCATTGGTAACTCATGGAAAGATGAGTGGATTTTGGATACAGGTACAACATACCATGCATGCCCTAATCGGGGTTGGTTTTCTAGCTTTGAGAAGCTGGAGGGGTGTTCGGTCGTTATGGGCGATGATCACTCATGTAGCATGGAGGGTGTAGGTACAATCCGAATCAAGATGTTTGATGGGATAGTAAGGGAGCTGCAGGGAGTGAGGTATTTACCTCAGTTGAAGAGAAATCTAATCTCCGTGGGAACTTTGGAAGCATCGGGCATGGTGATATCTGTTGGAGATGGCGATCTCAGGATGATCAAGGGCTCGATGGTGATGATGAAGGGCGTCCGCCGAGGCAATCTCTACTACTTGAAGGGTAGTACGATTACAGATCAGGTGGAGACTTCGAGTTCCTCAGATGATGGTGGCCCGGCGGTCTGGCAGGGAAAGGTCGGACAGGAAGAAGAAAAGTCTTTGCGAGCTCCTGCAAAGATGGAATCGCTGGAAGGTGCTGCTACCTACAAGTTGGAAGGTGGACACAGCGTTCTGGACAAGAAGAAGGTGAGATTCAGCACCAGTACTCACTGCAATGAAGGTCTTCTTGATTGTGTTCACATGAGCGTATGGGGACCTGCTAAGACGGCATCGCTTGGAGGTCACAGGTACTTTGTCTCTTTTGTTGATGGTTCATCTAGGCAGGTTTGGATATATCCAATGAGACAAAGGGGTGAAGCCCTAGATGTGTTGGTGAAGTGGAGAGGAAGAATGGAGAAGCAGATAGGTAGGAAGGTAAAGAAGCTTCATATTGGTAATGTTGGAAAAGACATGAACCAATTCCTACGATTTGGCCAGAACACAGGTATTGCTACTCACTTCACAATAGGTACAGATGGGTTCGCTAAAGATGTAGTCCGTTCCTTACTGGAGGAGGTTCGGCAGTTGTTGTCTAATGCAGGATTAGACAGGTCGTTTTGGGCTGAGGCGACTGAGTATGCTAGCCGTCTTATGAACAGATCGACTGTGATAGGAGGTAAAGCTCCATTGGAAATTTGGTCTGGGAAAGCTGCTCAAGATCATGGTGTGCTGCGAGAGTTTGGAAGTCCGGCCTACTTCAATGCCAAGAATGGCAAGGTGAATCCGTGAGCAAAGAGGTTTGTCTATTTGGGCGTCAAGAGAAACAACTACAGGTTGTGGGACCCCAAAGACAAGAAGATCGTGATGAGCAGGAATGTCACTTTTGGAGAGACTTCAGTGTTGAAGTCCACCGTCTCTCAGCAGGTGGAGAGGACGAAGACCAAGGTTGGATCGCAGCGGGTGGAGGTTGATGCTACTCCATCATCTCCAGTTGGTTCGGCATTGGAGGAGACTTCACCTGATGTGAGACCGGGTGGAGATCATGAAGCCAGGGTTGATGCTGAACAGGTTGAAGGCATTACTGAGGATGTCGAGTTGTTTGCAGCCATTGGAACCAAGGTAAAACCACGCTTTTGGGTAAAGAAGCATGAATCTCAAGCTTGTGATCGCGACAAGCTGAAGTTGAAGGCCGTTGTTCTCCATGATGGTCGTGAGGAGGTTCATATGACTCAGTCTGACAGGTCCGCTGCTGCAAATACAGGTACCAGTGTTCGAACTTGATGAAGCTCAATTTCAATGAACTACGGTTGGCTTGATCCTTTTGGGCAAAGGTACGTAGGCAGCCGTAAAGGCGCAGCCATTTGGTGATGCAACTCTTATGAAGCTATTTTGGGTTCTCGAGAAGCTGTTTGAATCTTCACGTAGAGGTGAAGAGGTGTGGCTGATGGAACTTCACGTAGAGGTGGAGGGGTTTCACGTAGAGGTGAAGCGTTGTGGCCAGTTGGATCTCACGTAGTGGTGAGGTGTTGTGATCTCGATGAATAGGTTGATCTTCCGGTGAGAAGATGTTGAGCTTGCATAAGGAGGGGTGTGCATCCAGTTGAACCCGATGATATTTGGTATGCTCTACATAGACTTGGTGGACCGTCAGTGGAAGACAGGTAGACTAGATAGAGCTAATCAGTTGGACAGTCAGTGTTGGCTCGTGAGGAAGTCTTCATGAGGTCGTGAAGTTGCGGAGTAGAAGTCATGGTTTGGTGATCGGCATGTATGGAAGTTCTCCTAAGGTGAAGTGCAGGGAAGGCATGTGCGATGTTTTCCAGGGACAGCTGAGCTAAAGATTTCCGAGATCGTGTGTCGATTTTGCCAGGTGATAGACTGGGGTACGTTGGAGATCGGCTCAGATTTTGGAAAAATCTTCGCCGAGGTGGAGAATTGTTGGAAAGAGAGAAGTATTGCTGAGGAAGTTGACATGGATCATCGAGTAGTCGTCGAGTGATTGCCGGGGAAGTCGACGACAAAAAGGCGAAGGAAACAGCAGCAGCAGCAGGAAACAGGTTGAACGGTCGACCGGCCCGGTCGACCGCCCGCAGTATCAGAAGTTCGGTCGACCGGCCCGGTCGACCGACGTGCACAAGTTGGAGCTCGGTCGACCGCCCGCAGTATCAGAAGTTCGGTCGACCGGCCCGGTCGACCGACGTGCACAAGTTGGAGCTTGGTCGACTGCCCAGTCGATTGACTGAAAGTACCCAACTCTCTGTTGGGCACCCGGTCGACCGACCGGTCGACCGGTGGAAGGGGTCGGTTGACCGCCCGGTCGACCGACAAGCGGGTGCGGGCTGCGTTTCTGTTTCTGGAAACCTGTTGGTATAAATACGGGTTTTATCTAGGGTTTTGAGAATGTTGGAAATTCTGGAGCTCTCTTGAGATTAGAGAAGCTGCTAGCATTGTAATCTTCTTCTAAAGTAAAAAAAAAAAAAAAAAAAAAAAACCTCTCTTCTGATTGCCCCGGGGACGTAGGCATTGAGGCCGAACCTCGTCAGATTGCTTTGTTTGCGTGTGCTTTCTCTTTGTTTTTATTTTTGTACTGTTTGGGATTGTTCTTCTTACTTAGAAGATTCAGGGGATCCTCATCAGATTGTTGTCGTAGGCGCAACACATAGCCTAGAGGAAAAAACACTCTTCTTTTCTCTTTCAACAAAACAAATAGCCCACGAATACCTGGCAACGACTATTTCGCCACTCCTCGCACAAACAAACTTATTCATTAAACTTGCGTGTCATTTGTACTCTCATTGCTTCTCCAAACAGTGTCCAAACAATCAAAGATAAAATTAAGGTGGGGGGGCAATTTTACAATAAATTTGTATTACATTTTTGTGAGGATATTTTCTAGCAGAATCGTCATTCTTGAGATTTTTGTTTCTATCCAATTTTGAATAGTTCGTTAACTTTGCTTGTAAAGTGAAATATTATAATTGACTATTTGTTTTCTCACAATTGATTAATACAATTTCGATTCCAATTACAACAAAAAGCTCATTTACACCATGCTCGCGTGCAATTATTAGATTTGTTTATGTTAAAATAAAAAATCTACTCAAAAAAGAGTTTTGTAGCCGAGGTTTGTAGCCAAGTTATGTTTAAGTTAAAATAAAAAATCTACTCAAAAAAGAGTTTTAATAAGTTTATAAAGTTCAGGTGGTTTTCAAACCCGAGTTTCAGTAACTCTATTTTTTACTCTCAAACAAAATCCAGTTTCAGCAGTAACTTCATTTTTGAGCTAGAAATTCTATCGAACTGAGGATTGGAGGAGGCCTTCAAATTTGTTATCAATTCATCAACAAGCATATACTACGTCTCCCCCTAAAGTTTTCAATCTCAACTAAGGGCGTGTTTGTTTCGCCACAAAACGTCGCAAAATGCAAGTCGTAAAACTTCTTTTACATTTTCCGTTGTTTGTTTCGCTGAAAAACAAGTTGCAAATGCAACTCTTCTTTTCCCACTTGCAGTTGCTACAGTTAAATTTATGGTCATGTAAATCTCACTTTTACACTCATATTTTCCCACTTGCAGTTGCTACAGTTAATTTTGTGGTCATGTAACTCTCACTTGTATTACACTTATAGTTACTTGATAATCAATATATAATTTAATATTATTAAATATTTAATATTTTAAATAGTGTTCAATTTCTTATTTAATTATTTAATTATTTTATATTTTTAATCCATAATTTTTTTATTGTTTTTAATATTGTTTTAATATTTAATATTTTATTATTTTATTAATACTTATTTCATTTTTTATTATTTTATTTAGAGTTAATATTTTATTAATATAACAATATTATACTTTAATATATATTTAATTATTTATTTTTTAATATAAAAAATTACTTTATTAATATCATAATATATTTTATTACAATATTAATATTTTATTATGTTAATATTGTAATAATAATTCAGTATAATAATACTTTAATGATAATATATTATTAAATTATAATTATATTTTACTTTGTTATTTTATATTTCTATAATATTACAATAATATTATAATAAAATTTATATTATTATAATTTTCAAGTATTTTTAGTATTATAATATAATAACTATATTTTATTATTTTTGTAAGATTTTTAATATTTATATTTTATTAGTATTCTTAAAATTTTATTAATGTTCTTTAGATTTTCTTAAAATTTTATATTATTTATTTAGTTAATATTTTAGTAATATTTTACTATTTATACTAATATTTTATTAATATTATTGTTATAAATAAAATATTAAGTGTAATACCCTGTTCCCGGAATACGTACTTAGTTGCGTATTCAGATTTCGATCGTATTTTCTCGATTGTTTCCTGTATTTAGTCTGTATTATGAATTCCTGGTGTGATTGTTTTATCTTGTATTTGGATTCGTGGACTCGGAGTCAGCCCTAGTCTGAGCCGAGGGCCCGATCATAGTGTATTCTTCGATTTGGTATTTATGACATGTAGAATTGACCGATTTCAGTTTTAAATGTTATTTTCCAATATATTGGACTTTCTGTGATTTTCTGGATTTTTCTCGGATTTAATTGAATTTCTTCAAAACCGGTGTCGGCCAGTGCCGCTGACCGATTCTCGGATTTTTATTTCTCAAACTGTTTAGAATTTCATGATAGTCCTTTAGACTTTATTGTTTAGAATCATATTTCTTACTTATATACTTTTTCTAAAGATTTTACGAATTTATGGATTTTCCGCCGGAGTCGGTAGGAGACTGATTCCAGTATTTTTAGTTCCCAAACAGTTTAGAATTTCATGATGGTTCTTTAGACTTTCTTTCTTGGAATCATATTTTCTGACTACATTCTTTTTCTGAGAATTTTATGATTTTATGGAAATTCCATCGGAGTCGGTAAGTTACTGATTCCGGGATTTTTAATTTAAAATCTATACAGTATTTCTTCGAACGGATTTCACTATTGGTCTTTTTATATTATTCTTGATTTTTGGTTAAATTTTCAGATCATTCAGAGATACTTGAATTTTGGGCATTTTTCCAATTTTGCATATTCCATTTTCCACCTAGATTTGCCACCTCATTTCCCACTCAACCTCCCACCTAACCCCACTCACTCTCTCCTTCCCATGGCCGGCCAAGTGGCCTTGTGGAGGGACACCTCACCTCCCTTTTTGCAAGAAAGTCCCTTGCATCCATTCCTTTTCCATCTCCTTTGCAAAATCCCTATTATATAAATTCCCTTCATTTGCTAAATTCCCCTTTTTCTCTTTCACTTCATCAAGAGAAGAACTCCTCCAAAATCCCCTCTCATCTCCTCCACCAAACCCTAATCTCTTCACCTCCAACCTCAAGGACTTCAAGAACCCATCTAGGGCTTCATCAAGGACACCACCTTCAACCATCAACCTCCAAGGCAACACCAAGCTCCAACCTCTTCAAATCAAGCTTCTACAACTCATGGATTGAAGCCACCACCTTCTCCTTGGATCAAGCTCCAATTGAACCCCCCTTCTAGTGAGTACCTTACTCACCAAGACCTAGTTAGCTTCCTAATTACTTGTAATAAAAGTCCTTGTAGTCATGTAACCTAAAAATCCCACCTTTAGTTCATCAAGAACTCAAATCAAATCTTTTCATGTGAGTTTCTCTAATTACCTAGGCTAACCTATCTTTAGTATACTTGGGTTGTTAGATCAGGTCCCCTAAAGTGATAAAAATCCTACCTTTGGGACATTAGAACAAATCCCCCAAAAAATCCTATTTTTAGGTCATTAACACACAAATCTAACTCTTCCATGTGAACATATTAATCACCAGGGCTATTTTCTGTTTTAGTATACTTGTAGTAGTAGATCAGGTCCTATAATGCCATAAAAACCCCACTTTTAAACTGTTAGAATCGATCCATGTAGAATTCTGATTTTTTTTGCCCTAATAATGCAATCTGTTAAAGTCTGTCCAAACTGAAACCAGAATCTTGGGGTTTCTTTCGTAAGGATATTCAATAAGGAATAGGTCATGTAATATACCGTTAGAAAGCTAATCGAGTCTACTTTCCAACGGTTCATACCATGTCATCATCGGATACCTGTAGCTTAAGCTATGACTGGAACATTGAAGGTTGGTCAAAACTGTCCTGCTGCAGAATTCAGCACAGCTGATAGGTTTTTGAATTTCTGGAGCAGTTTGGTTAATCAAAACCTATCATGTAATAGGTCATTGGAGAGGTAGTGGAGTCTAGTTTCTAATAAATCTTTCCTCGTTCTATTCCTATACGTAGAATGAAAGTTATCATAAAAACTCCGTTGGTTACACCACTTGCACTCCATAAATTGTTATCATGTATCCCCATGTTAGGACTTGTTGATTGATGCATATGTGCTGTTTTAGTCTTGTCTCATGCTTCATACTTGTATTGTATAATATGTTTCACGATGAATCTTATGTTTGGGTCATGTGATTGAACCTTGTACATAATAACCTATTACTTGTAGTACGTTACCCTAGCTACCTCATCTTATCAAGTCATGTATGACCATTGTAATTGCCTATTTCATTTCCATGCTTGTACATTGCCGTGATATTATTGCTTTCCTATTTTATAACATGCGTGGCAGACCCTTCGAGGTCGTTGAACCTTAAGTCGTATCTATGTTCCCACTGGCATACCACCCCCTTGTTAGACCATACTGTTATGCCATGATTGACCCGGCCCTTGATACATTTAGTGTCATGTTTTATTGCTTGCTATACATCACCACCTTGTCATGCTATCACCTAAACCAAGCATGATGTACTTGACTTGTGATTGTCATCTTTACGGGAACCTTGACTTGTTATACGGTATCATGATCAGTGACCTGTATTCCTGCTTTATATGCAGTGACCTGTATTCCTGCTTTATATGCAGTGACCTGTATTCCTGCTTATTACGCAGTGACCTGACTATATATACTTATGTACTCCTGATTCCTGATCATGACCTATTCCTGTCATTCCCGTAAACTGATAATCCGTAATAAACTACAACTTGTATTGGGGTATGGGAGGAAGTGATGGATGCCGGAATGATATCTTGCTTATAGCCTGGGAATATGTTACTTGATTACTTCTACGTACCTCTATAAGTGTAGATGATATCTTGCTTATAGCCTGGGAATATGTTACATGATTACTGCTACGTACCTCTATAAGAAGAGATATCAGTTCTCCATCCACTTCCGATAACAAACCTCGAATGGCTTATATATGGATGTATGTGAGTTGGGATCGATACCGAGACACATACCTAGATATATGGGTTAGACGAGTAATAATAATAAGTGTTCATTATATGCACGAGGATTACGATGATATGAGATAAAGGTATATATATGAGGGTTTCCTTGTTTGGATTATTCCTTCGACGTACTAGTCTCATAGAGTCGTAATCTGAAACCATATATTCAGATTGTTCACCATGATTATTGTTATGATCACTGTTAGAGATATTGTCATGATTCTTGATATACCATGCATGTTCCAGTTATGTTCCCGGCTTGTGACATTTATTGCTATTTCCATGATTCCAGTGATGATTCCGGTTTTAACTATTGCTTATTCCTGTTTTGGGTTTATGGTTGTGCCTATCATGTATTCCCGTTAGGATTATCATATGGTTTGCAACTCTGATTTTATATGCTTGGGATTGCGGTGGTATGAGACAAGGGTATATCTATGAGGGTTTCCTTGTTTGGATTATTCCTTCGACGTACTAGTCTCATAGGACCGTAACTTAAGCATATACAATCATTTTAGCTCGTAGTTAGCATTACCTTGGATTTCCCATTTCATGATTATTATATTATACCGTTATTATATTCTATACTCGTGTTTTGACCCTTCTCATGTCTCTTAGCCACTTGGCTTGCAGTTCATTTATTATTATATGTCTTGACCCTTGGATTTGCACATTCAGGTTCTGTAGCTAGATCAGAGTGGAGTTGTCCACCGTAGCTCGAGCTCTTCTTGCGAGCGGGCATCCTAGCTTCGGCTCCTTGTGCCTGACTTCTCTTGACTCACGAGATCTCCATCCTACTCGTGAGCTCTTTTGTACTCTTGATGTATATTTTACTTTTGGACTGAGTTGTGATAAAAGACATATGTGTTATGTAATGTTTATCATATACTGTGATGACTTTGTACTGTATCTTTCGTGTTGGCATATGTATGTTTGCCACGTTTCGTGTGCACTCTGATTTCTTGTTGTGCTTTTATGCTTAGCGTATATACGTAGGGGCACTTTCTGACCTTCGTATATGCGTCGCAGTGACGTCCCCGTATCTGTGAAATCGGGGCGTTACAGGTTGGTATCAGAGCCTAGGCTCTTACCTCCATAGTACAACAAGTAGCAAATTCTAGTAATTTGCGGATGCCAACATCAATGTACAAAGTTATCTAGTCCTTCTTGATTTGTCTAATTATTCTTGATTCCTTCCATCATATCCTGAAGTCCTTCTATTTCCTTTTCCACTTCCTCCCAGTCTATCTATTCCTAGCATCGATGGAGAGGAGATCGGGTCGTAGCCACTCCGGATCAGCATCGAATGGAGCAGCAGGGGAGAATATGGATGTATTGAGGGTTATCCAGACCATGATGGAGAATCAGCAGCAGCTGATGGATAACCAGCAGCAGCAGATGGAGAATCAACGGCAGCAGACCGAGCTTCTCCGGCAAGAGATAGCAGCACCTAAGGAACGGAGGCCGGGAACATATCAGACTTCAGGAGGCTACAGCCAGCTACATTCACGGGTGGAGAGAAACCTTTGGATGTTGAGCAATGGCTGACGGACACATCGGACTTGTTGAATGCAGCCAGGGTTCCACAGGAGAACCAAGTGGAAGTTGCCAAGATTCAGCTAAAGGACATAGCCAGGACTTGGTGGCTAGCAGAGGAGGCCAGACTGGAGAAGCCTGTCACTTGGGACACCTTCTCCAAGAGCTTTTACAACAGATTCTTCCCTGTCACAGCTCAGAAGGACATGGAAGAGCAATTCATCAGACTTCGGCAGGGGAGCAAGTCCGTGGATGAGTACGCCGCGGAATTCCTCAGATTGAGCCGCTTTGCCCCGTACATGGTGACGGATGAAGAGAAGCGGGCAAGCAGATTTCAGCAGGGCCTGCAGATGGACCTACAGGTATTCCTGGTGCCCCAGCAGCTGAAGTCATATGCAGAGGTTCTCACCATCGCTCGGGAAGTAGAGCGTGTACTGGAGAAGAAGAAGGAGAATCAGATGAGGAGCCAGGCCAAGAAGAGGCCTCTTGAGTTGATGGATGAGGAGGATGCAGATAGGGCAGCCCAGGGCCCGAGGATTAAGAGACCATTCCAACCTCCCTTGTCTCAGATTGTGTGTAATTATTGCCACAGGCCCGGGCACTATAAGAGAGATTGTCGAGTAGCCCTGAGATTATGTATGGCGTGTGGGTCAGGGAGTCATATGCTAAGAGGATGCCCACACAGAAAGTTTATACCTGTGGCTCCAATCAGATCAGTACATCCAGCCCCAGCACTTCCAGCACCGCCACTGAGGAGATACCCTGAGCCCGTTGACCGGAGAGTTCCACTACCACCCCAACGGTATGATCATCAGCAGAGAGGGATGAGAGCCAGAACAGATCAGGGCATAGGCCAAGTTCACAGCATGGCAGCAGAGGCTTCAGGTGTTGCAGCAGAGTGGGAAGACCAGCATCCGGAGCAGGAGCCTTAGGATTTCATGGTAACCACTCCCCCATTCCTTGTATTTGAGTTGGTTATCTTCTTTAGTATTATTTCCATTGTCATTCTATCATTGTTAATTCTAGTCCTTCTTGTATTTACCTCCTTCCCTGTTTTGGTTTTATGATGCTTTATTCGTGCCTTCGTCCCCTTTTGGGTCCAATTTACCCCTTATGAAATTGCGAGGACGCAATTTTTTTGTAAGGTGGGTAGATTGTAATACCCTGTTCCCGGAATACGTACTTAGTTGCGTATTCAGATTTCGATCGTATTTTCTCGATTGTTTCCTGTATTTAGTCTGTATTATGAATTCCTGGTGTGATTGTTTTATCTTGTATTTGGATTCGTGGACTCGGAGTCAGCCCTAGTCTGAGCCGAGGGCCCGATCATAGTGTATTCTTCGATTTGGTATTTATGACATGTAGAATTGACCGATTTCAGTTTTAAATGTTATTTTCCAATATATTGGACTTTCTGTGATTTTCTGGATTTTTCTCGGATTTAATTGAATTTCTTCAAAACCGGTGTCGGCCAGTGCCGCTGACCGATTCTCGGATTTTTATTTCTCAAACTGTTTAGAATTTCATGATAGTCCTTTAGACTTTATTGTTTAGAATCATATTTCTTACTTATATACTTTTTCTAAAGATTTTACGAATTTATGGATTTTCCGCCGGAGTCGGTAGGAGACTGATTCCAGTATTTTTAGTTCCCAAACAGTTTAGAATTTCATGATGGTTCTTTAGACTTTCTTTCTTGGAATCATATTTTCTGACTACATTCTTTTTCTGAGAATTTTATGATTTTATGGAAATTCCATCGGAGTCGGTAAGTTACTGATTCCGGGATTTTTAATTTAAAATCTATACAGTATTTCTTCGAACGGATTTCACTATTGGTCTTTTTATATTATTCTTGATTTTTGGTTAAATTTTCAGATCATTCAGAGATACTTGAATTTTGGGCATTTTTCCAATTTTGCATATTCCATTTTCCACCTAGATTTGCCACCTCATTTCCCACTCAACCTCCCACCTAACCCCACTCACTCTCTCCTTCCCATGGCCGGCCAAGTGGCCTTGTGGAGGGACACCTCACCTCCCTTTTTGCAAGAAAGTCCCTTGCATCCATTCCTTTTCCATCTCCTTTGCAAAATCCCTATTATATAAATTCCCTTCATTTGCTAAATTCCCCTTTTTCTCTTTCACTTCATCAAGAGAAGAACTCCTCCAAAAATCCCCTCTCATCTCCTCCACCAAACCCTAATCTCTTCACCTCCAACCTCAAGGACTTCAAGAACCCATCTAGGGCTTCATCAAGGACACCACCTTCAACCATCAACCTCCAAGGCAACACCAAGCTCCAACCTCTTCAAATCAAGCTTCTACAACTCATGGATTGAAGCCACCACCTTCTCCTTGGATCAAGCTCCAATTGAACCCCCCTTCTAGTGAGTACCTTACTCACCAAGACCTAGTTAGCTTCCTAATTACTTGTAATAAAAGTCCTTGTAGTCATGTAACCTAAAAATCCCACCTTTAGTTCATCAAGAACTCAAATCAAATCTTTTCATGTGAGTTTCTCTAATTACCTAGGCTAACCTATCTTTAGTATACTTGGGTTGTTAGATCAGGTCCCCTAAAGTGATAAAAATCCTACCTTTGGGACATTAGAACAAATCCCCCAAAAAATCCTATTTTTAGGTCATTAACACACAAATCTAACTCTTCCATGTGAACATATTAATCACCAGGGCTATTTTCTGTTTTAGTATACTTGTAGTAGTAGATCAGGTCCTATAATGCCATAAAAACCCCACTTTTAAACTGTTAGAATCGATCCATGTAGAATTCTGATTTTTTTTGCCCTAATAATGCAATCTGTTAAAGTCTGTCCAAAACTGAAACCAGAATCTTGGGGTTTCTTTCGTAAGGATATTCAATAAGGAATAGGTCATGTAATATACCGTTAGAAAGCTAATCGAGTCTACTTTCCAACGGTTCATACCATGTCATCATCGGATACCTGTAGCTTAAGCTATGACTGGAACATTGAAGGTTGGTCAAAACTGTCCTGCTGCAGAATTCAGCACAGCTGATAGGTTTTTGAATTTCTGGAGCAGTTTGGTTAATCAAAACCTATCATGTAATAGGTCATTGGAGAGGTAGTGGAGTCTAGTTTCTAATAAATCTTTCCTCGTTCTATTCCTATACGTAGAATGAAAGTTATCATAAAAACTCCGTTGGTTACACCACTTGCACTCCATAAATTGTTATCATGTATCCCCATGTTAGGACTTGTTGATTGATGCATATGTGCTGTTTTAGTCTTGTCTCATGCTTCATACTTGTATTGTATAATATGTTTCACGATGAATCTTATGTTTGGGTCATGTGATTGAACCTTGTACATAATAACCTATTACTTGTAGTACGTTACCCTAGCTACCTCATCTTATCAAGTCATGTATGACCATTGTAATTGCCTATTTCATTTCCATGCTTGTACATTGCCGTGATATTATTGCTTTCCTATTTTATAACATGCGTGGCAGACCCTTCGAGGTCGTTGAACCCTAAGTCGTATCTATGTTCCCACTGGCATACCACCCCCTTGTTAGACCATACTGTTATGCCATGATTGACCCGGCCCTTGATACATTTAGTGTCATGTTTTATTGCTTGCTATACATCACCACCTTGTCATGCTATCACCTAAACCAAGCATGATGTACTTGACTTGTGATTGTCATCTTTACGGGACCTTGACTTGTTATACGGTATCATGATCAGTGACCTGTATTCCTGCTTTATATGCAGTGACCTGTATTCCTGCTTTATATGCAGTGACCTGTATTCCTGCTTTATATGCAGTGACCTGTATTCCTGCTTATTACGCAGTGACCTGACTATATATACTTATGTACTCCTGATTCCTGATCATGACCTATTCCTGTCATTCCCGTAAACTGATAATCCGTAATAAACTACAACTTGTATTGGGGTATGGGAGGAAGTGATGGATGCCGGAATGATATCTTGCTTATAGCCTGGGAATATGTTACTTGATTACTTCTACGTACCTCTATAAGTGTAGATGATATCTTGCTTATAGCCTGGGAATATGTTACATGATTACTGCTACGTACCTCTATAAGAAGAGATATCAGTTCTCCATCCACTTCCGATAACAAACCTCGAATGGCTTATATATGGATGTATGTGAGTTGGGATCGATACCGAGACACATACCTAGATATATGGGTTAGACGAGTAATAATAATAAGTGTTCATTATATGCACGAGGATTACGATGATATGAGATAAAGGTATATATATGAGGGTTTCCTTGTTTGGATTATTCCTTCGACGTACTAGTCTCATAGAGTCGTAATCTGAAACCATATATTCAGATTGTTCACCATGATTATTGTTATGATCACTGTTAGAGATATTGTCATGATTCTTGATATACCATGCATGTTCCAGTTATGTTCCCGGCTTGTGACATTTATTGCTATTTCCATGATTCCAGTGATGATTCCGGTTTTAACTATTGCTTATTCCTGTTTTGGGTTTATGGTTGTGCCTATCATGTATTCCCGTTAGGATTATCATATGGTTTGCAACTCTGATTTTATATGCTTGGGATTGCGGTGGTATGAGACAAGGGTATATCTATGAGGGTTTCCTTGTTTGGATTATTCCTTCGACGTACTAGTCTCATAGGACCGTAACTTAAGCATATACAATCATTTTAGCTCGTAGTTAGCATTACCTTGGATTTCCCGTTTCATGATTATTATATTATACCGTTATTATATTCTATACTCGTGTTTTGACCCTTCTCATGTCTCTTAGCCACTTGGCTTGCAGTTCATTTATTATTATATGTCTTGACCCTTGGATTTGCACATTCAGGTTCTGTAGCTAGATCAGAGTGGAGTTGTCCACCGTAGCTCGAGCTCTTCTTGCGAGCGGGCATCCTAGCTTCGGCTCCTTGTGCCTGACTTCTCTTGACTCACGAGATCTCCATCCTACTCGTGAGCTCTTTTGTACTCTTGATGTATATTTTACTTTTGGACTGAGTTGTGATAAAAGACATATGTGTTATGTAATGTTTATCATATACTGTGATGACTTTGTACTGTATCTTTCGTGTTGGCATATGTATGTTTGCCACGTTTCGTGTGCACTCTGATTTCTTGTTGTGCTTTTATGCTTAGCGTATATACGTGGGGGCACTTTCTGACCTTCGTATATGCGTCGCAGTGACGTCCCCGTATCTGTGAAATCGGGGCGTTACATTAAGATTATTAATTTTTTATCTCAATTTATTAATATAATTTAATTTGCAATAGTAGATTTAATTTAATAGTATTTATAATATTTAAATCACTTCTACAGTTAATTTTGTGGTCAACTTTTCCACTTATAATTTTGAATTACCAACCAAACACCGTAAAACACAATATACTTTACCATTTACATTTTCACTTTATCAACCAAACACTGTAAAACACAATATATTTTTCCATTTACACTTCACTTTATTAACCAAACACCGTAAAACACAATATATTTTTTCTGCTACAATTCACTTTTTCCATTCTCTTTTACGACTTACGACTTGCGACGTTTTGCAACGAAACAAACATGCCCTAAATTTTAAATTTCAGCACCCAACAACTCATCGAACTTCAAACTCACTCACTTGTAGCTTACATGAGGAGAGGAGAGCTCTAAGGGAACAGTGCATCCCAAACGTCGCCGAACGCCGCCACAATCTCGCGGTGGTGCTGCCGGGAATTCAACGACAGGAAGCAATGCAGCAGCTGCTCGAGGTCGGCACCATCGTACATCCCCTTCTCCACCACCATCTCCGCCATCGACCGCCGGAAGTCCGCCCGCGGATCCTCCGACTTCTTCACCACCGCGAAGCTCTCCTTCACCTTCACCCCCGGCTCCCCTATGCATGGCACCAGCCTGCTCAGCGCCGCCCACGATGGCTCCGGTGACGTGCACCGCTGGCGGGACCTGAAGACGCCGGTGGAGTCGGTGGAAATGCTCCGCGAGGAGAGGAGGGTGTCGGTGTCGTCCCCGTCGTCGTCGTCGTCCTCCTCCTCTCGCTCGTCGTTCTCGTAGTCGTCGCTCGAGAACCAGCTGCCACTGGCCATCGACGACGTGCTGTTCCGGCTCTTCGACCGCGATTTGCGGCCCCGCCGCCGGCGGCGGCGGATCTCGATCTCCCGCTTCCTCCTGATGATTGCAGAGAATGAGTGTTCAAATTTTAGTAACAGTTTAGTTTGATATACAATAAAAGTTTGTGCATAAAACAATCAAAAAAGGACCAAAAAAAAAGGTAAAATAAAAAATTAGGGGAAAATTGACTCATCAAAATGAAGTTCGTTATAAAAAGCAAAATACTGTTTTAATGAAATTTTAATAAAAATCAAACAGCCAGCTGTTACCATGATATAAGAAAGAATAATCATTGAGCTATGAAAATAATTAATCATTTCCTAAACCCTTTTCTCAAAAAATTCAACATTTTATATAAAAAAGAAAAAGAAATTTTTTTTCTCTGTTACCTTCTTGCAGCTGTTTTGCTAAAACTTGAGGGAAACAAATCATCACCATCCTCCTCTTGGTCTTCTTCATCTTCACAATCAATCTTCTTCCTCCTCTCGAACTCCTCGGCGCAAGTGACCACGTGCCACTTCTCCTCCTTCCTCCACAGGTATGCGGCGTCTCCCTCGCCCTCGACAGCTCGTCCGCTCCCCAATCCACCGCCGGCGACAGGTTGAGCCTCACCGGGCTGCTGCTCGCCACCGGAGCGCAGGACCTGTACCCGGCGGTGGACACCACGACCGCCGCGTTCGGCCGCGACGGCGAGGGGCGGGGCGGCGGCGGGGCGGCGGGGAACTCTATGTCGCACTTCTTGGGTTGGCCGGGGAGAGGAAGAAGACGGGGGGCAATGCCGAGGCGGAGGTCTTCTGCCGGCAGCTCTGGAACGAGGAGATCACTCGAGAGAGCCTCAGCCTCAATTTTTCCTTCATCTATTTTTTTTTTTTTTTTTTTTTTTTTTTTTTTTTGTGTTTTTTCCTTTTTTTTTACTCTTTTCTTGATCTTTTTGTAGATGTGTTTGTGTTTTGTTGGGGGTTTATATATAGGGAGAGGGAATGAGGAAGAGCCGGCAGGGGATTTTGAAAGGGTGATGCGTGGGGCCCACTCTGTCTGCCTTGGGGGTCGACATGGTGGGTTTAGGGGTGCCTTGGGGGTCGACATGGTTGGGTTTAGGGGTGAGCAGAGTTCGGTTATAACCGAAATAACCGACCAAAAATCGAAACCCGAACCCGAACCGAACCGCTCTAATTCGGTCGGGTTTCGGTTTTGTGTTCCAAAACCCGAATAGACCGAACCGAACCGAATTTCTCACCCTATATATTACCCTATTCAAATTCAATTTAGTGAATCATATAGTTCATAATAAAAAGTGGTGGAAGCTTATCTCATTAGTTTTAGTAATACCATCTTTTTTATGGGTCTGTTTGGTTGTCGTAACTGGCCGTAATTCGTAGTTGTAATTGGTAAAGTCTTTTACAATTGTAAATGAGTTACATGTATGTAAATTTTACGGTGTTTGGTTGGTAATATAAATTGTAAAGTGGGAAAGTGTATTGTACTTTACGGTGTTTGGATGTCGTAATGTATAAGTCGTAAGTGAAAAAGTTGACCACAAAATTAACTATTTGGTGATTTTAAAAGTTTTAATACTGCAAATAAATATTAAAAAAGTTAAATATTAAAAAATTTTAATATTATATAAAAAAATATTACAAATTTGTATGACCACAAAATTAACTGTAACTGGGCTGTAAGTGAGTGGTAACTGGGTTGCAAGTGAGTGTTAGTTGAGTTACGTAAGTCTTTTACGAATTACGGTCCAAACAAACGTCGTAGTTGTAACTGGGTAGTAAGTCATTTACGAATTACGGAGTTTTACGCGAAACAAACGGCCCCTATGTTGAATATGTGAAAGCAATATTAAGTACACCATAACAATTGAGAATAATATTTATATTAATATAGTTCCTTTTTTCATTCTTATCATTAAAAATTAGTAATAATTATATGAGTTTTGATATAAGAGCTCAAATACAGTGTAAAAGTTTTAGAATATGAAATTTTCAATTCACATTAAGCTTAGAATCTTTTTCTTATTTTTAATTTAGGTAATGGATATTTGAAATTATAATATTAAAGATGATAATATAATGATGATTAAAAAATGTAAGAAATGATGGCAATATATTGACCTAACCGAAAAAGCCGAAAAACCGAACCGAACTGAGTCGGTTCGGTTCGGTTCGGTTACTAAGTCTAATCGGTTCGGTTCGGTTTTGTAAAAATTAGCAAAAATCGAACCGAACCGACCGATGCTCACCCCTAGTTGGGTTTGGACAAAGCAACAAATAGAAGAGGGAACGGGGAATGGGGGAAAATGACACAGCTTTTTTTTTTGGATTTTCTTGTGCTTTTATTGTTTTGGTATTTGGTTTGGACTGGTGAATGAGGTTGATCACAAGAGAATGTGGTATTTTTTTTTTGTTTTCTCCTCTTATGTGACAAGGATCTTTGTTTGATTTTAAACTTGAAATCTGTCGTAATTTAATTTATATGAAATTATCACTGATAATTGATAGAATATAGATTTTTGATGCAGTCAATTTTGGATCTAAAATAAGTATATTCAATGATTGAAACAGTAACAGACAAATAGGACGTCCCTAAGCTTATTTAAGAATATTATAATTTATATGGTTTGACACTTGAAAAGAAAATTCAAAAATTAGATCAATGACCATATTTATTATGTGACACCCTGATTTAATTAAATCTTAATTATAGTTTAATTTCTAATTATAGGATGACAACCAGTAATTATTGTTATAATATCAACTTTTGATTAACAGTATAATAATGAACAAATATACATATGTATACAAATCTTGCATACATGAATTTGCCTTACCAATTAAGTGCTATGGTAATTAAATAATCAAAAGTTCATTAGTGGAGTAATGAGTGAAAGTATGGCATAGCTATTGTAACCTTTAGATTATCATGGATTTAACTCTAATTATCAATTTTGATATTTGATACAATATTATATGAAATAACGTGTGATTTGAATTTTAACTTGAAGTGTGGGATAATTAATTGATAATTTTAATCCAATTAATTATTGTAGAGGAATTATAATTTTATGTAGTTTTTATATACTTGTGTATGTATGTGTAAGCATTAGTGTGTACAAGAATTTATACTCTTACCATGTATTAACCCCCCATCACATTACATGATGCCTATTAAATAAATCATAAACTTTCAGTGGATTATGTGGGGGCAAATTCCTAGCCACATGGGATGAAGATGCCAAGTAGCATCATTAGATTTAATCTTCACAAAGGAAAAAAAAAAATTAAAGGGAGAATTCAAGAGATAAGGATCACATCCTCTTCATCCCCCACACCACCCCCCACCCCCCAACTCACGCCCCGAAACTAGGGGTGCCACCGGATACGGATTATTCGCGGATATCCGCATCCGAATCCACCTCCAATCCGGATACGGATATCATTTTTTCACATCCGTCAATATTCGTATTCGTATCCGTATCCGAAAGGTAGGTGCGGATACGGATATGGTAAAAGTAATATCTTATTCGTATCCGATCAGATATCCGAATGTTGTGTGCTTCATAATGATATCGGTATGGAGAAGACTATTCTTCAATGGAATAAGGTATTAAATTTTGATATTTTGAGTCGGTGAAAAGTAACAGTGAAAAGTATTCGATTCTTGCAAGAGCACAACATGATATTTTGAGTATTTCGACATCAACCATGTCATCCGAATCGGCATTTAGTATCGGAGGACGTGTAATCTATTGTTATAGAAGTCAAATGTCAATGAATACGATGAATGTATTGATATGTACACAATAATATCATAGTATGTATCACATTTAATATTGTAGTAGATGAGATAAAAAGTAATATAAGTATTTCTGTTTAATTTATCTTTAACCATATCCATTTTTAACATATCCGATTAGTATCCGCATCCGATTCGCTAATATTCGATTTATATCTGATATCCGATTTTGGCGGATACGGATATCATTTTTTCATATCCGCCAATATCTGTATCCGTATCCGTATCCGAAGGTTGGGTGCGGATATGGATATGGTAGAGATAATATCCGATCCGTATCCGATTCGATGGCACCCCTACCCGAAACCCACCCACAGGACCCACCCACATTCCATCTCTCTCTCCTTTACACACTCTCTTTTTAATTCTCTCTCAAAATCCCACAAATCCTAACCCGAACCAAAACCCAAACCGTAAACCCAACTCTCACTTCCCCTTCTCTCTTTTGCTTGCCGATGGTCGATGGCGCGCGGCTGAGGAGCAGGCGACCGAGCAGACCAGCGGGCATCAGGGCGGTTGCACATGCAAGGGGGCGCGGCTGCGTGCGTAGCACAAGTTTTTGATGTATAACGAAGGTAATTAATTTATAAAAATTCTTAGTAAGGTTCTAAATTGTGATTTTGGACAATTAGTAATTCAATTAAGTTTAATTTTTCATTAGGAAAATTCGTGCGAGGGGAACAAATATCAGAGATCGACTATTTTGTGAGTAAACTAAATTAGTTCAATATATGTGAATATAATTAGTAAAGTAATTATAAATTGTAATAATGGTTATATCATGTTGCATGTGATATCGGTGTATGCTTAGTTAGCGATGTTAAAATGGGTATTTAGAGTAGTTGGTAAACCGCAGGAAACTATACAAACCCGAGATTTCTATTTGCTTAACCAAACAAGAAATTGATGTAAAACTATTGGTTAATTAGTAATTCATATTGGTATTTCTATATGTAATGATTGTGACAATATGTGGCGTGGATAACAAAACATATGAAGTTATGCTTTCTAACATTTTTTTTAAACAAGTTTTATGATTTCTGCTTGTTACATTTGGCTTCATAACTGAGACTCACAATGTTTTGGAGCCTTGAAGATGATGATCCAAGACGCTAAGCATCAAGAAAACTAATACATGAGATTCAACACGCTCAAGGATTAAAGTTTTGCAAAAAGTAAAAGCTATACAAGATTTATGTATTCTGTATTTTTAGTTTAGGATTTATGCCTTTGTTAAAACTAAGGGAGTAATGTTGATAGCTCTTGAGATTCACATACATGCACTCATCTTTCATATTCCTAAGTGTTTTTGAAAAAGAGTTCAAAATGTTTCTCATTTTAGTTTTCAAAAAATGAGTTTCAGAAAAACTGTTTTCCTTTGCAGAAAAGTTTTTCTTTTTAGAAAAGTTTTCCCTTTAGAAAAGTATTTTTATTAAAATATAGTTCTACTTTGTTTTATGATGATCTCTGATTACACATTAGATATATCCTGACCTAAGAACTCTATTTTGTATTTTGTAAT
Source organism: Agave tequilana (assembly GCA_038442645.1). NCBI lineage: Eukaryota > Viridiplantae > Streptophyta > Magnoliopsida > Asparagales > Asparagaceae > Agave > Agave tequilana. Next base: position 230,669 of record JAVJIF010000419.1, on the reverse strand, counting down.
CAAAATAATTTTTGTCGGAAAATGCGGGACTTCAAAAGATTTTCAAGATGTGGCTTTGGCCATAAGTCGGTTGACCGACCGGTCGACTATTGACAGAGCAAAATTGCTCTGTCAGTCGATCGCGTGGTTGACCCATTATGCAAAAAGATTTTATAGTGCCTTTGTGTGCACTTTAGTCGATCGATCGGTCGACCGTCTGAGAGACCTTTAGTCTATGTTGGGCACGATCGATCGATCGATCGACCAACAGAGAGCTTAGCTCTCATTTGGGTTACACGGTCTACCGGGCAGTCGACCTTTAACCCCAATGATAGAAAATTCGACCGTTAGTAGTCGACCGATCGGTCAACCGACAGAACAATCTTGTTCTGATTTTAACCCCAACGGCTAATTTTCTGTTTGTCTTTTTCTAAGTCGCATCCCTATGACTCTATTGAGTTTTCTCTTTATATTCTCATACCCTATAAATATGGGTACTGTAACAAAAAAAACCCTACAACAGGTTTTTAACATTCAATATCAAGTTTAAGTGATCAAAATTCTTTTTCTTTAGAAAATTTTGATATTGAGCCAAAATTTCACATCCTTGATTTTAGCTTGAGTTTTTCTTTACATCTTTACAAGCTATTTTGCACTACACAATCTCAAAGAACTTCAACTACCTTACTTAGTTATATGATTGTGTTTGAGTGAGCTTCTGTGATCAAGAAGGAGAGCACGTTCTCTTGTATTCTCGAAGTTGTAGAGATTGCAGCCTCGAGTGAGCTTGTGAGCATTATTGTAGGTGTTGTGGCACAGAGAGAGGGACTTGCTGGTCCATTGAATTCTTACGAGAACTTGTAAGGGTTGTCGATCTCGCGGGATCGCAATAGTGAAAATCTTTCATTGCGGTGAAGGCGGGGGCGTAGAGCGGTGTCTCGAACCTTGAAACACATCATTGCGTTTGCAATTGCTCTCCTTATCTCTTAACTCAACTCTCTCTATTCTTTCTTGTTAAATTGATTATCTTATTGCAAGTATCTTTTGTGTTTGATTGTTTATTGCTAGTTGCTAGTAATTGGTTTTAAGTTCCGCATTATTTGTCATATTCCTATAGCCATCACTTATTCACCCCCTATTGGTGATTTACAATTAGTATTAGAGCCTAACCCTAGTTTTGGTTTAACCACCTTAGGGAGATCCTTCATTTGGCTATATAATTTGTTGCATTTAATATTTGTCTTCGCACTCTTATTTGTTTTCATGGCATCAAATGACTTCTCTAGCTTTAAGTCTCCACCTGAATTTGATGGGTTGAAATTCCCCATTTAGAAGGTCAAGTTTGAAAGTACACCTAGAGGGGGGTGAATAGGTGTACGACTAATCTAATGAACAAACGGAAATTAAAATCTTAATTGTAATACACTTAATATAACCAACGAGTGCAGCCGAATTCCCGGTGAAGGGCTCTGGACTAACTCCTCTTGATTCCTCTGAATAAGAGTTGAGGTGCTATATAAAGCTCTCGTGGTTAAATACAAGTGAGGCACATACAAACAATACAAGCATATAAATGATATGGCAATATGATGCAATGCTCAAAGTAAAAGAGAGAGAGAGAGAATTAAAGTTAATGGATCAAACGCAAACATCGAGATTTGTTTTGAGGTTCGAGCACACAGCTCTACGTCCCCGCCTTCTCACAGAAGGATTTTCACTGACTTGTCCACACAGGACTCCCACACAGGGAACCTCCACTGAGGATTTAGGGCAAATACAACCGAGAGTACACAACTCCTCTCTCAACCAATTATATCCTCTCACAGAGGCAATGCACATCCAACACAAAAATCACCTCACACAAGAGGGGTAGGCACTTAGTCAACAAATACCGATCACCTCACACTTGAGGGATTTCAACACAAGACTCCACCTCTCACTAGAGGGAGCTAAACACAATCTCCACCTCTCACTAGAGGGAGCCAACCACAACTTTCACAATCGCCTCACAATAGAGGGATACCAAATCAATCACCTCTCACTAGAGGGATATCACAAAGAAGGAAGTTTACAACTTGGTGGAATATCTCAACCACAAACCAATTTTCCCACAAATAAAAGATCCTAATAGATAGGATAGAAGATATAACTCAAGTGTGAAAAAACAAAGAGTTTGAAAATCAAAAACTCAAAGAAAAACTCTAGGGAAAAACTCTAGATAGAATTAAAAGTGAAGATCAAACCAATTCCCAAAGAATTTTCTTTTCAAATGATTTTCCAACCCTTTTAAAAATAAGATAAAGATCAAATCTTTAAGCACTAAAAACTCTTTAAAAACTTGCTGGAAGATATAAATTTTTACTCTAAAAATTCTTATTCAAAACACCCAAGAGATGGGGTATATAAAGGCCCCAAAAAAAACTAGCCGTTGGCAGTTGACTAGGCCCAGAATGGCCTTCCGGTCGACTGGTCGGTCGACGGCCAACGGTCAAATTTTTGACCGTTGAGCCTTCCGGTCGACCGCCCGGTCGACCGGCCAACGGTCAAATTTTTGACCGTTGAGCCTTCCGGTCGACCGCCCGGTCGACCGGGCTCTGAACCAGAGAGCAACGGCTCTCTAACTGGTCGACGGGGCAACTCGAGAGTGGGTTGCCTTCAGTCGGTCGACCGCTCGGTCGACCGGCCAACTGACACGGCCTGTGCACGTTCTTGTGCACGTATGGTCGACCGGTCCGGTCGACCGGAACGGTCGACCGCCAATGCCTGGCAGAAACAGATTTTAGGACTAAAAAACTTGGTTTTTAATCATCAAATAAATCCCATAAATTCTCTAAAATTCCACAAAAATAAGTTCTTATATTCTCTATAAAATACAAACTTGTTTGAGTAAAAATCAAATCAAATTATAAACATTTTGAACTCTTTTTGTGTTATGAAAATTTTGTCGAAAATCAAATTTCGTAACTTGGATTTTGAGATGAAAATTGTTTTGTCCAAAACTCATCCAAATACAAAAACATGATATTTGAAATAACTTGAAGCATATATTATATGGATATAATCCAATATACATGAAAGATATATATATCAATGTTTTTTTGACTTTAAATCCAAAAATACGTTTTGTTAAAATACAAAACTCTAAACTCATGAAATAGACTATCAAACTAAGTTTGTTTAAATAGTTGAAACATATATGTATATAGAACAAATCTAATATACATTAAATCATGTAAACTTGTTGATTCTATCTATTCATGAAAACCAAGATTGGTTAAACTAAAAACCGAAAACCAAAACCAAAACATGAAACGTGTGTGTTGTGAACTTGAGCATATCACACTATCTAATCTTTAACAAATGGATCTAAAATATAATCTAAACTATGTACCGAGATCTACTTGACGAACTCTGTCTTCAAGCTGACTCGATCTAAACGTGATCCACCGAGCTTGATTTCAACGAGTGCTAGATATGAACTTTGACACTCGGCTCTTGAATCACCATGTGAAAAGCTCCAAAACACCTTTGTTGAAGCTAATCACCTACTAATATCTTGGTTAAGTATCTGAAACTAACCATCGCAAGATTATTAGTAAACATAACTACATGAGTTAATCATCATCAAAACTAAAGTGGAAGGCCTCTGGGCTAACAATCTCCCCCTTTTTGATGATGACAAAACTCATGGAGTTATATATGTATGGATTAAAGTTAAGCTTCGAAGAAGCTCCCCCTTAACTCATGCATAGCAATAAACAATAAATATATGCAATGAATACTAAATATGAATATGCATCAATATGCTTAAAACCAATGAAATGAACATGCTCTTGATACAAAACATGAAATAAACATGCTCTAGATACCAAACTTTTAAAATAAATTCCTTTTACTTTTTAAAATAAACATGTTTTTAAATAATTTCTTTTGATACCAATAAAAATTTCAATAAAAAAACTTAAGCTCTTGATACTAATCAATAAAACAAAATCCTTGATACCAATTGGAAAGATAATCACTAAAAGCTTTTGATACCAACAATAAAAAAAATATCAATATGAAACAACCTTACAAATAAATAAATAAACAATAAACATGCATATTAAATAATAAACAGCATATAAACTCAAATACTTCTCCCTCTTTTTGTTAATCATCAACAAAGGGGTTAAGAAAACAATATTCTCCCCTTTTTGTCTTAAACAAAAAAAAATCAATGAGGGGTGAAATATAATCAAAACGTTATGATACAAATTGTAAGAAAAAATATATCAATTTAGTGTATCATGATATCAATGAAATATACCAATTGAAAGTACATAATGTGGTACATAAAGCAAATGTTTTAATATAAATATAAATACCAATTGATACTAATTGCAAGTAAATACCAATTAAATACCAATTGTAAGTACAATTCAACCAAAAATTTTGATATCAATAAAACATACCAATTGTTAATATTGTTTTATTGTTTTCTTTATTGTAAGTAAACTTATAGGAATCTTGATACCAATATGTAAAGATTAGTACCAATTGAAAGTAATTTTTTTTATTAAAAGCATATGATACCAAAATAATCAATATCATTTTTTTAATCATATTTCAACATAAAGTGTGGGAGTAAAATATCAATTAAAAGATGAAATATAAATTTTCTTTGTTAAGTTCAAAACTCTTCTTTTTCAAATGATTATATTTTTCTAATAATTTTTCACAAACAATGGATAGTTCTTCATTCAAGGTATTGGCATCAATATATTCATTACTAGAAGAACTAACATCATCATCATCTAATTGAGATTCCGAATATACCTCAAGGGAGTCATTCACTTGGACCACGTAGCATTGTTGCTCAGATTCTCCACTAGATTCATCCTCCGTTTGGATTGGCAATTGAAGCTTGGAGGAGGTCAACGTGTTCCATACTGCAAAGGCGGAATCACAGTTAGAAACTAACATAAGATATTCTTTGTTTAGCGTGCTTCTAAGTGCCTCAAGGGCTTGTGCATTAGCCTCTATATGCTTGCTATCACCAAGATAGGATTTCTTAGTAGGGGCAAGGAAAACATGCAAGCCTAGGATTTTTAGATACATGGACATCCTAAATTTCTACATGTCAATGTTGGAGACATCAAACATGGAAGGTGACAAGCAATCCATGAGTATGTGTAAACAATATAAATGTGCAAATACAAATGTAGATTAGCAAAACTAAGATTATACTCCTAGGTGGTTAAACTAAATATCAGGAGCGTAGGCTCTGATACCAATTGAAAGTATACCTAGAGGGGGGTGAATAGGTGTACGGCTAATCTTATGAACAAAATGCAGAAATTAAAATCTTAATTGCAACACACTTAATGTAACCAACGAGTGTAGCCGAATTCCCGGTGAAGGGCTCTGGACTAACTCCTCTTGATTCCTCTGAATAAGAGTTGAGGTGCTATATGAAGCTTTCGTGATTAAACACAAGTGAGGCGCACACAAACAACACAAGCATATAAAAGATATGGTAATATGATGCAATGCTCAAAGTAAAAGAGAAAGAGTTAGAGTCAATGGATCAAACGCAAACACCGAGATTTGTTTCGAGGTTCGAGCACACAGCTCTACGTCCCCGCCTTCTCACAGAAGGATTTCCACTAACTTGTCCACACAAGACTCCCACACAGGGAACCTCCACTAAGGATTGGGGGCAAATACAACCAGGAGTACACAACTCCTCTCTCAACCAATTATAACCTCTCACAGAGGCAATGCACAACCAATACAAAAACCTCCTCACACAAGAGGGGTAGGCACTTAGTCAACAAATAGCAATCACCTCACACTTGAGGGATTTCAACATAAGACTCCACCTCTCATTAGAGGGAGCTAAACACAATCTCCACCTCTCACTAGAGGGAGCCAACCACAACTTCCACAATCACCTCACAATAGAGGGATACCCAATCAATCACCTCTCACTAGAGGGATATCACAAAGAAGGAAGTTTACAACTTGGTGCTCTATCTCAACCAAAAACTATTTTCTCACAAATAAAAGATCCTAATAGATAGGATAGAAGATATAGCTCAAGTATGAAAAAACAAAGAGTTTGGAAATCAAAAACTCAAAGAAAAACTTAAGGAAAAACTCTAGATAGAATTGAAAGTGAAGATCAAACCAATTCCCAAAGAATTTTCTTTTCAAATGATTTTTCAACCCTTTTAAAAATAAGATAAAGATCAAATCTTTAAGCACTAAAAACTCTTTAAAAACTTGCTGGAAGATGTAAATTTTTGCTCTAAAAATTCTTATTCAAAACACCCAAGAGATGGGGTATATAAAGGCACCAACAAAAACTAGCCGTTGGCAGCTGACTAGGCCCAGAATGGCATTCCAGTCGACCAGGCCAACGGCCAATTTTTGACCGTTGAGCCTTCCGATCGATCGCCAGGTCGACCCGGCTATGAACCAGAGAGCAACGGCTCTCTGGCCGGTCGACCGCCCGGTCAACCGGGGCAACCCGAGAGTGGGTTGCCTTCAGTCGGTCGACCGCTCGGTCGATCGGCCAACTGACATGACCTATGCACGTTCTTGTGCACGTCTGGTCGACCGGAACGGTCGACTGCCAGAGCCTGGCAGAAACAGATTTTAGGACTAAAAAACTTGGTTTTTAATCATCAAATAAATCCCATAAATTCTCTAAAAATCTACAAAAATAAGTTCTTATATTCTCTTTAAAATACAAACTTGTTTGAGTAAAAATCAAATCAAGTTACAAACATTTTGAACTCTTTTTGTGTTATGAAAATTTTGCCGAAAACCAAATTTCGTATTTTCCAAAACTTGAATTTTTGAGATGAAAAATTGTTTTGTCCAAAACTCATCCAAATACAAAACCATGATATTTGAAACAACTTGAATCATATAGTATATGGATATAATCCAATATACATGAAAGCTATATATCTATATTTTTTGACTTTAAATCCAAAAATACATTTTGTTAAAATACCAAAACTCCTAACTCATGAAGTAAACTATCAAACTAAGTTTGTTTAAATAGTTGAAACATATATGTATATAGAACAAATCTAATATACATTAAACCATGTAAACTTGTTGATTCTATCTATTCATGAAAACCAAGATCGGTTAAACCAAAAACCGAAAACCAAAATCAAAACATGAAACGTGTGTGTGTTGTGAACTTGAGCATATCACACTATCTAATCTTTAACAAATGGATCTAAAACATAATCTAAACTATGTACCGAGGTCTACTTGATGAACTCCGTCTTCAAGCCGACTCGATCCAAACGTGATCCACCGAGCTTGACTCCAACAAGTGCTAGATATGAACTTTGACGCTCGGGCTCTTGAATCACCATGTGAAAAGCTCCAAAATACCTTTGTTGAAGCTAATCATCTACTAATATCTTAGTTAAGTATCTGAAACTAAACATCACAAGGTTATTAGTAAACATAACTACATGAGTTAATCATCATCAAAACTAGAATGGAAGGCCTCTGGGCCAACAAAGATGTCTCCTTTTCTTAAGTCCCTAGGAGTTAGAGTTGCCAAGACCATTTACAAAGAATTTATTGAATCTTACGGTGATGAGGATATATAGTCTGAAGCAACCGCCAACGACTATGAAGCCAATGCCAAAGCATAATATGCACTTACACAAGCATTAAATGATGATGCTCTTTCTCGTGTAATTAATTATAAATCTGCTTATGAGGCTTAGAATTATTTAATTATTACTCACGAGGGTACATCCCAAGTGAAGAGATCCAAAATTGATCTTTTACGCTCTCAATATGAAAATTTCTATATGCTTGAAAATGAGAGTGTTGATGAGATGTTCATCCATTTTACCAAGATTACTATTGGGTTATCTTCTTAAGGTGACTCCATTGACAATGACCGAAAGGTAAGGAAGGACATTAGAGCTCTCCCCAAAGATTGGTAAGTGAAGGCTACAACTCTTAAGGAGCTCAATGATAGAGAAGAAATGGACTTCTCAGGATTCATCGAAAATCTCAAGACTTATGAGATGGAGATAAAGGTGCGAGAAGAAAGAGAGCCTCCAAAGAAGAAATCCATAACTTTCAAGGGTACTTCCTCATCTATCGATGAAGAAGAATAATCAAAAGATGGTGATGAGGACTTTGCTGTGCTCATTCGAAGAGTGGGTAAGATATTCTACAAGAAAGGGACACAAAGTAACTTTGAAAAAGGAAGACCCCAAGGTACATTCGAGAAGGAGGAGATAGACCCTTCCTATCATCTCATTGTGGATTGCCCTTCTCTACAAGCAACCACCTCCAAGAAAGTGTACAAGAAGAAAAAGGCTATGGTGGCCACGTGGGACGATTCGAAAACCGAATTCGAAGAAGAAATTGACGCCGCACACGTTTGCTTCATGGCAAACGGAGAGAAGACATCTAAGGTAAATCTTAAAACCTTTCTTGATGATTACGATTTAACCATGGATGAGCTTGCTCAAGGTTTTGAAGAATTACAAAACCGGTATGAGATTTCTATTGCTCAAAATAAAAAATTGAAAATTGAAAACTATCTTTTAAAGAACAAATTAGATATTATTTTTAAAGAGAAAAATGATTTGTCTATTTGCTTTGAAAAGTCTAAAGGGATTTTAATGATCACAAAATTATTTGTAAGGGCAAAAGCCCTAACAATGATTTTGATAGAAATGATTTTTCTAGTATTCAAAAACTTATTGATATTTTAGACTCTACATTAATGAAATATGCTTTTGATATGAGTAAATTTAGCTCATTGTTTTCAAAGGGCAAAACCCAAAGGAAACACACATCCACTCATATACAACATATGTCACATGTACATCATTCTTCACATATACATCAACACAATCATGCATTTATTTATGGCAATACATATTGTGGTCGCAACGGCCATTTAGTCAAATTTTGTTATGCAAAGTTAAATATGATGAATAAAAATATTTGGATCAGAGAAAGTGCTAACTCAATAGGACCCAAAAAGATTTGGGTACCAAAGAATACAACAAACTTGCTTGATGTACGTGTGTCTTCCTTCTCTAAGACGTAGGGGGAGTTGGTGCCTTAGTGTAGATGTATTGGAGCTCAAACGATCAACCAATATAATGCATCGCTATCAAGGGCACCTCTTTTGGAGATTGCATATGATTTGATAACATCTCCACTTGAAAATTTTATTTGTAGCTAGAGCTGTACATGCATATGAATAGCTAGCTTTTTATTTGTGTTAACATGATTTTTTTTAGCATGTTTATATTTGAGCTATTTTTTTGATAAGTTTTTTTTTCCAATCTTCTAATCCATGAATTGCTTGCTCATGCTTATAGTGTTTACCCATGCTCATTTTTTTGATAGATATATGTGTACTTAAATTCTTCTATTTGTTCATACACATGTACATATTTTGTTTGTGTATCCATCTTGTATTTGGGTATCCTATTTAAACTATTTTAAAGCAATATATCAAGATAGCAATTAGGCGCCTCAACTCTTATCTAGAGGAATGACGAGGAGAAGTTTAGAACCCGTTAAGGGTATTCCGCTTCAATATCTTATATTTAAATTGCTTAATATATGAGTTAATTAATACAAAATGTATTTTTAAATATGCAAAAATATATTTTGATATCATATTTTGTCTTATGACCATGCCTATAAGTTTTGTGGATCTCTATTTCTATTTTTATCATTGAAAAGATTTATGGTTAAAGTATTTTCAAAACCCATCTTTACATTATTTAAAATCTATTTTTAGGGTTGTTCCTCGACCGAATTAGCCTGAAATATGGCCGATCGACCGAGCGATCGATCGAGATAGCCTGGTATAAATATTTTTTTCCTCGGCCTTGAGCCAGTCAACTGAGCGATCGACCGACTGTCACCACTTTTGATCTCGGTAGACCCGGTCGACCGGTCGGTCGACCGTAAGTCAGATCTGGGCAGTTTTGACCTGTTCTAAAACCCTAGATCCCTATTTCATCTCTCATTTTTCTCTCTTCCACTGTCGTTCTCTTCTCTTCTTCCCCATTTTCTTCCTCTTCTCTTTCAAATCATCCCTATTCCTCAATTAAACCCCAAAAATTTGTTGGATCTCATCTCTTTGCTTCGGATATCTTGATTTCAAGGTGAAAAATTTCAGTTTTTCTCAGGTAAAACCCTAAGTTTTCCCTAATATTTCTTGTGTCTATTTTTCTTTCATTTTCCTTCTTAATTCGTACTTAGTTTGCGTTCTTCATCTTATTTTCTCGCCATGTCTAAGCGTACAAGGCAAACAACCGAAAAAGGCAAACAACTAGAATCTTCCACAAATCCATTGTTTCACAAAATGCATCTTATGAATTCTCTATAATTCATAACAAGAATGTGATTTCAGGCCGTATGGTAGTTCTTGATGAATTTAAACACCTCAATCTTGGATGAATTTTGAGTACTAGCTCACTAGAATATCTTATCTCCATCAGATAACCTGTTTACCAGAGCTAGTTCACTATTTTTATTCTAATCTATTCTTTCATAGTAATCATATCCGATCTAGAGTAATGGCAAAAGATATTAATATCTCTACGGATAAATTTGCCTGTCAACTACACCTCTTCTGTGAGGGTGTAGATATTCATAGTGTATATCTGCATGATTTCGAGTTCCTAGATAGTGAGACTTCTCTCATCGCTACTTTATTGCTTCAAGGTGATGAGAACCCATCCTTAGTTAGGAATGAGGAGGTGAAGTACTACACTCTCATTGCCGAAGTTCTGGATAAAATTATGTTCTATAATCTCCTGTCAAAATTAGGAGAGTATAGTCATGCTCGAGGATCTGCTCCTCTTCTAATCTATAGATTTTAAAAGGCATTAGAGTCAATATCCCAAAACTCGTCGTTGACTTCATGCTATCTGAGCATTTGTTGATCCCAAATCGGCACCTGCCTTTTGGGATGCTCATCATCCGTCTCCTCAAAGAGCAAAAATTTGACCTATCTACTGAAAGGTCCATTGCACCCTCCATTGACATTAACAACACACTTCTCAAGAGGATGCATGTTGCGAACGTGCTCCTTTTCCTCAATCCCTCATGTTGTTCCAGCTTTTATACCTGAATCCTCAACCTCAGCTTCTGCAGACCCCTATGTCGCACTCTTAGCTCAACTTTAAGAACACGATCTGAAGATCACTACTCAGCTTGAGAAGATATCGACTCATCGGGAAGAGATCCAATAGGGATTTTAGAATGACTTGATGTATCTCTGCTCTTTCATCTATTACCTTCAGACATGTGTTGATGAGAGCTATGGTAGGTATGCATGGCATGTTCCTCTTCTGAGCAGCTACGCTCAACCTCTTTCTGCTTTGGGTCCTCCGTTTGATCCATGAGTTCCTCTTCCAGCTCCTTCCGAGGCACCGGCTCCTCCTGAAGATCCAGATTTTCAGGAAAACTGAACCCTTTTCGTGAAGCTGACAAAAAAAGGAGAGTGATTTGGAGTTATCTAGAGGTTGCTTTCATGTTCTTATGTTTTTATATATTTGATACTCTTTTCTTGGACATGTAGTATGTTTATGTTCGGAACATGTGTTTTTATTTGGACATGTGACATGTATCTGTTTTATTTTGTTATGGCATGGAACTTATGTTGTTGATATGGTTTGTTTCTTTTATGATGCCATCCTGCTTTTGTTGGCAAGATATGTATGTCTCTTATTGTTGATTTTTGATACGTACTTTTATTTATGTGGTATGTGGTATTGTTATTTTGTGTATCCTATTGTATACCTTCCATCTACCACGTGTTTTAGAGGTTGGCGGTATTGGAAGGTTGGAGGAAAAATTGTTTGTTCATACTCTTTTGAATTTTCATATTCATTGTATGCAAAAATGTGTTGCATAAATCTTACTTTGCAATATCATATTCATGTACTATAGTTGATGCATATTACTTATATGATACATTCGTTATATGCATGTGTTTGGGGGGAGCTTGAAGTCTCCTTATTTATTTGTAATAACTCAATGTGTTTTGTCATAATTAAAAAGGGAGAGATTGTTGGCCCAAAGGTCATTTGCCCTAGTTTGATGATAATAAAAAATGTGAAGTTATGTTTTCTAACATTTCCTTTAAACAAGTTTCAGGATTTCTTGTTGTTGCATTTGGCTTCATAGATAAGACTCACAATGTTTCAGAGCCTTGAATATGATGATCCAAGAGCCTAAGCTCAAAGAAGACCTATACGTGGGATTCAACACGCTCAAGGATCAAAGTTTGCAAAGAGTAAAAGCTATACAACATTTATGTATTCTGTATTTTTAGTTTGGAATTTATACCTTTGTTGAAACCAAGGGGGTAACGTTGATAGCTCTTAAGATTCACATACACGCATACATCTTTCATATTCCTAAATGTTTTTGAAAAAGATTTCAAAAGAGTTCTCGTTTTAGATTTCAAAAAACGAGTTTCAAAAAAACCGTTGTCTTTATGGAAAAGTTTTACTTTTTAGAAAGTTTTCTCTTTAGAAAAGTATTTTTATTAAAATATAGTTCTATTTTGCCTTGTGATGTTCTCTGATCAAACACTGGATATATCCTAACCTAAGAACTCTATTTTGTATTTTGTAATCAAAATAATTTTGTCTGAAAATACTGGACTTCAAAAGATTTTCAAGAACTTTGACCATAGGTCGATCGACCGACCGGTCGATCGTTGACAGAGCAAAATTGCTCTGTCGGTCAACCGTGCGGTCGACCAATTATGCACAAAGATTTTATAGTGCCTTTGTGTGCACTTCGGTCAACCGACCGGTCAACTGTCTGAGAGACCTTTAGTCTCTGTTGGGCACGGTCAATCGATTGATCAATCATCAGAGAGCTTAGCTCTCTGTTTGGGTTACACAGTCGACCGGGCGATCGATCGCTAATCCTAACGGTTGAAAATCTGACTGTTGGCAATTGACCGGCCAGTCAACCAACAAACTAATCTTCTTCTGATTTTAAACCCAGCAGCTAGTTTCTGTTTGTTTTTTATGGGTCACATCCCAATCACTCTATGGGATTTTCTCTTCATATTTTCATACTCTATAAATATAGATATTGTAGAAAAACCCTACAATAAGTTTTTAACATCCAATATCAAGTTTAAGTGATCAAAATTTTTTTCTTTAGAAAATTTTGATATTTAGCCAAAATTCCACATCCTTGATTTTAGCTTAAGTTTTTCCTTAGATCTTTACAAGTTATTTTCACCATACAATCTCAAAGTGCTTCAACTACCTTACTTGGTTATACGATTATTTTTGAGTGAGCTTTTGTGATCAAGAAGAAGATCACGTTTTCTTGTATTCTCGAAGTTATAGAGGTTACGGTTTCGAGTGAGCTTGTGAGCTTGATTGTAAGTATTGCGGCTCCAAGAGAGGGACTTGCGGCTCCATTGAGTTCTTGCGAGAATTTATAAGGGTTATCGATCTTGCGGGATTGCAATACTGGAATTGCGGTGAAGGCGAGGGCGTAGAGCGGTGGCTCAAATCTCGAAACATATCATTGCGTTTATGATTGCTCTTCTTATCTCTTAATTCAACTCTCTCTATTCTTGCTTACTAAAATTGATCATCTTATTGCAAGTATCTTTTGTGTTTTGATTGTTTATTGTTAGTTGCTAGTAATTAGTTTTAAATTATGCATTATTTGTCGTATTCCTATAATCATCACCTACTCATCCCCCTCTAGGTGATTTACAACGTATCCATGAGTGTATTATGACAATAACCTGGTTATTTGGTAATAATTGTGTCATTACAAGACATGCATGAACTCAGGAAATCTAAATTTTTTTATTTAGTAAGAATGTGCTGTGGAACTCGAAAATTTTTCTAATTAATAATGCAATGTAGATTATATTGTGTTATACTTGTGTGTCGATATTGCATATAGTGATATAAGGATTAAGATGTGATAAACCAAGGTATTGGAACAAGCTATCAAGTCAGGTTATTATAGTATTAGTATGTCGATCTTGATTTGAATGAAATAAAGTGTCGTTAAACATCATTTATGAATTATGATAATGAATTATGCATAATTAACATGAAATTTTAAAAGAATTGTGTATTTAAACCTTTTAATGAAATACTAGATACGACGTTATATAAGATCTCTTGAAATTCCAAATATTTGATGAGTAATAAATTCCATATTTTTGGTTGATTGATTAATGACTTATCAATATGCAAATAGATAATTATGATATGTGTGTATGTGAATGATGAATTACTGGAGCTATTGGTAGAGTTATTGGCCACGTTTATGAAATCACCTACAGTGGGGATGAATAGGTGGGATTTTAATCTAATGCGGAATTAAAAACAATTATAAACAATTACAACTTAACTAAATCAACATATAAATACAACAAATTAATAATTAAGAAATGAATCTGTAAACCCTGTGAAATGCTCTGAACTTCTCCTCAGGATTCCTCTTAGATGAGAGTTGATGTGCTCAATTGCTTTCTAGATTATAGATTAGTTCAAGCATGTAAAACAATATCAAGCATATAATGATAAAAAGTACAAGCATGTAAAATACAATAAGAGTGAATAGAGTTGGTTGAGAGAGAAAAGCAATCGCAAATATAGGAGATTTATTTTGAGCTTCGAGCAACTTGTTCTATGTCCATGCTTTTACCATAATGAAGGATTTTCACTATGCATGATACCACAAGATGACCCAACATTACAGGTTCCTTCAAGAATTTTCAGACCCACAAGTCTCTTACTTGTTCCCGCAAGAACTTAACACATGAACCCGCAAGCTCGCTTCGAGGTCGCAACCTCCAACCACTTGCAATACAATGAAGAACAACTTATAATCAAGACTTTTGAGCACAAATAAAAAACTCTCACTACAAGAATTCCTATAGAATAGATAAAGAAGAGATTGACTCAAGCTTATGTGAGAAAAACTATATATTAATATTTACATGCTTCAAAAAAATATTGAAGAAACTCTCTCAAAGATGTGTAAATAGATAGCACAAGAGAAACTTCTTTAAAACTATTAAAATAAAACTGTTTGAACCAGAAAACTAACCGTTAAAGCCAAAAGTTACTGTTCTGACAGACTGGCGGTCGATTGTGTTGGCCCAAAAGGTTACACTCTCCATTTATTGAGTTTTGATGATGACAAACCAAATTAGTGATATTTGGTACTAATGAGTTTGTTTAAGATAAGTTTCAGGTTAGTACCACTTTTGGAGGCCATTGCTTAGCTATTGCAGCAACTTCTAGGTTTCATGAAGCAAAGAAGGCATATTGCATATCAAGGAAGGAATATAGAAGAAGGGGCTCTAGCAAGGCATAGCATGGCTCAAGACTTGAAGATTGCTCAACACGATTTGTTTTTAGTTTTATAGGTTTAGAATTTTGTTAAAGTATGATGGATAGGTTTGAAGCTCAATCACACACGTTTTTGCGCACATATTGTTTCCAAGATGATTTTCTATAAAATGTACAAAAATATTTTTATACAAAATCCTCTGCCTACAAATCAATTTTTATGTTTTATACTTATTACTATTTAAAGATATTTTTCATAAAAATCAAAGTTTTCAAAATTGTGTTTAAACCTGACTTTTGACCTGAGCCGGTCGACCGCACCAGTCGACCGTGCCTATGTCAGTTGACTGGTCGACCGGACTAGTCGACCGAGGTTCTGGCAGATGCACGTATCAGTGTGCATGTCTGACGGTCGACCGGGCGGTCGACCTGACTGCAATGGCTTTGCTCTGGGTTGTTGGGTCGACCGGGCGGTCGACCGGTTGCCTGTAACGGCTCTATTTTTGTATAGGCGGTCGACCGACGGTCGACCGGACTAGCCGTTGAACAGTAAACGGCTATTTTCTGGGCTGTTTTAGATTTTTCTTTTTGTGTTTAAAATTGGTTTAAGGGATATATTCAAACCTAATACTCTCTGATTAATCCTAATTATGTTTTATCCCTTAACCCTAGCCCTCTCTTATAAATAGGGGTGTTTGGGGAGAGATTGTTTACAACAATAAATACAAGAAAAATTCAAAAGTTTAAGGCATTCAAAAGAGCTTTGTTTCTTGGTTTTTGTGCTGAAATTCTCTCTCATTTTCTGAAGTGTTTTGAAATTCTCTCTGATTTAATTTTCTTTCTTCACTTACAACAAGAGCTTCATTCCTACTCATTGTTCTCTAAGGACCTTTTGTAAGGGAAGAGACTTTTGAAAGAGAGAGTTTGTGGTCTTTTGACTACTCAGAAATTGCTTGTAATTGAGATTGTGGAGTTGGGTACTCCGGTATAATTGTGATTTCTTTGTGATAGTGGAAGTAGCTAGAATCCTTCTGGGGAAGGCGGGGAGTAGAGCTGGGTGCTCGAACCTCGATAACATATCCTTGTGTTTGCGTTTGGTTTACATTCTTGCACTTATTACTTGCTTATCATCATCATTGCCATATTTACTTGCTTTCATTCATCTTGTGAATCTTGTTAGGTGATTGTTACATCTTAATTTTTTAATTTGTCCATTGATTAGCATTATCACCTATTCAACCCCCTCTAGGTGATTTTCAATTGGTATCAGAGCTTGGATTCTAGGTTTAGACTTAACAAACATAGAGAGATCCTTAAAATTTGCTAATCAACATTTTCATTCATACATTTATACACTAGTAAACATGGCCGATAACTTTAAAACCCCTCCTAAATTTGATGGACTTAATTTCCCTATTTGGAAGGTTAGGATGACTATATTTTTGCAATCTTTGGGTAGCTTAGTGGCCAAGTCCTTGACCAAACCCTATGTAGCACCCGATGGTGATGAGAGCACTTGGACCGACTTCAACTTTAGAGAATATGAGGCTAACTCCAAGGCCCAAAACTCCCTATTAACCGCCTTGAATGAGGATGACCTTACACGAGTAATTCATTGCCAATCCGCCTATGAGATTTGGCAACATTTATTGGTCACACACGAAGGGACTTCACAAGTCAAGAGAGTTAAGATAGATCTCTTGAGGTCCCAATATGAGTCATTTAAAATGATTGATGATGAGTCTATTGATAGTATGATTACAAGATTTACTAAAATCACTAATGGTCTTTCCTCCTTAGGTGATGACATCTCCAACGATCAAAAGGTGCGGAAAGTGATTCGGGCTCTTCCGTCTTCATGGGAGATAAAGGCCACCACCTTAAAAGAATTAAACGACAAGGACGAGATGGACCCATTAGTCTCATTGGGAACCTAAAGACCCATGAGATGGAGAAGAAGGCAAGAGAAGAGGCCACTACTTCAAAGAAGAAATCCATAGCATTCAAGACTTCATCCACCAATGATGACGATGAAGAAGACGAAGAAGAAGATGAGGAGCTAACTCTACTTGTGCGGAATGTCAAGAGGTTGTACGGAAGAACAAGCTCAACTTCCGGAGGAAATTTGAAGGCAAAGAGGAGAGAAGGATCATTTGCTACAATTGCCGCAAAACCGGACATATCATGGCGGATTGCCCGGAGTTTAAGAAGAAGATGACTTCCTCCTTCAAGCCAAAGAAGCGGAGGAAAAGAAAGCATACAAGGCAACGTGGGATTCGGAAAGCGAGTCCGAAGAAGAGGTGGATACGGCGAACATGTGTTTCATGGCAAACACTCCTAAGGTAACCCCTCAATCTCATGATGATGAAGATGATGAACTAAGTAAGGAAGTTCTTGTACATGTCTTTGTTGAACTTTCTGAAACTTATGACAATAAAAAGATTGAATGTTTTAAATTACAAAAAGAAGTTGCTTTTCTTAAAAATCAACTTGCTATAGTTTCTAAAGAAAAAGATGATCTTTATTCTAATCTCATTTCTATTCAAGAAGAATTTAGTGCCTACAAGATTTCTTGTAAGGCAAAATCTCCTATGATTGATAAGAATGAAATTTCTTCTTTTAAATCTAAAATAAATGATTTTGAAAAAGTTTTAAATGATTGTGCTTTTAACACAAATAAATTTGAGAACATGTTTTCTAAAAAGCACACCTCACATGTTAAGTCTACTCATGCTCACACTACACATGCTAAATCTTTTCATGCTCACAACTCTCATGCTCACAAATCACACACTCATTATGCTTTCAAATATGGTAGAGTATATAGATGCACATATTGTGGTAAGAATGGACATTTAGCTAAATTTTGTTATGACCAAGTTAATAGATCAAATAATCTTATTTGGGTTAATGAAACTAACCCCTAGGACCCAAGAAAATGTGGGTACCAAAATCAAGTCCTAAATTATTTGATGTAGGTACACACCAAGGCTCCAAGACGTAGGGAGCGGTGGTACCTTGATAGTGGTTGTTCAAGACATATGACGTGGGATATCAACAACTTTACAACCCTATCAAGGTACATGGAAGGTGGCTCCGTCACCTTCGGGGATGACTCCAAAGGAACTATCATCGGTATAGGTAACATTCAAATTGGTGCATCTCCTATTATAGAGAATGTTGTTTTGGTAGATAGTTTAAAACATAATTTGCTTAGCATTAGTCAACTTTGTGACCGTGGACTTAAAGTTATTTTTGATGATTCTTCTTGCAAGATTTTTGATGTTAAATCCGATGTTTGTATTCTTACCAGTTTTCGTGACAATAATGTTTATATCATTGACATGCTTAATTTAGATTGTTCTACTAAATGCTTGAATGCTTTTGATGAAAATTCTTGGCTTTGGCATAGAAGATTAGGACATGCATCTTTTGACCATCTTGCTAGAATTAATTCTAAGGATTTAGTAAAGGTATACCTTGCTTGAAGTTTGAGAAAGACCACATTTGTGGTGCGTGCCAACTTGGGAAACAAACCAAATCTTCCTTCAAACCAATTAGGGATATCATGACTACTAGGCCCTTAGAACTAATTCATATGGATCTTTTTGGACCAACACAAACTAAAAGTTTAAATGGTAGTAGATTTGCATTTGTTTTAGTTGATGATTTTTCCCGTTTCACTTGGGTTTTCTTTTTGCAAAGTAAAGATCAAACATTTTCTCATTTCAAAATTTTTCGAAAAAGGGTTGAAAAAGAAAAGGGTTTTTCGATTTGAGAATAAGGAGTGATAGAGGTGGTGAGTTTGTTAACCAACTCTTCATGACTTATTGTGATGAAAAGGGAATCAAGCATGAAATGTCTTGTCCTAAGACTCCACAATAAAATGGAGTAGTAGAAAGGAAAAATAGAACACTTCAAGAGATGGCTAGGACAATGATAAGTGAATATGACCTCCCTCAATATTTATGGGCCAAGGCCGTAAACACCGCATGCTATATTTCAAATCGTATTTATGTGTGTAAGAATTCTTCCAAAACATCTTTTGAAATGTATCATTCTAGAAAACCTAATGTTGCATATTTTAAAGTTTTTGGATGCAAGTGTTTGTTTTAAATACTAAGGAGAATTTGGGTAAATTTGATGCTAAGGCTTATGAAGCTATCTTTGTTGGATATTCTTCTACTAGCAAAGCATATAGAATATTTAATAGATCTTCACTTACTATTGAAGAAACCATGCATGTTAAGTTTGAAGAATCTAATGTGGTTGTTGAGAATGTTGTAGAGATTGAATCATTAGGTGAAGACATGGAGAGACTATCCTTGAAGGACTCACCCGCTCAAGAAGAAAGCAAGAATCAATTGGTGATGTTCAAGAGGATAAAGAGGAAAGCTCTCAACCGCTTCCTAAAGCTTGGAGATACGCTACAAATCATCCTAAGGAGCTCATCTTGGGTGATGCATCTAAAGGAGTCACAACGCGCTCCAAACTCCATGACCTATGTGGTAACTTTGCTTTCATTTCTCATTTTGAACCCAAAGGCATTCTCGAAGCCGAGACGGACCCATATTGGTTGCTTGCCATGCAAGAGGAACTCAATCAATTTGAGCGCAACCAAGTTTGGCACCTTGTTCCTAAGCCCCACGATAGACCAATAATTGGTACTAAGTGGATATTTAGAAACAAGATGGATGAGTCCGGAAATGTCATTAGGAATAAAGCTAGGTTAGTGGCCCAAGGTTACACTCAAGTTGAGGGAATTGACTTTGAGGAGACCTTTGCACCCGTAGCACGGCTTGAAGCCATACGGATGACACTAGCTTTTGCATCTTTCAAAAATTTTAAACTCTTTCAAATGGATGTGAAAAGTGCATTTTTGAATGGTTTTATAAATGAAGAAGTTTATGTTTCTCAACCTCCCAGTTTTGTTGATCATGTTCATCCCGATTTTGTTTTCAAACTTGATAAAGCTTTATATGGATTGAAACAAGCTCCTAGAGCTTGGTATGAAAGGCTTTCTAGTTTTCTAATTTCAAATGATTTTGTTAAAGGCAAAGTAGACACAACTCTATTTACTAAGCATGTTGATAATGATATATTAATTGTGCAAATTTATGTAGATGATATAATTTTGGTTCTACTAATGAGCTTTTATGCAAGGAATTTGAAAAGGTCATGCAACTTGAATTTGAAATGTCTTCAATGGGTGAGCTCAATTTCTTCCTTGGACTCCAAATCAAGCAATTGCAAAACGGGACGTTCATAAGTCAAGCCAAGTACGCAAAGGAACTCGTAACGAAGTTTGGACTTGAAGGCTCAAAGACTTGCAACACTCCCATGGCAACTACAACCAAGCTTGATAAAGATGACCAAGGTAAAAATGTTGATATTAAATTATATAGATGCATGATAGGAAGTCTTTTATATTTAACGGCAAGTAGGCCGGATATCATGTTTAGTGTGTGTCTTTGTGCTAGATTTCAATCGTGTCCTAAAGAGTCCCATCTTATTGCGGTAAAACGCATTATTCGTTATATTAAGGGCACTATTGGGATGGGGCTATGGTATCCGAAAACCGGAGATTTCTCAATGACGAGTTATTCGGATGCCGACTTTGCGGGTTGTAGAGTAGATAGAAAGAGTACTAGAGGGACATGTCAATTTCTTGGTAATTGTCTTGTTTCATGGTCCTCTAGGAAACAAAATTCCGTAGCACTCTCAACCGCCGAGGCGGAGTATGTTGCCGCGGGGGCTTGTTGTGCACAAGTCCTTTGGATGAAACATACTCTCCTTGATTTTGATTTGCATTTTGATCATATAAAAATATTTTGTGATAATACTAGTACTATACACATGACTAAGAATGCAAATCAACATAGTAAGACCAAGCACATTGAGATTAGATATCACTTTCTTAGAGATCATTTTGAGAAAGGAGATATAGATATTGATTATGTTTCTACGGATTTACAACTAGCCGATATTTTCACTAAACCTCTTGATTTTGCTAGATTTTTGTTTATTTGTGGAGAACTTAATGTTTGTATTATTGATTAAACATGTGATTCCTAACCCTTTTTGATGTATAACAAAAAGGGGGAGAATAAGTTAGTGCATGATAAAAATAAATTTATATGGTCTTGGTTCCATATGAGTTTATATGAGTTTATATATGTTTTTGTTGTCTTGTTTTGTTTTCATATATATGTTTTTGTTGTCTTGTTTTGTTTTCATGCGTTTTGAGAATTCTTGTGTTTGTTAGTATGTGATTTTCATTATTGTTTCAAATGGTTTAAATTGGTATCAAGAGAATATATGTTTTTTTTTTATGTTTTCAACGAATTCTTGTGTTTTGAGTTTAAATGTTTTCTTTATATAGCATAATTTGAGGGGGAGTTTTCTCCTCCCCTATTTTTTTATCTTGTAGCCTATTTGTTTGTTATCATCAAAAAGGGGGAGATTGTTGGCCCAAAAGGTTACACTCTCCATTTATTGAGTTTTGATGATGACAAACCAAATTAGTGCTATTTGGTACTAATGAGTTTGTTTAAGATAAGTTTCAGGTTAGTACCACTTTTGGAGGCCATTGCTTAGCTATTGCAGCAACTTCTAGGTTTCATGAAGCAAAGAAGGTAATTTGCATATCAAGGAAGGAATATAGAAGAAGGGGCTCTAGCAAGGCATAGCATGGCTCAAGACTTGAAGATTGCTCAACAAGATTTGTTTTTAGTTTTATAGGTTTAGAATTTTGTTAAAGTATGATGGATAGGTTTGAAGCTCAATCACACACGTTTTTGCGCACATATTGTTTCCAAGATGATTTTCTATAAAATGTACAAAAATATTTTTATACAAAATCCTCTGCCTACAAATCAATTTTTATGTTTTATACTTATTACTATTTAAAGATATTTTTTATAAAAATCAAAGTCTTTTCAAAATTGTGTTTTAAACCTGACTTTTGACCTGAGCCGGTCGACCGCACCAGTCGACCGTGCCTATGTCAGTCGACCGGTCGACCGGACTAGTCGACCGAGGTTCTGACAGATGCACGTATCAGTGTGCATGTCTGACGGTCGACCGGGCGGTCGACCTGACTGCAATGGCTTTGCTCTCGGGTTTGTTGGGTCGACCGGGCGGTCGACCGGTTGCCTGTAACGGCTCTATTTTTGTATAGGCGGTCGACCGACCGGTCGACCGGACTAGCCGTTGAACAGTAAACGGCTATTTTCTGGGCTGTTTTAGATTTTGTCTTTTTGTGTTTAAAATTAGTTTAAGGGATATATTTCAAACCTAATACTCTCTGATTAATCCTAATTATGTTTTATCCCTTAACCCTAGCCCTCTCCTATAAATAGGGGTGTTTGGGGAGAGATTGTTTACAACAATAATTACAAGAAAAATTCAAAAGTTTAAGGCATTCAAAAGAGCTTTGTTTCTTGGTTTTTGTGCTGAAATTCTCTCTCATTTTCTGAAGTGTTTTTGAAATTCTCTCTGATTTAATTTTCTTTCTTCACTTACAACTAGAGCTTCATTCCTACTCATTGTTCTCTAAGGACCTTTTGTAAGAGAAGAGACTTTTGAAAGAGAGAGTTTGTGGTCTTTTGACTACTCAGAAATTGCTTGTAATTGAGATTGTGGAGTTGGGTACTCCGGTGTAATTGTGATTTCTTTGTGATAGTGGAAGTAGCTAGAATCCTTCTGGGGAAGGCGGGGAGTAGAGCTGGGTGCTCGAACCTTGATAACATATCCTTGTGTTTGCGTTTGGTTTACATTCTTGCACTTATTACTTGCTTATCATCATCATTGCCATATTTACTTGCTTTCATTCATCTTGTGAATCTTGTTAGGTGATTGTTACATCTTAATTTTTTAATTTGTCCATTGATTAGCATTATCACCTATTCACCCCCCTAGGTGATTTTCAGATTGCTCGGTTGACCGGCAATGGCTATAAAATACAGCCCTTGCCCTGGGCCGACCACCCGATCGACCTACCAGAACAAGGCCTGACCTCAGTCTTGAGCTTAGAACTGACGGTCGACAGCCTAGTCGATCGGTGTGGCCCTGCTCAAATAGGCTTGAGCTAGCGATCGACTGCCCCGGTCGACTGAGCTCAGAGCTGAAATGCTCTGTTCACTCTGTGCACATTTGATCGACCATGTGATTGACCTAATGAACATTCTTCTCTGCGGGTGATCGACTGTGCAGTCGACCAGCCTCTGCCCAAAATAGTTCTTATTTTTTTCATTTTAAAACCTTTTAAATTCAAATAAATTCTTATAAACTGAAAAAAACCGAGAGGGGCGTGAATAGGTGTTAATGCTAATCTAGTGATCTTTTTAAACAAGTAAGTATGAATGATGCAAACGGTCACTCAAAATAATAAATTGAAGCCGAATTCCCGTGAAGGGCTCTAGAACTTCTCCTCTTTGATTCCTCTAGATTATGAGTTGAGGCGTGCAATTACTTTCTTGTTGAAATGAGTAAAGATCGAAAATGAAAATAAATGAAATAAGTGCAATAATGAAGTGCAAGCAAGTGGTATCACAAGTTAGAAATGTGACGCAATGAAAAGCAATAAGGAAACCAAATCGCAAACTCAAGTAATTTGTTACGAGGTTCGAGCCACTGCTTTACGTCCCCGTCTCCACCACCGTGAAGGATTTCCACTAAATCCGCAAAAGAAATTTTCACATCGGAACCTTTACACTCAAGGGGATTACAATTGGTCTACACAAGACCGGAGTACACAACTCCAACCAATCCAACCTCAACACAAGAGGGATCTAAACACAAGAAAATACAAGTCACTTGGTGATCAAAAGACCACAAGCTCTCTCTTACAACTTCTTATAGAGTGGAGATGATTTTTAGCTCAAGAAGTGAAGTGAGAAAAATTTCAGTTGTAAAGAAGTAAAATAGCCTGTAAACCAACTGAGAACTTTAACCAAAGAAAGCACTTTTGAGAATGAAAGCAAGAAAACATTTCTTTTCTTTTGAAACTTGAAAATAATGGGAATTTTTCTTGTGTTCAATAAAGGACCAATGACATCTATTTATAGGGATTTGCTAAATGCATTTCATCATTGAATCTAGGTCAATAGGGTAGAGAATAGCCACCAAAAAATTAAAAATAGCTGAAAGAAATATCAAAATCAAAACAGATTCTAAGAAATAGCCGTTGGGCTCTTTTGGCGGCTGTCGGTCGACCGGCAACCCACATGGCAAAAGAGCCGTTGGCTTTGGTCGACCAGTCCGGTCGACCACAAGCTACACAAATAGAATTTTTGAACTGTCGGTCGACCGGGCCGGTCAACCGACAAAACCTGAGACTAAGGGTCTTACAGTCGGTCGACCGGTCGGTCGACCGCAAGGTCTGTCGGTCGACTGGCTCGGTTGACCGGCAAACGTGCACAGAAGTGCACGCCCAAGGCCACAAGGCCCGGTTGACCGGACGGTCGACCGATTTGGCCTGAAATAGATTCGGTCGACCGCCCGGTCGACCGTTAGCCTGAAATAGTTTTTATAAATAGAGAATTTTGAACTTTGAATAATTTTTAAAACATTTGAAATGGTTTGAAATTAAGTAGCATGCTATAGAGGATGAAATATATGTTTTAAACTAGATGTAAAAATATAAATATTTGAGACATGTATATCAATCAAAACATGTACATAAGCCACTAACAAAAACAAAACTTGTATTTTGGAAAGTAAGATGCGTGTGTGAGTTTTCTTGAGCAATTTATCGTAACCTACGTCTTTAACATTACTAATTCTTACAATGGTTCTAGGTGACTATAAGATCTTCAATATGGGCTTCTTCATTGTAATGTTGAATAATTTGAATCCTTGATCCTGAATTGAGTCAACTTGAGTCAAAAACACCTTCTTTTAGGGAAGAAAACATCTTGAATTCTTAAAACCCTGAAACACGCTTAAACACTAAAATATGATTAGTACAAATAACTATATATGTTTTGTAATCATCAAAATTTCAAAACCGGGTGATTGTAATCTTGGGCCAACAATCTCCCCCTTTTGATGATGACAAAACATATGAGTTATTTATCAAAAAATAGGGAAGGAGCTTGGAGGCTCTCCCTCAAATCATGCTATATATATAAATGGCTATATACATGAATGAATAGTATCAAAAACAATAACTCAAAACCTAAATGAAAAAAACAATAACTCAAAACTTAAACTAACTTAAATGATAACTCAAAACTTAAACTAACTTTTTCTCCCCTTTTTGTCATACATCAAAAAGGGTAAAAATAATGGTTGAAAAAATGAAAGAAAATTTCATGAATTCATAATACAAACATTCAATTCACCACAAATGAATGAAAATCTATTATAGTCTAGTGGTTTTATAAAAATATCGGCAAGTTGAAATTCGGTAGAAACATAATCAATTTCAATATCACCTTCCTCGTAATGATCTCTAAGAAAGTGATATCGAATGTCAATATGCTTAATCTTATTATATTGATTTGCATTTTTAGTCATATGAATAGTACTAGTATTATCACGAAATATTTTAATATGGTCATAATGCAAATCATAGTCAAGGAGAGTATGTTTCATCCAAAGGACTTGTGCACAACAAGCCCCCGCCGCAACATATTCTGCCTCGGCGGTTGAGAGGGCTACCGAGTTTTGTTTCTTGGAAGACCATGAAACAAGACAATTACCGAAAAATTAACATGTTCCACTTGTACTCTTCCTATCCACTCTACAACCCGCATAGTCGGCATCCGAAGAACTCGTCATTGAAAATTGTCCGGTCTTCGGATACCACAAACCCATTTCAATTGTGCCCTTAAGGTATCTAATAATGCGTTTTACCGCAATCAAATGGGACTCTTTAGGACACGATTGAAATCGAGCACAAAGACATACACAAAATAGAATGTCCGGCTTACTAGCCGTTAAATACAACAAACTACCAATCATGCTACGATAGAGTTTAATCTCTACATTTGTACCTTGTTCATCCTTGTCAAGCTTTGTGGTGGTAGCCATGGGAGTTTTGCTTGTCTTAGCCCCAAGCCCAAATTTTTTGATAAGCTCTTTCGTGTACTTGGCTTGATTGATGTGCTTGATTTGGAGACCAAGGAAGTAGTTAAGCTCGCCCGTCATAGACATCTCAAATTCCTCCTTCATGCATGAGTCAAAAGCTTTGCAACGATTTTCATTAGTAGAACCAAATATGATATCATCCACATATATTTGAACTATAAGTATATCATTTTCAACATTTTTAGTAAACAAAGTAGTATCTATTTTTCCTTTAGTAAAACCATTTGAAATAAGAAATGAAGAAAGTTTTTCATACCAAGCCCTAAGGGCTTGTTTTAAAACATAAAGAGCTTTGTCTAGTTTGAAAACAAAATCCAGATGTGTAGGATCAACAAACCCCAGGGGTTGTTCAACATACACCTCATCTTCAATAAATCCATTTAAGAAAGCACTTTTTACATCCATTTGAAAAAGTTTAAAATCTTTATATGAAGCAAATGCAAGTGTCATCCGTATGGCTTCAAGCCGTGTTACGAGTGCAAAAGTTTCCTCAAAATCGATACCTTCGACTTGAGTGTAACCTTGGGCCACTAACATAGCTTTATTCCAACAACATTACCCGATTCATCCAACTTGTTCTTAAAGATCCACTTAGTACCAATTGTTGGTCTATCGTGGGGCTAGGAACAAGATGCCAAATTTGATTGCGCTCAAATTGATTGAGCTTTTCTTGTATGGCAAGCAACCAATATGAGTCGCCCTCAGCTTCAAGGATGTTCTTTTGTTCAAAATGATTAATAAATGCATAGTGCCCACAAAGATCATGAAGTTTAGATCGAGTAGTTACCCTTTTGATACTTCACCTATAATAAGATCCTTAGGATGATGTGGAGTGAATCTCCAATCTTTTGGAAGTGGTTGAGTTGCCTCCACTTCAACTTCTTGAACTTCATTTTCCTCATCAACCTTTGACTTGTCTTCAAGAGTAGGTGAGTCCTTCAAAGTAATTTTCTCCATGTCTTCATTTAGGAAATTATTTCTACAACATTCTCAACAAACACATTAGATTCCTCAAACTTTACATGTATAGATTCTTCAATAATCAAAGATGATTTATTGAAGACTCTATAAGCTTTACTAGTGTTAGAGTAACCAACAAAAATTGCTTCATATGATTTTGCATCAAATTTACCTAAAGTATCTTTAGTATTCAAAATAAAATATTTACAACCAAAAACTTTAAAGTATGAAACATTTGGTTTCTTGAATAATAAATATCAAAAGATGTTTTAGAGGTATTTTTGCATAAGAAAACCCTATTTGATATGTAGTAAGATGTGTTAACGGCCTCGGCCCATAGATAATGAGGGAGACCGTACTCATTTATCATTATCCTAGCCATCTCTTGTAATGTACGATTTTTTCTCTCAACGACTCTATTTTGTTGTGGAGTTCTAGGACAACATAGTTCATGCTTAATTCCATATTCTTTGCAAAAAGTGGTAAAGGGTTGGTTATTGAATTTGCCACCTCTTTTACTTCTTATTCTTAAAATAGAAGAATCTTTTAACTTTTCAACTCTTTTCTTAAAGGCTTGAAAATTTGAAATGGCTTGATTTTTATGTTCTAAAAAGAAAACTCAAGTAAAACGAGAGAAATTATCAACTAAAACGAAAGCAAAATGATTCCCACTTAGACTTTTGGTTTTGTAGGACCAAACAAATCCATATGGATCCATTCCAAAGGTCGTGATGTCATGATATCCTTGATTGATTTGAAAGAGGACTTGGTTTGTTTCCCAAGTTGGCACGCATCGCAAATGCGGTCCTTTTTAAATTTCAAGTAAGGGATACCTTTCACCATTTTCTTGTTATTTAATCTAGATAGATGGTCAAAAGAAATGTGGCCTAATCTCCTATGCCACAACTAAGAGTCATCATCGAGGGCATTCAAACAAGTAGCATTGCATAGTATTTTAGACATATCAATCATGTATACATTATTTTCACGAAATTCGAAAAATATACATGTATTGGATTGTCTATCAATTACACTACATGCTAGGTCATCAAAAACATTAAAAACTTTATCACTTGGTTGACTAACACTCAAGAGATTATGCTTAAGGCCATCAACTAAAATAATATTTTCTATTAAAGGAGATGTACCAAGTTTAACATTAATAATACTAATGATCTTTCCTTTGACGTCATCTCCGAAGGTGACGGTGCCATCTTCATGGTATCTTGATAGGGTTGTAAAGTTATTGATATCCCAAGTTATGTGCCTTGAGTAACACTATCAAGATACCACTGCTCCCTACGTCGTTGGCCTTTGGAATGTACCTACATCATTTAACAAAACCGTTGACTTTGATACCCAAACTTTCTTGGGTCCTTGAATGTTAGTATTC
Source organism: Agave tequilana (assembly GCA_038442645.1). Taxonomy (NCBI): domain Eukaryota; kingdom Viridiplantae; phylum Streptophyta; class Magnoliopsida; order Asparagales; family Asparagaceae; genus Agave; species Agave tequilana. The sequence goes on along the minus strand of JAVJIF010000419.1, from coordinate 201,881 downwards.
TGAACCCAAACATGATTATGTGATGCATTTATCCTATCATAGCAAAATTTAACCAAATGACCCTTCCGGCTACAATATGTGCATGCATAAACTTTACCATACATGAATGCATGATGAATGTGTGGAGTGTGGGCATGTTTAGGAAGCTTTGCATGATGTAATGGTTGTGATTTGTGAACATGAGAGTGTAGCATGTGATTGTTTCTTTGGGATATGTTTCTTAGAAAACATAGCCTCTAGTCTAGTTTTATCAAATTCATACTTCTTTAAAACATCTCCTAATGAGTCAATTTTCTTCTTAAGTATGGAAATCTCATCTTTATCAACTAGTGAAAATTTATCTTTGCAAGAAATTTTATAGTTATCAAAATTCTTTTGTGTAAAAACAAGAGTTGAAAATAAATCATCTTTTTCTTTTGTGAGAATGAAAACTTGTGGTTGAGTGATTCATTTTCCTTTTTCATTTTCAAGTATTTCTTTTTGAGAAAATCATAGTTATGAGATAGTTCTTCAAAAGCTTCTCCTAATTCTTCTATAGATAATTCACAATCTTCAATGGATGTATCGGAAGTTACCTTGCTTGTGCTTTCATTAGCCATGAAGCACATGTTGGCGGTGTCGACTTCCTCATCGGATTCACTCTCTGAATCCCAAGTAGCCTTTAAAGCTTTCTTTTTGTATGGCTTCTTGGAGGTGGAAGGTTTGCCTTTGTTTTCCGGACATTCCGTAACAATGTGACCCGGCTTCCGGCAATTGAAGCAAATAATTTTCTTCTCTTCTTTACCTTTCTATCTCCTTCTATTTTGAAATTTAGCCTTGTTGTACATTCTCCGAACGTTCTTTACAAGAAGAGAAAGATCTTCATCATCCTCTTCCTCATCGTCTTAGTCGGAGTAGGTGGAAGAGCTCTTGAAGGCGATTGCTTTCTTCTTGGAAGAAGCCATCTCTTCTCTTGCTTTTCTTTCCATCTCATGGGTCTTAAGATTCCCAATGAGACCGATGAGCTCCATTTCTTCCTTGTCATTGAGCTACTTTAAAGTTGTGGCTTTGACTTCTCAAGATGGAGGGAGTGAACGGATGATCTTCCTCACTTTTTGATCGTTGTCAATGCCATCACCTAAAGAAAAAAGATCATTAGTAATCTTTGTAAACTTAGTAACCATATCATTTATGGTTTCATTCTCTTGCATGGAAAAGTTTTCATATTGGGAACGAAGAAGGTCAATTTTGGCCCTCTTTACTTGTGAAGTTCCCTCATGATTGACTAATAAGTGAGTTCAAATCTCATAAGCGGATTTGCAATGAATGACTCTAGAAATATCATCGTCATTAAGAGCTTGAAGTAAGGCATAGTGTGCCTTAACATTTGCGTCAAACTCTTTCGTGGCAATGTCCGACCAAGTGTCCTTATCACCAAAGGGTGCGCTAAATGATTTAGTCACCGCCTTTGCAACCCGGCTCCCTAAGGATTACAAAAATACGGTCATCTTAACCTTCCATATGGGAAAGTTAAGGCCATCAAACTTGAGTGGGGTCTTAATTCTTTCGGTCATTTTTACTAAGTGTATGAGGATGAAATATGAATAGAGTGATTAGCAATATAGGATCTCTCTAAGGGTGTTAAGCCAAGAACCTAGAGACTAAAGCTCTGATATCAATTGAAAAATGCCAGAGAGGGGGGGTGAATAGGTGTTAATGCTAATATAGTAATCTTTTTAAACAAGTAGTATGAATGATGCAAACGGTCACTCAAAATAAGAAATTGAAGCCGAATTCCCCGTGAAGGGCTCTAGAACTTCTCCTCTTTGATTCCTCTAGATTATGAGTTGAGGCGCGCAATTGATTTCTTGTTGAAATGAGTAAAGACTGAAAATATAAGTAAATGAAATGAGTGCAATAATGAAGTGCAAGCAAGTGGTATCACAAGTTAGAAATGTAAGCAATGAAAAGTAATAAGGAAACCAATCGCGAGCACAAAATAATTTGTTACGAGGTTCGAGCCACTACTCTACGTCCCCGCCTCCACCACCATGAAGGATTTCCACTAAATCCGCAAAGGAAATTTTCACACCGGAACCTTTACACCCAAGGGGATTACAATTGGTCTACATAAGACCGGAGCACACAACTCCAACCAATCCAACCTCTACATAAGAGGGATCTCAACACAAGAAATACAAGTCACTTGGTGATCAAAAGACCACAAACTCTCTCTTATAACTTCTTATAGAGTGGAGATGATTTTTGTATCAAGAAGTGAAGTGAGGAAAATTTCAGTTGTAAAGAAGTAAATAACTTGTAAACTAACTGAAAACTTTAACCAAAGAAAGCACTTTTGAGAATGAAAGCAAGAAAACTTTTCTTTTCTTTTGAAATTTGAAAACAGTGGGAATTTTTCTTGTGTTCAACAAAGGACCAATGACATCTATTTATAGGGATTTACTAAATGCATTTCATCATTGAATCTAGGTCAATAGGGCAGAGAATAGCCACCAAAAAATCAGAAATAGCTGAATGAAATATCAAAATCAAAATAGATTTCAAGAAATAGCCGTTGGGCTCTTTTGGCGGCTGTCGGTCGACCAGGCCGGTCGACCGACAAGTCACATGGCAAAATAGCCATTGGCTTCGGTCGTCCGGTCTGGTCGACCGCAGGCTACACAAATAGAATTTTTGAACTGTCGGTCGACCGGGCCGGTCGACCGACAAAACCTGAGACTAAGGGTCTTGCAGTCAGTCGACCGGTCGGTCGACTGGCCTGATCGACCGGCAGACGTGCACAGATGTGCACGCCCAAGGCCACAAGGCCTGGTAGACTGGACGGTCAACCGATCTGGCCTGAAATAGATTCGGTCGACCGCCTGGTCGACTGTTGGGCCTGAAATAGTTTTATAAATAGAGAATTTTAAACTTTGAATAATTTTTAGAATATTTTGAAATGGTTTGAAGTTTAAGTAGCATGCTATAGAGGATGAAATACATGTTTTAAATTAGATGTAAAAATGTGAAATATTTTGAAATATGTATATCAATCAAAACATGTACCTAAGCCAACTAACCAAAACAAAACTTGTATTTTTGGAAAGTAAGAATGTGTGTGTGAGTTTTCTTGAGCCAATTTATCATAACCTACCTCTTTAATATTATTAATTCTTACAATGGTTCTACGTAACTATAAGATCTTCAATATGGGCTTCTCCTTATGCAATATTGAATAACTTGAATCCTTGATCCCGAATTGAGTCAACTTGAGTCAAAAAACACCTTTCTTTAGGGATCTTAAATCCTTAGAACCATGAAACACACTTAAATACTAAAATATGATTAGTACAAATAACTATATATGTTTTGTAATCATCAAAACTCCAAAACCGGGTGATTGTAACCTTGGGCCAACATAAACTATACAAAATAAGTCCTTATAAATATTATTTGGCACAAATATGTGGGATAAAAAATCATCACATATATTACAAACAATAGAACTTCTTTTTATAATATCAAATACATTTTGTAATGAAAGCTTGATTTTACAAAAACTGAACTTTAAACACCAACAAGCTAAACCAAAAAAAATTTAAATTCATTTTATTAAAACCAAAACTGAAACTTTTGATTTTAAAAACCAATATAAAACTTTAGTGTGTGTGTAAACTTGAGCAATCAAATCAAATCTAAACTTTATAAGAATCTAAACATCGTTACAAACATATGAAAATAAGTCTTCTTCTTGATATGATCTTTCTCTTCATTTTGACTCAAATCAACCTAGCTTCTTTTAAACTTGACTCCTTCTTGAGTACTAGATATGATTTTTTTGCTGTAGCTTGTGAATCAACACGTATTAACTTTAAAACTTGACTTTGAGTTTATTGTTGAAGCTAAAAACAAAATCCATGATCTTGATTAAATATGAACTTAAACATTACAAAATCTTTTGTACCATAACGATATGAGTTAATCATCATCAAAACTAGAGTGATGAGCCTTTAGGCCAACAACTTATGTGTTGTATGCATTCGTGGAGAAATGAGAGTGCGAATGGTATACATGTATTTAATATTATGCTCATTTGTGGAGAAAGCGGTGTGCGAATGGAATACATGCACACACAACACACACACACATGTACATGTGTTCTTATATGTGTTATGTTGGTACCAATTCATGGAGGAGGGACAATGCAAATGGTATACACGTGTAATATGCGTGTAAACATATATGTATCTTATTCGTATACTGGATGTGTTTCATATGTGCAATGCTGTGGACAATGTAAATCCTAATCACTACGTGATGAACACACGCGCGCGCCGTGTGCGCGCGTGCACACACACACACACACTCAGGAGAACGGGACAATCGACATCATGCCAAATCAACATCTTGACACAGTAAATACTAAATTTAGAAGTTGAATACATTCACTTTTATTTCCGTTTTGTCCATTCCCATATTATCTTGATAAAAAGTAATAGAATCTTATTAGTTTACTCACTGAGCCATCGAGGTCACCCTTTTATATTACTTTTCCCTTCTCAAGTGTTAATAAAGGTAAAGGCCCCACATGAAGTTTGGATCAATTGGGCTAAGAAAGATTGTTGTACTCGTAAATTTGAATAGTTTCATATATCTATGTGTGTGTGTGTGTGTGTGTGTGTGTGTGTGTGTGTGTAATCATATTTTATGCGTGTTATAATTTTTGGTATGGATTTGAAATTTTATATAGGTATGTATCGAGTAAACTTGATTTTGATCTCGGTTTGAGATGCGATGATATATATATAATATATATATATATGAAGAAAATGTTGAAAGTATGTATATTGTGGAATTGAATTTGAATTAATAAGTAGGCCGGTGTTAGCCGAAATTTATTATTATATATTAGGGCAAACTCTCAATTCTAGGGGAGATACTACCGAAAATTTTGAATTCTAGAAAAGATTATGAATAAATTAGATTTGATTAAAGTTAACCTGGTAATTAATGTAATACCCTGTTCCCGGAATACGTACTTAGTTACATATTCAGTTTTTTGATCAGATTTTTAATTTGCTGTCCGTATTTATTTTGTTTTATGATTATTTTGTGATTGTTTACATTGGATCCGGATTCGTGGACTCAGAGTCAGCCCTAGTCTGAATCGGGGACTTGATCTTAGTGTATTACTTGATTTGATCTTTTTGATAGTCAAATTTGATCAATTTCAGTTTCAAATATTGTTTTACACTATTTTAGATTTTCATGATTTTTTGAAATTTTTCTGAATTAAATTGCAAAATCTTCAAAATCGGTGTCGACCGGTGTCACTGGTCAATTCTAGGATTTTTAGTTTACAAATGAAGTTGAATTTTTAAAATCATCTTTTATATTATTTCTTAAAATTATATTTTCCAACTTTAATGCATTTTTGGAGATTTATCTAAATTTATCAAAACTCGACCAGATTTGGTGTCGACCGGTATTGCCAGTTGATTCCAAGATTTTTAATTTAAAAATCAAATTAAATTTTCTAAATATAATTTCATACTATTCCTTAGGGTGATGTTTTCTATCTCTCAGAGTTTTTTAGAATTTTTTTGAATTTATCAAAATCCGGCTGAGCCGGTGTAGACCGGTATCGACGGTTGATTTCAAATTTTTATTTGAAAATCAGACTAAATTTCTTGAAATTGATTTCAGCATGTACTTGAAAATAATATTTACTATTTTTGAGAGTTTTTGGAGTCCTTTTCGAGTTACTCTATTTTTTCGATTTTTCCGGTATTTTCCCAGTCCGGGGTTTATACCGGAATATTTTCCTTCCTTCTTTTCTTTTCTTTTCTTTTCCTTTCCTTTTCCTTTTTTTCCTTTTTTCTCCACCACTACCTTTTATTTTCTTTTCCTTTTCTTTTTCCATTTTTCTCCTCCACACAACACCACCAAAATATCTTCTTTCTCTCTCTTCTCTTCTTTTTCTTTCTCCTCCTTTGTCTTCTTTTCTCCTCCTTTTTCCCCTTACCCAACGACAGTACCAAACCGCCTTCCTCTCTCTCTCTCTCTGTCAAAATTGTCTCACTCTCTTACCTAGTCTCCCCTCTCTCTCCAATTCTCACTCACCATCTCTTTCTCTCTTTTCTTCACTCTCCTATTTCCTCTCCCCCCACACTCTCTCTCAATTGGATCGGCGGCCACCCTAGGCTGACACCAACGTCAATAAACGGTCGGCGAGCCACCCAGAGGTGGCCTTCTCATCCCCAAACTCCCTCCATCTCTCCTTCCTCCACTCTCTACACCATCACCCTCTCTCTATCATCCTCCTCTTTTTAAATCGGTGCCTCTGTTTGGACACATATATTGCATATTTGTTATTACATTTCTACACTCATTCTGTAATAAATTTTGCAATTATACTGTCTTAATACCTAATTTGTACAGGATATGATGGGAGAAGATAAATCACAAATCCAAGCCAACTAAATCAGATTTTTGAGAGAATTTAAATCACAACTGAAGATTGAGCATATCAGAGAGGATAAACCCAGATCTAATTCAGTTAAAATCAGATTTTTGAAGATCTAGTTGGTTAGCTTAGAAAATCAACGAGGATAGAGGCAAATCCAGAAGTTCAAAGGCAACCCTATCAATATACAAAGGGATATCTAAAGGAGTGGGACGTTTATTTAAAAGATTTAGAGAGATAAGATAAAATCCAACTGAAGATAAAGGAATAAACAAATTTTATCTCCAATATTATCTTCAACCTTATCAAAAGATCTTTTCTATTGGCACGCGATTTTGTCTATATCTCCAACTTTATCAGAAGATCTTTTTTTTGTTGAGATAGCGATTTAGTCTTATCCTCAAGTGTGCTCTCCCTCCCCATCTCTCCTATAAATACCTGTGAATTTAGAGGCAAAAGGACAATCAAGTAGAGAACAGAATAGATTTTGTATATGTTTAACTTAGATTTTTCTCTCTTTTAAATGTAATTTTTATTTTTTTATGTAACTGAGATCGAAGAATAGTTTCATGTGAGAACAAGAGTGATGCTTATACTGAGAGTGACAATGGTGTAAGTATTCTTCCTTTTTTCATTGTTATTCAACTCAATCGAAGTTTCTTTTCTACTCTTGTTTTGTTGCTTCTCTCTTCTGTGGTTGTGAATCCAAATGAATCCATTAGCTTCGAAGTTGCCTTACCCTTGTAAGTGCCGTTGATGGCTTATGGTGATGAACAACTATTTCTATGGTAGTATAGCGTGCACCGTCATTTCGTAGTGTAGATCGGGAATATGGAAAATCTCATCTGTCATGCCTCGCTCGCCTAAAGTAAAGGTATATCATTGACAAGGATTCTGCGCAAGTCATCAATCGGAAGGGATAGGTAAACTCTTTAGTTTTCTTTTCTTTTCTTTTAATCCTTTAGTTTAACTGACCTCACCATCTCTCAACTCTATTCATTATTTTTCACTTTCTTTTTACAAAATCATTCTTTACTTTTTTCACTTTTTCAATCTACCACTTTTTTCTTAACTTAATTATAACTCTTTTTTATTTTTTTTTAAGAACTAAAAGAGAACTTACAAAATGCTTCAATCGCTTAGTCCGTCCTTGTTGATCACGAGTCGCATAGGCACTTGCAATAGCGGTAGTATTGAGAACTTGCACACTTCTATTATAAAGTTCTGAAATTCTGTATCTTCTGTGCAGGTAGAAACTCAATCAGCCTCCACCCATCACCTCCGGTGCATCTCCGACGACCCAGGCAGTGACCATCTCGCCCTGCTTCGGCCATCTCCCCCATCTCTTACAATCATCCCCAGTCCTTCCTCCTCTCCATCTTCAACTCCAATCACCACCATCTTCAACTCCAATCATCACCACCAATCCATCACCCTCACAACCTCCATCCACTCCACCAAGCACCACCACCATCTCCACCACCAACATCATCTTCTCCATCTCCAAAACCACCCATCACCATCATCAAAACCTCCTCCTCTCGCCTCCTAGCGACGGTGGCCATTGTAGCCCTGGGCGCCGCTCTGGACCATGGCCAGGCCGTATACTGGACAAGTTTGAGGGTGGCAGTAGCCTCCCTCTATTCTCTCTCTCCCCCTAATTCTTTTTCTCTCCAGCATATCTTCCTCTTTCTTTCTTTCCAGCATCTCTCTCTCTATTATTCTCTCTCAAATAATAATAATATATTTTAATATATACATATTGTACGATCTATAAACAAGGCAACACAAATACTAAATAAGAGATGAATGTTGTTTAAAAACTTTTAATTAAAATACTTGTTGGCCCAAAGGCCTATCACCCTAGTTTTGATGATGATCAACTCATGAAGTTATGTTTACTAATGATCTTGTGTTTAATTAGTGACAGATTCATTATCAAGATCTTAGTAGGTGCATAGCTCAACAAAGGATAAAATGTCAAGTTTTGGAGCTAGCACGGTGTGATCCAAGGAGCTTTGGATCAAGCTTGGACCAAGTCAAGAAGATGAGAAGCCTTCAAGTGAAGACTTCAAGAAGATGAAGACTTGTGTCTAGGTATAGGATTTTGTTTTTGTTTTAGTTAAAAAATGTAAAGGATAGAATAGTGGTGGATTGCTCAAGTACATATACACACACACTCTTGATAGAATTGTTTTCATAAAAGATTTTTTATTTTAGAAAAGATTTTTCTTTGTGACAAAATACTATTTGGATTTTGGTATTGTCATGTATACATATCTTTTATCCAAACCAAGTTTAGAGCTTTTTGACAAAAATATAGATATTTCATCTTGATTGTGTAGTGGATCATATCCATACACACTATGCTTTAAAAGTATATCTTGTTTTTGTATTTGATGAAGATTTGGAAAAATATGTTTTGGAAAATATTGTTTTGGAAAATACAGTTTTGTCATGAGCCAAATATTTCTAAGTTACAAAAATATTCCAATCTTTTATAACATGCCTTGATTTTGTGCAAGCATGTTTGTATATCAAAGTATATTGGTTAAACTATTTTTTGTAGATTTTTAAGTATTTTATGGGATTTTATTTGAGCCAAAAAGACCAACTTTTTAATCCCAGAAAACTGTTTCAGGCTTCGTATAAGTCGACTAGCATCCTTTATTAGTCGACTAATATGAAGTCGGCCGACCGGACGGTCGACCGACGTGCACAGATGTGCACGCCTTTGTGTACTGGAGGACGGCCGACCGTGCCGGTCGACCGCTCCAGAGAGCAGAGCTCTCTGGAAAGTTCGGCCGACCGTACGGGTCGACCGACAGAGAGTTAGACTCTCAGCTCCAGTGGGTCGGTCGACCCAGGCGGTCGACCGTGGCTCCAACGGTCAGAAATCCGACCGTTGGCGGTCGACTGCACGGGTCGACCGGCAGTTCTGACAAAGCCCCAACGGCTAGTTTTTGACAGCCTATATATTTGGGGGTTTGTGGACTGTTTTGGTACAAGATTTTGGAGACTCTTAGAGCCAGTTTTTCCCATTCATTCCAGAGGTTTTTCTCCATAAAATTAGAGCCAATACTTCCAATTAAAAGGAGAGTTTATCAAGAGTGTAAAAGAGATTTTCTTGAGTTTTCACCAAAGATTCTTTCCTTGTTTTTCTCACACAAACACTTGAGCATCCATTGAGCTATTCATCTTATAGGAGTGTTGTAGTGAGAGTTTTTATTGGTGATCAAAGTGTTTAGATCACCAAAGATCTTTTCTTTGTTCTTTGAGGAGACGGGCAAGTGTGCTCGTGGTTGTTTAGGGTTCGGGTGCGAACTCTTGTTGATTGAGGTGCGGCCTCGGCGAGCCGGTGGGCTTGCGTGTGTACGGGACTAGAGAGTCCGAGGGCTTGTAGGTGTTGCGGCACCGAGGAGAGATCCATTGGGATCTTGCATAGTGGAAATCCTTCGTGTGTCGAAGGCGGGGATGTAGAGCAAGTGTGCTCGAACCTCGAAACATACCCTTGTGTTTGCGATTGCTCACTCTCTCTCTCTTTGTCTCTTTTATATCTTGCATACTTTTATTGTGCTCATCTTTATATGCTAGATATTCATTTGTGCTCATATTAATATACTTGCTTGGGATTGTTGCTAACACTTGTATTCAACCAAGAGAGCCAACGCGGCACCTCAACCCATTCAAGGGGAATCTAGAGGAGTTTGTCCAGAGCCCTTCACGGGGAATTCGGCAACACTCTTGTGTTTTACATAGTGTTTAGTGTAAAAGTTTAATTAGGTCATAATTGCTTTTAGCTTCCATATTATTTGCATCATTCATCATTAAGTGACCATTAGATTAGCCTTCACCTATTCACCCCCCCTCTAGGTGAACCTTCAATTGGTATCAGAGCTTGGTACTCTGATTTGGTCTAACAACCTAGAGTAAAAGATCCTCATTTTTGGCTAATCACAATATTTTTGTACACACTCCATGGACTTCATGTCACCACCCATGTTTGACATTGTTAACATCCATATATGGAAGGTTAAGATGTCATTGTACCTCAAAGCCTTAGGTATTCATGTTTATCTTACCACAACTAATAATGCATATTGTTTAAATGGTAAGAATATTGAGGCTAATACAAAAGCCCTACATGCTTTAAGATCTACCCTAAATGATGATTACTTATCTAGGGTTGCTAACATTGATTTGGCTTTTGTAGTTTGGAACACCCTCCTCTCCCTTGGCGAAAAAGATCAATACTATGCGGGGAGCGATTCGGACGTTGGAAGCGACACCTCCAACGTGTGCTACATGGTCCAAGGGGATAACCCCCTTGAGGTAACTACCGAATCCGAGGATGAGGATGTAGACATGTCATATGAAGAGCTTTCTACATTTTGTCAATTATTACTTGAGAAATATGACATGATTAAGAAAGATAATAAAAATTTGAAAAAGAAACTTGATTGCATGCATATAGAACAAGATTCATTTAAATCTAACATTACATGCTTAGAAAAAGAAAATGAGTTTTTGAAAAATGAAAATATTTTCTTGATGTCTAAATTGAATGATTTATGTGAAGGAAACACTATTTTGAAAGATAAAATTATTTTGGTGGAAACTCAAAAGGAAATTGTTTTAAAAGAAAACAACTCTTTGAAGAAGAAAATTTTTGAAAAAGAAAAGGAAAAAGAAAATGTTTCTAAAAAGAAGAAAAATGATTTTATTTCTCACTACTCTTTACATGCTACCATTGATGATAGTGAGATTAAGAATTTGAAAAATAAAATAGATAGTTTGAGTTCAACTTTGAACTCTTGTGCTTTTAATCATTCTAGGTTGGAGTCAATGTTTTCAAAGAAACAAACTCCACACATTCATGCACAACATCATCATTATGCTTATGTTGCACGTCACGATCACAATCACACTCATAAGCATACTAAGGTGTACACTTGTACACATTGTGGCCGCAAAGGCCATTTAGCAAAATTTTGTTTTGATAAGTTGCATGCTTTAAATTTTGCTAATCATAAAAATGTTTGGGTGCCTTACAAAGCTAACCCCCAAGGACCCAAGAAAAAATGGGTACCAAAACCCTCACCATTTGATTTGAGGGCTCTCACAAAACGTGAGAGAATTGGTGCCTTGGTGGTGGATGCAATTGACTTTATGGGCACATCTTAGACGCATCACTATCAAGGAAGTTTTGGTGGGTCAACCACCATGTTTGGAGCTTTGGAGTTGGTAACAATCTCTAAACTCCTATTTTTTATGTTCATGCTTGTTCATTCATAATATTCATAGCATGTTCTTGTTTTAGGTTTTGTGCTTGATGTGGTAAAATCTTGTTTAGATGTAGTATTTGTCAAAACTTAGATTTATACATGTACAAATAGTGAGAACAAATTGATTCATATATGTTTGCACTTCATGCTCATTTGTACCCACTATATGCATATGTATAGCCTAGTTTTGATGATTCTTTCATTTACACTTGTTTTACCTATTTTCATCTTTTACTTCATGTATATGTATTTTGTATTCAAATCTAATAAATATACATGTATACCCGTGAGTCTCTTACCTTCATGCAAATAACTTAATAGACTCTTTTATGTTTGGGATATGTATGTATATTGTTAGGATTGGATAAATCATACATATACCTAGAAGTTTGTTTGTTTTATAAAAAAAAATGTTATTCATGATTTGAGCTTCAATGTCCATTTTCATGAAAATGCTACTTACATGACTTTTGAACACTCACACTTTATTTATTTTGTCATGACTTTGTTTCATGAACATCTTTTTATGAGCCTTATAGATCTTGAGTGTCATATTGTGTATTTGGTATGATTCATGAAATACATATACTTTGATTTCATGTTTTGAAGGATCTTTAACTAGTTTTTCAAAAATTATTTTAACTAGTTATTGTTCCTCATTTGGTAGTGATTTTCAATGCTAAAATATTTTTAAATCTATTTTTGAAAACCCCTACCATCGATGGGAGGATGGATGGGCGATTATGCCTTGTATGCTTCATTGAAAATCTTCTATCTTGAGCATATGAAGGGTGGTAGGTTATGAGTTATACACTTGATCTTATTGTTATGTCAATTGGTATCATTGGATTCTTTCAATTGGTATCTAAATTGATAATTTTTGTATATACTCATACTTTGTTTTCTTATATATGTATGTATCAATGTCAATTGGTATACTCATTTCATACATATATATGATTTTCATGTGCTTAACTTTCAATTGGTTCACAATGTTAAAGCACAAAGTTTTTGATGAAAAATAAAATTTTTTGGATCTTTATGTTTACTATTGGTATCAAAATGCTTCAACTTCATATTTGTTAAATTTCAATTGGTATCAATATGTTTTACAATAATGACTATTTTCAATTTGGTATCTTAAAAATTGTTTGCTTTACAAGAGCTCTGATACCTTTAAAATTTTGTTTAAGAAAAATTAAAAAAATGTTTTGGTATGTATTTCCTATATGCAAGGAGAGCTTAACATCTCTTCTACATATGGATTCATGTTGAGTATATTATAAATTGAGGAGCTTGAAACTCTTCTTTATATGATATACGTGTGTAGGGGAGCTTCACATCTCCTCTTATGCATTACATAATATGTGTTATGTGAGTTAGGGCTTGTCATCCCTTCTTCATGTAATGCATATGTATAGGGAAGCTAACTTAGCGTCTTCCTCTTCATGAATGTATATCGCATATAAATCTTATTGATTGATTTGTTTAACCCCTTCTTGATCTTTTTGTTTTTGACAAAAAAGGGAAGAAAAATTTGTTTGATTTGATTTTACTTTGAACCCTTTGTTGATGATTGACAAAAAGGGGGAGAAGTATTTGAGTTTATATGCATGTTTTCATTGCTTAAGGGGGAGAAGTATTTGTCTTCCTTGTTATTTATGCATATAAGTTTTGTATTGCAAATAGGAGAAAAAGATTTTGATTTATACTTGTTGCATGTTTTATCTCCATACTTGCATACATATTCATGTGCCTCATTGCCATATCTATTATTGCATACATATTCATGTGCCTCATTGCCATATCTATTATTTATTTTGTATGCATGAGTTAAGGGGGAGCTTCTTTGAAGCTTTACTTTAATCCATGCATATATAACTCCATGAGTTTTGTCATCATCAAAAAGGGGAGATTGTTGGCCCAAAGGCCTATCACCCTAGTTTTGATGATGATCAACTCATGAAGTTATGTTTACTAATGATCTTGTGTTTAATTAGTGACAGATTCATTATCAAGATCTTAATAGGTGCATAGCTCAACAAAGGATAAAATGTCAAGTTTTGGAGCTAGCACGGTGTGATCCAAGGAGCTTTGGATCAAACTTGGACCAAGTCAAGAAGATGAGAAGCTTTCAAGTGAAGACTTCAAGAAGATGAAGACTTGTGTCTAGGTATAAGATTTTGTTTTTGTTTTAGTTAAAAATGTAAAGGATAGAATAGTGGTGGATTGCTCAAGTACATATACACACACACTCTTGATAGAATTGTTTTCATAAAAGATTTTTATTTTAGAAAAGATTTTTCTTTGTAACAAAATACTATTTGGATTTTGGTATTGTCATGTATACATATCTTTTATCCAAAACCAAGTTTAGAGCTTTTTGACAAAAACATAGATATTTCATCTTGATTGTGTAGTGGATCATATCCATACACACTATGCTTTAAAAGTATATCTTGTTTTTGTATTTGATGAAGATTGGAAAAATATGTTTTGGAAAATATTGTTTTGGAAAATACAGTTTTGTCATGAGCCAAATATTTTCAAGTTATAAAAATAGTCCAATCTTTATAACATGCCTTATTTTGTGCAAGCATGTTTGTATATCAAAGTATATTGGTTAAACTATTTTTGTAGATTTTTAAGTATTTTATGGGATTTTATTTGAGCCAAAAAGACCAACTTTTTAATCCTAGAAAACTGTTTCAGGCCTCGTATAAGTCGACTAGCATCCTTTAATAGTCGACTAATATGAAGTCGGCCGACCGGACCGGTCGACCGACGTGCACAGATGTGCACGCCTTTGTGTACTGGAGGACGGTCGACCGTGCCGGAGAGCAGAGCTCTCTGGAAAGTTCGGCCGACCGTACGGGTCGACCGACAGAGAGTTAGACTCTCAGCTCCAGTGTGTCGGTCGACCCAGGCGGTCGACCGTGGCTCCAACGGTCAGAAATCCGACCGTTGGCGGTCGACCGCACGGGTCGACCGGCAGTTCTGACAAAGCCCCAACGGCTAGTTTTTGACAGCCTATATATTTGGGGGTTGTGGACTGTTTTGGTACAAGATTTTGGAGACTCTTAGAGCCAGTTTTTCCCATTCATTCCACAGGTTTTTCTCCATAAAATTAGAGCCAATACTTCCAATTAAAAGGAGAGTTTATCAAGAGTGTAAAAGAGATTTTCTTGAGTTTTCACCAAAGATTCTTTTCTTGTTTTTCTCACACAAACACTTGAGCATCCATTGAGCTATTCATCTTATAGGAGTGTTGTAGTGAGAGTTTTTATTGGTGATCAAAGTATTTAGATCACCAAAGATCTTTTCTTTGTTCTTTGAGGAGACGGGCAAGTGTGCTCGTGGTTGTTTAGGGTTCGGGTGCGAACTCTTGTTGATTGAGGTGCGGCCTCGGCGAGCCGGTGGGCTTGCGTGTTACGGGATTAGAGAGTCCGAGGGCTTGTAGGTGTTGCGGCACCGAGGAGAGATCCATTGGGATCTTGCATAGTGGAAATCCTTCGTGTGTCGAAGGCGGGGATGTAGAGCAAGTGTGCTCGAACCTCGAAATATATCCTTGTGTTTGCGATTGCTCACCCTCTCTCTCTTGTCTCTTTTATATCTTGCATACTTTTATTGTGCTCATCTTTATATGCTAGATATTCATTTGTGCTCATATTGATATACTTGCTTGGGATTGTTGCTAACACTTGTATTCAACCAAGAGAGCCAACGCGACACCTCAACCCATTCAAGGGGAATCTAGAGGAGTTTGTCCAGAGCCCTTCACGGGGAATTTAGCAACACTCTTGTGTTATACATAGTGTTTAGTGTAAAAGTTTAATTAGGTCATAATTGCTTTTAGCTTCCGCATTATTTGCATCATTTGGCATTAAGTGACCATTAGATTAGCCTTCACCTATTCACCCCCTCTAGGCGAACCTTCAATACTTACAAGAAAGAAAAATGTACAGAATAAATCTCAAAAAATGCAAACGTAAACACAAGAGATTTTATTCTAATTCGGTCCTCGTGACCTTTGTCCAATTCCCAAGAAACTCGCTTGATATTTTCTTATCCTGATTTTGATACACCCCAAAATCAACTCCTTGTACACTACTTAACAAAACACCCTTTGTCAAATCTGTACAACTCTTCTCTACACCAAGAAGACACTTTCTTTTGATTGACTACAATATAACAACCTAAAACGTGTATGTGATTGTGAATAAAGTATCTTATAGGATGATTCTCAGAATTCTTCACCAAAGAATTGGAATTGTGTGAAGAACAGAAAATAGAAAACTAGTTTTCTGAAAAGTAAAATTTTCAACACAGTTTTGGACAGAAAACTTATGATTTTAATCGGTGATTACATCCAAGGATAACATCCCTATTTATAGGTGAAATCAATGGTCAGTTAGGGAAGTTATCAACTCAAATTTGAAAATCAAAATGTTAGAGAAAACACCAGAAAATCAAAACTGAATAACAGTGAGAAACTGTAATTAGTTGACTAAGATATGAGAGTAGTCAACTACTATAAGAAGTTTGTCTGGGTTAGTCGACTACTCTAAAGATCAAGTCGACTATATGTATCTGACACAGATTGATAGGTCTTTGGAAATTAAAATTAGTCGACTATATAAAAAGGGTTAGTCAACCAATGTTGCTTATAATCAACAAACAGAGAACAAATATTTTTTTGTGAAGACAGTAGTCGACTATAGACTATTATAAGTCGACTAAAGGATATGTTACTTGACTATAGAAAGGATTAGTCAACTATAAGACTTTTGTGTGTGTGATCAAGGCTTTAACAAATTTCTAAAAATACTCAAAAATAGTCAATATTCTTGAATAAACTTGAGTACCAGAACTCAGTACTAGCTCTGTAGATTAAGTTTCAATGTACCTATATCACATTTGTTATCATCAAAATCTATTATTATCAAATTGTAAGTTCTAACATTCTCTCCCTTTTTGATGATGACAAGATGTGTGCATAAAAAACCCTATAGAGAAACTCCCTTGCAGAGAACATGTTATAACAAATATAAATTACAAATGTTCTCTCCCTGCATAAAATAGGTATAACAAATATAGATAACAAGTATTCTCCTCCTGCATAAAATATATCATAGCATACATATATGATATATTATATAATGCATTATATTTGAAATAATTTTCTATCAAATGTTCACTTTTTTTATATGGCACCTATAAGATAAAATATTTTATATGGTACCCATCATGACAGGGTCAAAAAATTAACCTTTAGGAACCCAAACCCAATTTGAATTTGGTTTCCATTTATTAGTATAAACATAATTATAAGAATTACATACATGATATATATATATATATATATATATATATATATATATATATATATATCTATATATATATATATATGATGCAATATAAGTATTTTATCCACATTATTTAGATGTTTAGGAGTCCATATATATTTGTTTCTAATTCTTTTTGACATAGTATCAGTATTTCTATTCACAAAAGAATTATATGGATTATGATTATTATTTTTATAAAAATGTGTAGATTTTTCAACATTATTTTTTGAAAATACAAGACCAACATGTGTAGATTTTTCAAGCTTATCTTTGAAAATCTAAGACCAATATGATTATTGACATCTTTTGATAAGACAATAAATTATTTAAATTTTGTTTACTCTTATTACATTTGTCACATTTTCAGAATTTCTTCATATTTAATTTTAACATCTTTGATAAGACAATAAATCATTTAAATTTTCTTTACTCTTATTAAATTTTGTCATATTTTTAAAAATTTCTTCATATTTAATTTTGAAACTTGTCATTTCTTTATCTAAAATAGAAATTATAGAATTTAAGAAACATTTTTCTTTTAAGGAAAGCATTCTCTTTTAAGAAATTCTCATTATCTTTTTTTAAGATAAAATAACTTCTTCAAAGTCAGCTTTTTGAGAATTTAAGAAAGACATTTGAGAAATATAAAGTGAATTTTCTTAGTTGAGTCTTTCATTTTCTTTGTTAAAACTTTATTTTAATTTTTCATTCTTGAGGTCATTATATAATTCATTAAATGCATCTAATAATTCAGCATATCTTGTACCTCATCTTTTAAGCCATAAAACAGGCATTGGTAGTTTCAGTGACTTCTTCTTCGTCAGAGAAAGATAAATCACTATCCTTCCAAGTTGCCTGATAATCTTCTTCTTTTTGTTGAATTTGTTGAACTTGAAGTTCCCTTTGTATTTTAGCAATGGTCAATCCTTCTTTATATGACCTAGTTTATTATAATTAAAACAAATAGGATTAAACTTCCTATTTTAAGAACTTTCTGAATTTTCTTGAGAGTATTGCCATCCTTTCTTCATTATCATCTGAATTGTCCATATCTGAGGATGTATGGAAGGCAAGTACTTTCTTCTTGGATTGATATTGTTGTTCATCTTTCTTCTATCTTCAAGTTGAACTTTATATGCCATTAATTACCATAAATATTTTCTAATGACATTGTTGAAATGTCATTTGCTTCTTCTATTGCAGTGATTTTCTTCTCCCAATCTGATGTGAGTGCACAGAGAATCTTTCTAACTTTTTTAACTTGAGTGTATTCCTTTCCGAGGGCTACTAAGGAATTTGTAATGTTGGTGAACCTTGTAACCATTTCTGCAATGGTTTTATTCTCCTTCATTTTGAAGAGTTCAAACTGTGAACAAGAACAGAGATTTAAATTCTTTAATTTTACTGGCACCTTCATGTGTTACCTGTAAAATTTGTCATATTCGGTTTGCAGATCTGACTGTTGACACACGATTGAATTCTTTTTTGTTCAAGGCACAGAAAAGTGTGGCCCAGAGGCCATCACTCTAGTTTTGATGATGATTAAACTCATGTAGTTATTGTTTACTAATAATCTTGTGTTTAAATAGTTTCAGTAATTGACCAAGATATTAGTAGGTGATTAGCTTCACAAAGGAGTTTTAGAGTTTTCATATATTTCAAGAGCTCGCGTGTCAAGATCGCATCTAGTACTCTGTGGAGTCAAGTTCGTTGGACCGCGTTTGGGTCGAATCGACTTGGAGAAGGAGTTCTATAAGAAGGACCTCGGTTTGTATTTATTTTATATTTAGATCTTGTGTAAAGGTAGATAGTGTTGATATGCTCAAGTGCACACAAACATACACAAGTTTTAAGTTTATTGGTTTTGGTTTTCGATTTAACCGATTTTGGATTTCATGTCAAAAACATAGATATAATATCTTTATGTATATTGGATTCTATTCATATACAATATGCTTCAAATTTGTTTCAATATCATGTTTTTGTATTTACATGAGTTTGGGAGAAAACGGTTTTCCATTTCAAAAATTCAAGTTTTGGAAAATACCATTTATGTTTAAAGGCTAAATTTCAATATCACAAAAATGGTTCAAATTGTTTATAATATGTGTTGAATTTTTGTCACACATATTTGTATTTAAAGATCTAATTAGAACTTATTTTTGTGTAATTTATATAATTTTATGGGATTTAATTGATATTAAAAAGACAAGTTTTCAATACCCTTAATCCCTGCCAGACTGCACTGGCGGTTGACGGGCGGTCCAGTGGTCGGTCGACCGTCACGGTTGACCAATGTGCACAGAATGTGCACAAAGGCCAGTCATTCGGCTGGTCGACCGCGCGGTCGACCGACTGAAAGCACCCTACTCTCGGGTAGGGGCCGGTCGACCGGGCAGTCGACCGATGGCTTTGGCACGGTGGGCCAGGCGGTCGACCGGAGGCACAACGGTCATAAAAATGACTGTTGGTCGGTCGATCGGGTGGTCGACCAGAAGGGCATTCTGCTATTTCCTGGCTGCCAACGGGCAGATTTTTGAGAGGCTATATATATGCTTTCTTTTGAGCTGATTTTATCAAGTTTTAAGAAGAGAATTTTCCCATCTTTCAAGAGTTTTTCAGCAAGAGTTTTTGTGGTTAAAAGATTTTTTTTATTGTTTTTAAAGTGTTGAAAAATTCAAAGAAAAGAGTCTTTTGGAATTAGTTTTGGTCCTGATTTTAATATCTATTTGGAGATTTTTTCAAGTGTTTTTCTTTGCTCCATACACTTTATTTTCTCATACTTGAGCTATCTATCTATCCTATCTATTAGGATCTCGTTTTGTGAGAAAAATTTGTTTGTGGTTTGTTGAGGCCACCAAGAGTTGTAAATCTCTTTGGTTTGAGTTGTGGGTATCCCTTGTGTAGAGGTGATTGTGAAGGAGTGTTTGAGTTTGTTGGTATCCCTCTAAGTGTAGAGGTGATTGTGGCAGTATGGCTTTGAGCCTTATCCCTCTAGTGTGAGGTGATTGTTGTTTGGCTAAGTGCCCATGCCTCTAAGTGTATAGGTGATTGTTGTTGTGCCTTGGCTCTTGTGTAGAGGTTGTGTTTGTTAGAGAGAGGAGTTGTGTACTCCTAATTTGTATTACCCAAATCTTCAGTGGAGGTTCCCTGTGTGGTAAGTCCTGTGTGGACGTTATAGTGGAAATCCTTCTGTGTGAAGGCGAGACGTAGAGCTGTGGCTCGAACCTCGAAACATATCTTTGTGTTTGCGTTTGATCCACTGTCTCTAACTCTCTCTTATACATTGCATTATTTCATATTGTTCATATCATACTTATATGCTTGGTATTGTTTGTGTGCCTCACTTGTGTTGAACCAAGAGAGCTTTACATAGCACCTCAACTCTTATTTAGAGAAATTTAGAGGAGATAGTCCAAAGTCCTTCATCAAGAATTCGGCTACACTCTTTGATTATACTAAGTGTGTTGCAATTTGTTCTCAATTTCACACCATTTGTTATTAGATTAGCCATACACCTATTCACCCCCCTCTAGGTGTACTTTCAAAAAGCGCTTTCATTGCTTTGACATTAAGATTTACAGACTTCTTTTGTTCTTCACTCCATGCATTATATTTGGTGGTCGGCTTGGTGTATGATACTTCTACTATGTTACATAGTTCATAGTTGAGTGATTGCAAGTAGATCTTCATTCTACACTTCCAGTAGTTATAGTTTGATCCATCAAATAATGTGGACGTTGTGTAGAATGTCCTTCCTTAAATTATGATAAAGCCTTAAATTATGATAAAGGAAACTCCGTGCCATCCTTGAACACTTCAAGCAGGCTCTGATACCAAATGTAGGATCTATAAATAGCCAACACAAGATTTAAAGAAGAGATGAATAGTATTATAAACTTTTAATTAAAATACTTGCAAGAAAGGAAAATGTACAGAATAAATCTCAGAAAAATACAAACGCAAACACGAGAGATTTTATCCTGGTTCAGTCCTCGTGACTTACGTCCAGTCTTCAAGTAACCCACTTGAGATTTTTCTTATCCTGATTTGATACACCCCAAAATTAACTTTTTGTACACCACTTGAAAAAAACACACTTTGTCAAATCTGTACAACTCTTCCCTATACCAAGAAGACACTTTCTCTTTGATTGATCATAATATAACAACCAATAGGCTTGAAACTTGTACGTGATTGTGAGCAAGGTATCTTATAGGATGACACTCAGAATTCTTTACAAAAGAATTAGAATTGTTGTGAAGACAGAAATAGAAAATAGTTTTCTGAAAAATAGAATTTTCAACAAGTTTTGGATAGAAAACTTATGATTAGTTAGTGATTACATCTAAGGACAACATCCCTATTTATAGGTGAAATCAATGGTCAGTTAGGGAAGTTATCAACTCAAATTTGAAAATTAAAATGTTGGAGAAAACACCAGAAAATCAAAACTTCAGAAATTATAGTTAGTTAATTAGGATATGAGAGTAGTCGAGTACTATAAGAAGTTTTGCCTGGATTAGCGACTACCTAAAGATCAAGTCGACTATATGTATCTAACACGGATTGATAGGTTTCTGGAAACTAAAATTAGTCGACTATATAAAAGGGGTTAGTCGACTAATGTTGCTTACAATCAACAAACAGAGAAAAGATATTTTTTTGTGAAGACACTTAGTCGACTATAGACTATTATAAGTCGACTAAATAATATATTAGTGGACTATAGAAAGGGTTTAGTCGACTATAAGACTATTTTGTGTGTGATCAAGGCTTTTAATAAATTTCTAAAAATACACAAAAATAGTCAATATCCTTGAATAAACTTGAGCTACCAGAACTCAGTACTAGTTTTGTAGATTAAGCTCCAATGTACCTGCATCACATTTGTTATCATCAAAATTTATTATCATCAAACTGCAAGTTCAACATATATATTGGTGTCCCGTATGCACATATTCTTGAGATTTCAGATTGGGCGACATTTTTCGAAGATTTATAGGCGATTGTTCTCGCCTCATTGTTGGGTTTTCCTGTTTCGATGGTTGAGTTATGTTTTGGGGAATTTATGTATTTTATTTTCCCGTATTGTAAATTGTATTTTGTGGACCATGTACTGTATTTTTATGTGACTGAGTGGCCTAGGACTGTACATGTATCAGGTCTATGATGAATACCTGTACTAGAGAGTTTACTTTCTGTACATATGTTATGCCTGTGATGTTGTCTATTACTGCTTTATTATATACGTCTGTTCGACACTAACACTTATGCAGGTACTAAACCCAGTCTTTGGGTTGCGTTCAGTCTCCGGCCTTTTTATATCCAACCTTCGGGTTGTGTCTAGCCTTTGGGCTTTCATGCTCCGCCTGGTAGGCGAGTCTAGCGCTCAACGCTTTTTTGCTAACTCCACTAAAGTGTAGTATGCCTTGAGCGATTGTTGTATGTTTATTGTGACTACACACAAGCAGCAAATACGCTGAACGTGATAGCATCTAGCATTGTGTAATACCCCGTTCCCGGAATACGTACTTAATTGCGTATTCAGTTTTTCGATCGTATTTTTCGATTTACTTTCCGTATTTGACCAATTTCAATTTCAAATATCATTTTCTAATATATTTAGATTTTATGTGAATTTCTGGAATTTTCTAGAATTAAAATGAATTTCTTCAAAACCGGTGTCGACCAGTGCCGCTGATCGATTCCCGAATTTTTATCTTGCAAACTGCTTAGAATTTCTAGAAGATTCTTTAGACATTTCTTCCTAGAATTATATTTCTTACTTAAATACTTTTCTGAAGATTTTACGAATTTATGGATGTTCCACCAGAGTCGTTAGAAGACTGATTCCAGTATTTTTTATTCACAATCAGTTAGAAATTTCTAGATGGTCCTTTAGGACTTTATTGCTTAGAATCATATTTCTATCTACATTCTTTTTCTGAGAATTTTATGATTTTATGAAAATTCTTTCGGAGTCGTAGGTAACTGATTCCGGGATTTTTAGATTTAAAAATATAAAGTATTCTTAAAAAGGATTTCATATTAAGTCTTCTTAATTATTATTGATTTTTGGTGAAAATTGCGAGTCGTTCCGAGATACTTGAATCTCGGACGATTTCGGTATTTTCCGAAATATTTTCCCGCATGCTCGACTTTAACTCGGGAATCTGTGTTTATGATATTTTCATTTTTGGAGACCAAGAAAATATCTTCATTTATCCAATTCTTTTCCATTTTCCTTTTCTCTATTTTCCTTTCCTTCCTTGCTAAGTTAAAGGATTTTCCATTTTCCACAATTCTACAAAATCCCAATTTTCCAACAAATATCTCAAACTCCACACCCTTCCCCATTAATGCAACCCTCTCTCTCTTCCCCATGGCCGGCCAAGTGGCCAAGGAGTGACACCCATCCCATCCCCTATTTGCAACTAAACCCCTCCCTTCTACATAATTACATCTCCTTTACAAAAATCAAAACCTATATAAATCCTTTCCTTTGCAATTCTTTTCTTTTTCTTCACTTCAACAAAATCCTCACCTTCACAAAATCCTTCTCCATCTCCATCTCAAACCCTAATTCCAAAGAACACCTCAAGGCCTTCATCTTCTTCTCAAGCTACCACAACCCTTGGATTTGGATCGCATCTCACTTCGTCGGAAGCATCGCAAGGACCTAGTTGGTGATAGCCGTCGACAACGATTATTCGGAACTCGTAGAACCTTCACATAACCATTCGAAGTGAGTATCTTTACTCACCAAGACTAGGCAACTTCCTTGTATATTTGTGTTGACAATTTCATGTACATGTTCTATAAAAATCATGTTTTTAGCCCATCAAACAATCACCATAAAATCTGTTCTGTATCCTGTTTTCCCAGGATTAGTCGACTTAACCTAGAACCTATCGACTAACCCACTTTAGTTGAAACGTAGCTTTTCTGATTTTCACAGTTTTAGTCGACTAAGCCATTTTACCAGTCGACTAGACCCCCCTAGTCGACTACATTTTGACCCCTAGTCGACTAATTTTCCTTGAACCAAAAACACCAACTCTCGGCCCTAGTCGACTTATCCTAATTTTATAGTCGACTTGGAACCCCTAGTCGACTACACCCTTGACCCTAGTCGACTCCTGAAACCAACTCAACTCTCTGTATCTCAAACTTAGTCGACTTAAGTATCTGTTAGTCGACTTGTAGTTCCCTGTTAGTCGACTACCCATTTTACCTAGTCGACTAACTCTTCCTGAAACAGAAACCCAAACTCTCTGGAAACACAGTATTAGTCGACCACCCTACTTTCCTAGTCGACTAACCCTTCTATTAGTCGACTACTATTCTAACCTAGTCGACTAACTTATGGCTGTCTGGTATTGTGATTTCCTTCTTGACTATGTATCTTACCCTTGATACATGTGTGGTGTATTATTCCTGTTCATGCTTCATAACTAGTATTTCATGACTTGTTCATTAACACTATCGACCGCTTGTCAATTCTTTAAACTTGTTAGTTTTATGTTTCCTTTTAACACATGTATATCACCTGATTTGCTAGACCCTTTTGTTAGGCCATGACTTACCCTGACTATTATCAATTCTTTGATATGTTTGGTTGCTTGTTAGATATACATCACCACTTATCATGCTATCTCTTGACACCAAGCATGATACACCGGTTCTTATAATTATCACGATAAAAGGAATGTAGTACCTGATTTCTGTTATGTACTGATCACTGTTATGTATTACTGTTATGATATTGCTCATTCCCTTAATCTGATAATTATGTTAATAAATCATAAAAAGGACAACTTGTATGGGTATGGGAGGAAGTGATGGATGCCGGAATGATATCTTGCTTATAGTGATGGATATGATATATATATATGGCGGACGACTATAGTGGGACTTAGGGCCCACATGAGTACATATAGGGGGACTTTGGGCCTCCAAACGGTCCCAGGTGGTGGGAACCGTTGGACCAACTAATTGGTCCCCGGTGTATGTGAACCACTATAAGAAGCTCTGTCAGTTCTCCATCTGCTTCCGTTAACAACCCTCGACTCGCTTATATATGGATGTATGTGTGTTGGGGTGCACACCTGGACACATGCCGAGATATATGAGTCAGACGAGTAATAATGACAATAGATGTCAGTTATGTTTCCTGTTATAGTTTCTGTTATGTGTACCTGCGATGATTCCTGTTATATGTTACTGTTATGACTCCGTTACACGTGTTATGGACCCCTGATCATTATTGTTCTGTATTCCTGTTACTATCATACGAATTGCAACTCTGATTATTTACGCTTGGATATTCGGTGGCATGAGACAAAAGGTATATATATGAGGGTTTCCTTGTTTGGATTATTCCTTCGATGTACTAGTCTCATGGGACCGTGACCTAAGCGTATACAATCACTTTTGCACACAACAGTTTTACTTGGATTTCCTGTACCATGATGATTATACCATACGTGTCTTCATATACTACACTTGTGTTCTAACCCTTATTCATGTCTCTTAGCCACTTGGCTATAGTTGTTTACTATTATATGTCTTGACCTTTGGATTTGCATATTCAGATTTCGAAGCTTGGATCGTAGTGGAGCCATCCACTGTAGATTGAGCTTCCGCTAGTGAGCAGGCTAGCTCTTCTTCCTTCGTGCCGGGCTCCTCTTTTGACTCACGGGATCTCCATCCTACTCGTGAGCTTTTGTGTATATCTTGTGTATTTCTCTTTTGGACTTGGTTATGATGTAATACACATGTAATGTGTAATACTTTATAATATCCTGTGATACTTTGTATGTGTATTTTTGTGTTGGCATATGTATGAATACCACGCTTCGTGTGTACTCTGATTTCTTGTTGTACTTTTATGCTTAGCGTATATGTGTGGGGGCAAATCTGACCCACGTATATACGTTGCAGTGACGTCCCTGTATCCGTGGAATCGGGGCGTTACAGGTTGGTATCAGAGCCTAGGCTCTCAAACCTAAAGTACAACCAGTAGCAAATTTTAGTAATTTGCTAATGCCAACTATAATGTACAAAGTTATCTAGTCCTTCTTGATTTGTCTAGTTATTCTTGATTCCATCCCTCATATTCTAAACTCCTTCCAGTTATCTTTAGCCATCCTAGTATGGAGAGGAGATCGGGTCGCAGCAACTCTGGATCAGCATCGAATGGACCCACAGGAGAGAATGTGGATATCCTAAGGGTCATTCAAACTATGATGAGAACCAGCAGCGGCAAACGGAACTTCTCCGGCAGGAGTTGGCAGCTCCAAAAGGAACAGAGGCCGGGGAATGTATCGGACTTCAGAAAACTACAGCCTGCTATATTCACGGGAAGCGAGAAACCATTAGATGCTGAGCAATGGTTGACGGACACTACAGATCTACTGAACGCCGCCCGTGTTCCAAAGGAGAACCAAGTTGAGGTTGCCAAGATTCAGTTGAAAGACATAGCCAGAACTTGGTGGCTTGCAGAGGAGGCCAGATTGGAGAGGACCTGTCACTTGGGACACGTTCTCCAAGAGTTTTTACAGCAGGTTCTTCCCTGCTACTGCTCAGAAGGATATGGAGGAGCAGTTCATTAGACTCCAGCAGTGGAACAAGTCCGTGGATGAGTATGCCGCGGAATTTCTGAGGCTTAGTCGCTTTGCTCCGTACATGGTAACGGATGAGGAGAAGCGAGCGAGCAGATTCCAGCAGGGCCTACAGATGGATATCCAAGTTTTCTTGATGCCCCAACAGCTGAAGACTTATTCGGAAGTTTTCACCATAGCTCGAGAAGTGGAGCGTGGGTTAGAGAAGAAGAAAGAGAACTTGATGAGGAACCAGGCCAAGAAGAGGCCTTTGGAGTTGATGGATGAGGAAGATACAGTTGGGAAAACCCATGGCCCGATGATGAAGAGACCATTCCAATCTCCTCTTCCTCAGATTGTATGCAATTATTGCCACAGACCCGGACACTATAAGAGCGATTGTCGAGTGGCTAAGGGATTGTGTGTAGTGTGTGGATCAGGGAGGCATATGCTAAGGGATTGCCCACACAGGAAGTTTGGACATATGACACCAGCCAGACCAGCTCTTCCAGCACCAGCTCATCCAGCCCCAGCACTTCCAGCTCCGCCTCTGAGGAGGAACCCTGAACCCATGGATCGAAGAGTTCCATTTCCGCCTCAGCAATATGCTCATCAGCAGAGAGGATTAAGGCCTAGAGCAGACCAAGGTAGGGGCCAAGTTCACCTCATGGCAGTAGAGGCCTCAGGCGATGCAGCAGAGTGGGAGGACCAGTATCCAGAGCAGGAGCCTTAGGATATCATGGTAATCACTACCCTAGATCTTGTATTTGAATGGATTATCATTCTAAATATGTTCCCTTATCATTCTATCATTGTTCATCCCGGTTCTTTCTGTGTTCATCTTATTCTTGTTTTGATTTTTCGGATCCTTTGATTTCACCCTTGTCCCCTTTGTGTTCAATTTACCCCTTAGCGAAATTGCGAGGACGCAATTTTTTGTAAGGTGGGTAGATTGTAATACCCCGTTCCCGGAATACGTACTTAATTGCGTATTCAGTTTTTCGATCGTATTTTCGATTTACTTTCCGTATTTGACCAATTTCAATTTCAAATATCATTTTCTAATATATTAGATTTTATGTGAATTTCTGGAATTTTCTAGAATTAAAATGAATTTCTTCAAAACCGGTGTCGACCAGTGCCGCTGATCGATTCCCGAATTTTTATCTTGCAAACTGCTTAGAATTTCTAGAAGATTCTTTAGACATTTCTTCCTAGAATTATATTTCTTACTTAAATACTTTTTCTGAAGATTTACGAATTTATGGATGTTCCACCGGAGTCGGTAGAAGACTGATTCCAGTATTTTTTATTTCACAATCAGTTAGAAATTTCTAGATGGTCCTTTAGACTTTATTGCTTAGAATCATATTTTCTATCTACATTCTTTTTCTGAGAATTTTATGATTTTATGAAAATTCTTTCGGAGTCGGTAGGTAACTGATTCCGGGATTTTTAGATTTAAAACTATAAAGTATTTCTTAAAAAGGATTTCATATTAAGTCTTCTTATATTATTATTGATTTTTGGTGAAAATTGCGAGTCGTTCCGAGATACTTGAATCTCGGACGATTTCGGTATTTTCCGAAATATTTTCCCGCATGCTCGACTTTAACTCGGGAATCTGTGTTTCTGATATTTTCATTTTTGGAGACCAAGAAAATATCTTCATTTATCCAATTCTTTTCCATTTTCCTTTTCTCTATTTTCCTTTCCTTCCTTGCTAAGTTAAAGGATTTTCCATTTTCCACAATTCTACAAAATCCCAATTTTCCAACAAATATCTCAAACTCCACACCCTTCCCCATTAATGCAACCCTCTCTCTCTTCCCCATGGCCGGCCAAGTGGCCAAGGAGAGACACCCATCCCATCCCCTATTTTGCAACTAAACCCCTCCCTTCTACATAATTACATCTCCTTTACAAAAATCAAAACCTATATAAATCCTTTCCTTTGCAATTCTTTTCTTTTTCTTCACTTCAACAAAATCCTCACCTTCACAAAATCCTTCTCCATCTCCATCTCAAACCCTAATTCCAAAGAACACCTCAAGGCCTTCATCTTCTTCTCAAGCTACCACAACCCTTGGATTTGGATCGCATCTCACTTCGTCGGAAGCATCGCCAAGGACCTAGTTGGTGATAGCCGTCGACAACGATTATTCGGAACTCGTAGAACCTTCACATAACCATTCGAAGTGAGTATCTTTACTCACCAAGACTAGGCAACTTCCTTGTATATTTGTGTTGACAATTTCATGTACATATGTTCTATAAAAATCATGTTTTTAGCCCATCAACAATCACCATAAAATCTGTTCTGTATCCTGTTTTCCCAGGATTAGTCGACTTAACCTAGAACCTAGTCGACTAACCCACTTTAGTTGAAACGTAGCTTTTCTGATTTTCACAGTTTTAGTCGACTAAGCCATTTTACCAGTCGACTAGACCCCCCTAGTCGACTACATTTTGACCCTAGTCGACTAATTTTCCTTGAACCAAAAACACCAACTCTCGGCCCTAGTCGACTTATCCTAATTTTATAGTCGACTTGGAACCCCTAGTCGACTACACCCTTGACCCTAGTCGACTCCTGAAACCAACTCAACTCTCTGTATCTCAAACTTAGTCGACTTAAGTATCTGTTAGTCGACTTGTAGTTCCCTGTTAGTCGACTACCCATTTTACCTAGTCGACTAACTCTTCCTGAAACAGAAACCCAGACTCTCTGGAACACAGTATTAGTCGACCACCCTACTTTCCTAGTCGACTAACCCTTCTATTAGTCGACTACTATTCTAACCTAGTCGACTAACTTATGGCTGTCTGGTATTGTGATTTCCTTCTTGACTATGTATCTTACCCTTGATACATGTGTGGTGTATTATTCCTGTTCATGCTTCATAACTAGTATTTCATGACTTGTTCATTAACACTATCGACCGCTTGTCAATTCTTTAAACTTGTTAGTTTTATGTTTCCTTTTAACACATGTATATCACCTGATTTGCTAGACCCTTTTGTTAGGCCATGACTTACCCTGACTATTATCAATTCTTTGATATGTTTGGTTGCTTGTTAGATATACATCACCACTTATCATGCTATCCCTTGACACCAAGCATGATACACGGTTCTTATATTATCACGATAAAGGGAATGTAGTACCTGATTTCTGTTATGTACTGATCACTGTTATGTATTACTGTTATGATATTGCTCATTCCCTTAATCTGATAATTATGTTAATAAATCATAAAAAGGACAACTTGTATGGGTATGGGAGGAAGTGATGGATGCCGGAATGATATCTTGCTTATAGTGATGGATATGATATATATATATGGCGGACGACTATAGTGGGACTTAGGGCCCACATGAGTACATATAGGGGGACTTTGGGCCTCCAAACCGGTCCCAGGTGGTGGGAACCGTTGGACCAACTAATGGTCCCCGGTGTATGTGAACCACTATAAGAAGCTCTGTCAGTTCTCCATCTGCTTCCGTTAACAACCCTCGACTCGCTTATATATGGATGTATGTGTGTTGGGGTGCACACCTGGACACATGCCGAGATATATGAGTCAGACGAGTAGTAATAATGACAATAGATGTCAGTTATGTTTCCTGTTATAGTTTCTGTTATGTGTACCTGCGATGATTCCTGTTATATTTTACTGTTATGACTCCCGTTACACGTGTCATGGACCCCTGATCATTATTGTTCTGTATTCCTGTTACTATCATACGAATTGCAACTCTGATTATTTACGCTTGGATATTCGGTGGCATGAGACAAAAGGTATATATATGAGGGTTTCCTTGTTTGATTTTCCTTCGATGTACTAGTCTCATGGGACCGTGACCTAAGCGTATACAATCACTTTTGCACACAACCAGTTTTACTTGGATTTCCTGTACCATGATGATTATACCATACGTGTCTTCATATACTACACTTGTGTTCTAACCCTTATTCATGTCTCTTAGCCACTTGGCTATAGTTGTTTACTATTATATGTCTTGACCTTTGGATTTGCATATTCAGATTTCGAAGCTTGGATCGTAGTGGAGCCATCCACTGTAGATTGAGCTTCCGCTAGTGAGCAGGCTAGCTCTTCTTCCTTCGTGCCGGGCTCCTCTTTTGACTCACGGGATCTCCATCCTACTCGTGAGCTTTTGTGTATATCTTGTGTATTTCTCTTTTGGACTTGGTTATGATGTAATACACATGTAATGTGTAATACTTTATAATATCCTGTGATAACTTTGTATGTGTATTTCTTGTGTTGGCATATGTATGAATACCACGCTTCGTGTGTACTCTGATTTCTTGTTGTACTTTTATGCTTAGCGTATATGTGTGGGGGCAAATCTGACCCACGTATATACGTTGCAGTGACGTCCCTGTATCCGTGGAATCGGGGCGTTACAATTGTACACTAGCCTTGCTCTAGCTTGTCTAGCTTCACTTATTAGATCGCTATTCGTTGCCTGTGATTGTTCTGTTATCATGTTTGTGTATTGATTAGTCTCTAAAATTATATATTTTATACCACATCTTCACATATATTTAATATTAAATTCTGTTAATAATACTTCTCTTGTATGTTTCTAGGTCCATGGCATGAAATGAAAAAGAAGCCCAAAAATCCCATTTATTTGGTGATTTAAAGTTTACACATATAGTCATTGATTTTGGAGGGCGAATCTGTCAAAACTGGGTGCCCAAATTCAGAAACCAGGAAGTACAGCAGATGGGGGCGAAGTAATAGCGCGTGGCAGGTGGCGCCACGAACGCGGCTACACTATGGTATCTGGTACTAACCGTGAATTATCCTTATACAGCCTTAGGTTTCCTGCCTACTTTTAGGATGGCTACCCAAAAGAATTGGCCTTGCAACCTTATGGGTTTCGTGGTAGCTATCAGGAGTGTGTTTAGACCCCGGGCTTACTTTCAGCCCTTTGAGCTCTCGCACTTCCTTGAAAATGAGTGTGCTTAGACCGTCAGGTTTCTCAGTCACGCTTGGTAGGCAGACCTAGCGCTCAGTACTTTATTGCTAACTTTATTCGAGCGTAGTTACACCGTGAGCATAGCTTCATCACGTGCAGTAATATAGCATTCATATGCTCGCCATGCCGTGTGCGTTAGCTGTGCCGCGAGTAATAATCACGCCGAGCGTGATAGCGTCTAGCGCTGTACGCTAGTTTGCTCGAGTACTGCTTAGCTCCACTTAGATGTTCGCTTGCTTGCTTGTTTGCCTGCTTGATGATTTAATTATTATTTTTTTTGATGGTCGTGAAGAGTTTGAAACTTTTTACTTGTTTTTCAAAACTATATTATTTTTCAGTATTCGTACTGATCCTCTGTATCAGTACCATTTTTCTGTATGTGTTATACAACAGTCGACATCTGTTGTGCTATCACCTGACATGCTATTACATGACACCTGACTTCTGTATGCTATCACCTGACATCTGTTTGTAATCACTTATCGCCTGCTATCTGTTATATTACCACTTGAATTGTGATTATCATATTTCGGGAATCCTATCCTGCTATCCTATATTATATACAGTGACCTATATTTCTAAGTACTTATGTACTGTTGTTCCCCTGAACTCCTGAACCTGTCTTGCTCCTACTATTTCCATAATATGATAATTATATAATAATAAACTATAAAAAGGACAACTTATATCAGGTCGGGAAAAACTGACAGATATTAATATGTGTTCATATTACAGTAGTTTTAGGTATGTTGTACAACTAAAGCTTTCAGTTCTATCTGAGGGCCTCCAGGAGACCGAGAAGAGCGTTGGCTCCCTCCCTTCCTAGTACCATCTTGAAAGGGCATCCTATAAGACCCTCATGTA
This sequence comes from Agave tequilana, assembly GCA_038442645.1. NCBI lineage: Eukaryota > Viridiplantae > Streptophyta > Magnoliopsida > Asparagales > Asparagaceae > Agave > Agave tequilana. The sequence goes on along the minus strand of JAVJIF010000419.1, from coordinate 169,321 downwards.
TGTCTTGAGGCCGGTTTCATACACTAGCAACGCAACACCCTAGACCATGGTTTCGGGCATGCACAGGACCTACTGTAAACATAGTTCGTTAATATCCCCATTGGTTTCCATTAGCAACATTGGTTTACTCAGATGTGGATATATGTGTGCTGGGACGCTAGTTTACATACATAGACATCTGAGTAAGATGAATATTCATAATAGAAGATGCCAATTAATAATTCGTTGTGTGTTTTGCAATTCAGTCGTATGGACTTAAGATTACGGTAACGTGAGATACATGGTATATATATGAGTGTTTTCTTATTTGGATTATTCTTTCGATGTACTTATTGTTGGCCCAAAGGCCTTCCACCCTAGTTTTGATGATGATTAACTCATGTAGTTATGTTTACTAGTAATCTTGTGTTCTTTAAGTTTCAGATCATTAACCAAGATATTAGTTGGTGATTAGCTTCAACAAGGAGTTTATAAGCTTTTCATGGTGATTCCGGTGCTCAAGCTTCAAGTTCTTTCCTTTGCACTCAGTGGATCACGCGTTTGGGAGCAAGTCAACTTGAAGATAAAGATCATCAAGAAGACTTAGGTATCCATAATTTAGATAGTGTGTTTTAGATCCATTTGTAAAGCTTAGTATAGTTGATATGCTCAAGTGCACAATACACACACGTTTTCATGTTTTGGAATTGGTTTTCATGAATGATTGATCAAAACAAGTTTACATAGTTTATATGTATAATAGATGTATTCTAGTTATACATACATGCTTAAACATCTTAAACAAACTTATTTTGACTTTCCTATTCTTGTATTGAAAAATCAAGTTTGATAAAAATACAAGTGTTGGTTTTTGATAAAATTTGCAAGACTCAAAAATGAATTGATATGATTGATATATGTCTTGAAATTTTTATCACTTGTTTGTGTTTCAATATAAAATGTTAAAACAAGTTTTGTGGATTTTTAGAAGACTTAAAAGATTTTTCAAAATATTTTAAACTGTTTTTCTGACCCAGTTTTCTGTTCCAGGCTTTAACCAGTCGACTAGTCTTCTGACCAAGTCGACTTGGGATGAAGTCGGTCGACCGGGCCGGTCGCCGACGTGCACAGATTGTGCACGTTTGGCAGACACAGGGATGGTCGACCGCCAGGGTCGACCGGGTCTGAGAGCAGTGCTCTCTGTTTGTTTGGGTCGACCGTGCCGGTCGACCGTGTTTGCCCAACGGTCACATTTCTGACCGTTGGCGGTCGACCGGGCCGGTCGACCGGTAGCCTGTCAGGCTGCCACATCAGCCTAACGACTAGTTTTCTGTTTGGGCTATAAATACCCCAACTCTTAGGGGTTTTAGCTAAGATTTTAAGAGCCAAAATTTTCAGACTTTCTCTACTGTTTTAAAAGAGTTTTAAAAAGAGTTTTGTGCCAAAGAGATTTATCTTTGTGTCGTTTTGGGTTTTTTGAAAATCAAGAAAAATAGAAAATTGGGAGATTTGTTTTGTTCTTCACTTATATCATTTACCAAAAGTTTTCCCAAGTTTTTCTTTGAGTTTTAGCTTTCCAAAACACCTAGTTTTCCACACTTGAGCTATATCTTCTATCCAAATCTATTTAGAATCTTGTTTTGTGGAAAAGAGAAAAGAAAAGAGATTGAGTTTGTGGTCTTTGGAACCACTTGTTGTAAACACCCTTGTTCTTTTTGTATCCCTCTTTGGTAGAGGTGATCGGGTGATTGGTTTGCTCCCTCTAGTGAGAGGTGGAGTTTGGTTTGTAAACCCTCTTAGGTAGAGGCGTTGGTTGTTGTGGTTGTTTGGCTACGGGCCTACCCCTCGGTTGTGAGGCGGTGTTTGAGAGAGGAGTTCAGTACTCCCTTGTTGTACAAATCCTTCTCGGTGAAGGTTCCCTCGGTGGGAGTCCTCGTGGACATTATAGTGGATTGAAAATCCTACACGGTGGTGTAGGCGGGGATGTAGAGCAAGGTGCTCGAACCTCGAAACATATCTTGTTGTTAGCGTTTGATCCACTTGTCTCTCTAACACTCTCTCTCTTTTATTTGTGCAAAGCATCATTCTTTATTCATATCATACATTGCTTGCATTGTGCCTTGCATATTTCATATTGCTATATCTTGTATATGCTTGGTTGTTTATGTGTGCCTCACTTATACTTAACTACAAGAGCTTCACATAGCACCTCAACCCATTCAAGGGGAATCAAGAGGAGTTAGTCAGAGCCCTTCACGGGGAATTCGGCTACACTTGTGTGTTGTATCAAGTGTGTTGCAATAATTTGCATTAGCTTCCGCATTTAGCGCATTTAGTTCCTAGATTAGCACTTACACCTATTCACCCCCCTCTAGGTGTTTTTTCAATTGGTATCAGAGCTAGTGCTCCTGATACTTAGCTTAACATCCTAGGAGTGAGATCCTTTGATTGCTAATCTATTGTTTGCATTTGCTTGTTTGCACACTCATATAGTTTACCATGGACTTCATGACCCCACCTAGCTTTGACCCTTCCAACATTGTTGTTTGGAAGTATAGGATGTCCATGTACCTAAAGACCCTAGGTTTGCATGTCTTTCTTGCGGCCACCAAGAAATGCTATCTTGGAGATCGCAATCATATAGGGGCCAATGCACAAGCCCTTGAGGCCATTAGAAGCACATTAAATAAAGAATATCTCATGCTTGCTTCTAACTTTGATTCCGCATTTGCAGTATGGAATATGTTGACAACCATTACCACCTCCAAGCTTCAATTGTCAAATCAACCGGAGGAGTCTAGTGGAGAATCTGACTCACAATGCTTCATGATCCAAAGGAATAACTCCCTTGAGGTACATTCGGAATCTCAACTAGATAATGATAATTGTGCTAGTTCTTCAAATGATTATGTTGATCCCCATGCTTTAAATGAAGAACTATCAATTGTTTGTGAAAAATTAATAGAAAATATAATGTGTTGAAAAAGAAGACTTTTGCTTTAAATAAAGAAAATGAAAAATTGTTTTCTAAACTTAACAATGTTTTGCAAGAGAAGGTTGAGGTCTATAATGTAAGGGATTCATTGAGATCTCAATTAGAACTTGCACTTAAAGAAAATGAGTTTTTAAAATCTAAAAATGATTGCCATGTTATTTTGAAGAAAAATGAAAATTTGTCTTCAAAAGTTGATTTTATTTTAAAGGAGAATGTTGCTTTGAAAAATAAAATTATTTCTATTTCAAATGATTTAGATATGTGTTTAAAGAAAAATGTTGTTTTACAAAATAAGATTGATGCTCATGTTTGTCATGCTAGGTTAGTATCACACACACCTCCTATTGCATGTGCCACCTCTTCTTTAATTGATAATAATATATCCATGCTTAAAAAGAAGATTGATTGTTTTGGCTCCACTATGAGCCAATGTGCCATGAACCATACACGCTTGGAATCCTTGGTTCGAAAGAAACAAGTTCCATCTTTTCATGCACACCCTCCACGGCATACACATGCTCCTCACGGACACCATCACACTATGTATGCTCATGTATACACATGTACACATTGTGGACGTAAGGGCCACCTTGCTAAATTTTGCTATGATAGAATACATGTTGATAATTTAGCAAATAAATTGTTTGGGTTAGATAAGGTACTAACCCCCATGGACCCAAAAGAGTATGGGTACCAAAGACCACCCCTCCTTTATTTGATGTAGGTGTGGGCTCTCACATGACGTGAGAGTGATGGTACCTTGGAGTGGATGCGTTCCGTACTTAAAGGAAATCAATTGGATGCATCACTTTCAAGGGAAGATTTGGTGGAGATGACCACCATGTTTTGGAGACAAGGAAAGTTGCCTTCTAGGTTTTGGTAACGATTCCTAACTCCATTTATTACTTACATGCTTTTAATATTCATGTTTTATAGCATGTTTCATTGTCTATGGATTAGTATGTAAATACCATGTTTATTAGATCCTTGACATACATGTATAGTATTTTGAGACACACATGCTTATATGAACCTATACTTAGTGTTCTCACTTGTGTTTAAGCTATAATGTACATCATGAATCTAATACATGTGAATTCACATAGTAATCATGTCTTAGTTTTATCATGATGATTTTTATATTTGTTTTTTTTATGCTTTATGCCTTGATTACATGTTTAGATATTAGTTTTCATTAAAACTAGAAGATATATACTTGTGCATATAGTGGGCCACAAATAAATCTATATATGTTTGGGCTTGATTGCGTATTTGAACCCATTAGATGTGCTAGTATAGTTTAGTTTTGATGATTCATACATTTTAAACTTGTATTCCTATTTTTGGATTTGTTTTATGATTGTGTGTTTCACTTCATGTATATGTGTATTTTGCCAAACTTTAAGATATACATGTATACCCTTTGAGTCATTTGCCTTTCATATATATATATATATATATGGACTCAATTGTGTTTAGGGATATGTATGTATACTTATTGTGTTGACAATTCATACATATACCTTGAAATGAAAATTGTTTTGGTGAAGATTTAGTTTTTCTTGATTTTGTGTTTAATTGTTTAACTTCATGTATATGTCTATCTTGTCCAAACTATTAGATATACATGTTTATCCTTTTTGAGCCACGTGCCTTCATGTATATATTTGTGGACTCGTTGTGTTTTGGATATGTATGTATACTTTAGTTTGTATAAGACATATATATGCCTTGAAGATTAAATAGTTTTGATGATTTTATGTTTTCTTGTTTCAAGGAATTTTGAGCTTAATTGGATATTTCATAATGCCATGTCACACATTACTTGTACACTCACCATTTTTAAAAAAAATATTTCTCATGAGTATGTTTCCATGAGCATGTATGGACTTTATTGAATATTGAGTGTTTTAAGTGCTATGTGATTTACATGTGTTTTATGAAAATTATTTTTAGTTTATTCCTTACTTGAAGGATTTCGTACTAGTTTAAAAGATTTTCCATTTAACTAGTTACGGTATTCTTCATTTTGGTAGAGTTTTTCAAATAAAGCTTATTTTTCAAATCTATTTTTGAAAACCCCTACCCTTAATGGGAGGATGGATGGGAGATCATGTTCATGTATGCTTTAAAATGAAAATCATTTAAAACTTGAACCATGATTGGGAGGTATAGTTATATGATGTATACACATGCTATTGTTGTTATGTCAATTGGTATCATTGAACTCTTTCAATTGGTATCATTTTGATCTTTTTGTATACTCATATGTTTATTGTGTATGTATATTTTCAATTGGTATCATCTATTGGTGATTGGTATTCATTCTATTTCATACACATATACTTGTTTTATTTGTGCTATTATATTTCTATATCTTGAGCACAATTCTTGTTTATGCTAGAGCTTGAACTTCACTTTATTTCAATTGATTTAGTTTTCAATTGGTATCTTATTTCAAGCCTACGCATAGTTTTTGTTGGTATTTCATAAAGGGGGAGAAAATTCGTTTTTCATATTTCAATTGGTATTTTGATTTCCACTCCCTTACTTTATGATAGAAAATAGTCATTTCAATTGTTTATTTGGCTTAAAAAAAATACTATCTTTTGATATCAAGATGTCTTGTGTTTTAAATTGGTATCTAAAAATTTTGTTTAAAGAAAAATACAAAAGTTTTGATTTGTATTGATTATATGCAAGGAGAGCTTAACATCTCTTCTACATATAGATTCATGTTGAGTGTATCTAGTAATGAGGAGCTTAACATCTCTTCTTTATGTGGTACACGTGTGTAGGGGGAGCTTCACATCTCCTCTTATGCATTACATAATGTGTGTTATGTGAATTAGGGCTTAACATCCCTCTTTCATGTAATGCATATGTGTAGGGAAGCTAACTTAGCGTCTTCCTCTTCATGAATGTATATAGCATATAACATTTATTGATCTTTATTTATTTTCAATTGGTATCAAGATGCTTCATTGACATATTTTCAATTGATATCATGTTTTTATAGTCACCCCTTATTGACTTTATTTTTGTTTTTAGACAAAAAGGGGGAGAACATTGTTTTATTGTTTTGATTGACAAAAAGGGGGAGAAAGATTTTTACCCCTCATTTTATTGTTTTGATTGTTTACCCCTTTGTTGATGATTGACAAAAAGGGGGAGAATAATTTGTGTTTTATTATACTTATGTTTTTGCATATATTAAGTTTAATTGGTATCTAGAGCATCTAGTATTTTTGTTAATGTTTTATTAATTTAATTGGTATCTAGAGCTTCTAGAACATGTTTATGTGTTTTATGCATGTTGATGCATACATGTTTATGTACATTCATTGCATATCTTTTGTTTATTTGTTTATGCATGAGTTAAGGGGGAGCTTCTTTGAAGCTTAACTTTAATCCATGCATATATAACTCCATGAGTTTTGTCATCATCAAAAAGGGGGAGATTGTTGGCCCAAAGGCCTTCCACCCTAGTTTTGATGATGATTAACTCATGTAGTTATGTTTACTAATAATTTTGTATTGTTTAAGTTTCAGATCATTAACCAAGATATTAGTTGGTGATTAGCTTCAACAAGGAGTTTAGAAGCTTTTCATGGTGATTCCGGTGCTCAAGCTTCAAGTCCTTTCCTTTGCACTCAGTGGATCACGCGTTTGGGAGCAAGTCAACTTGAAGATGAAGATCATCAAGAAGACTTAGGTATCCATAGTTTAGATAGTATGTTTTAGATCCATTTGTAAAGCTTAGTATAGTTGATATGCTCAAGTGCACAATACACACACGTTTTCATGTTTTGGAATTGGTTTTCATGAATGATTGATCAAAATAAGTTTACATGGTTTATATGTATAATAGATGTAGTTATACATACATGCTTAAACATCTTAAACAAACTTATTTTGACTTTCCTATTCATGTATTGAAAAATCAAGTTTGATAAAAATACAAGTGTTGGTTTTTGATAAAATTTGCAAGACTCAAAAATGAATTGATATGATTGATATATGTCTTGAAATTTTTATCACTTGTTTGTATTTCAATATAAAATGTTAAAACAAGTTTTGTGGATTTTTAGAAGACTTAAAAGATTTTTCAAAATATTTTTAAACTGTTTTTCTGACCCAGTTTTCTGTTCCAGGCTTCAACCAGTTGACTAGTCTTCTGACCAAGTCGACTTGGGATGAAGTCGGTCGACCGGGCCGGTCGACCGACGTGCACAGATTGTGCACGTTTGGCAGACACAGGGACGGTCGACCGCCAGGGTCGACCGGGTCTGAGATCAGTGCTCTCTGTTTGTTTGGGTCGACCGTGCCAGTCGACCGTGTTTGCCCAACGGTCACATTTCTGACCGTTGGTGGTCGACCGGGCCGGTCGACCGGTAGCCTGTCAGGCTGCCACATCAGCCTAACGGTTAGTTTTCTGTTTGGGCTATAAATACCCCAACTCTTGGGGGTTTTAGCTAAGATTTTAAGAGCCAAAATTTTCAGACTTTCTCTACTGTTTTAAAAGAGTTTTAAAAAGAGTTTTGTGTCAAAGAGATTTATCTTTGTGTTGTTTTGGGTTTTGGAAAATCAAAGAAAAATAGAAAATTGGGAGATTTGTTTTGTTCTTCACTTATATCATTTACCAAAAGTTTTCCCAAGTTTTTCTTTGAGTTTTAGCTTTCCAAAACACCTAGTTTTCCACACTTGAGCTATATCTTCTATCCTAATCTATTTAGGATCTTGTTTTGTGGAAAAGAGAAAAGAAAGAGAGATTGAGTTTGTGGTCTTTGGAACCACTTGTTGTAAACACCCTTGTTCTTTTTGTATCCCTCTTTGGTAGAGGTGATCGGGTGATTGGTTTGCTCCCTCTAGTGAGAGGTGGAGTTTGGTTTGTAAACCTTCTTCGGTAGAGGCGTTGGTTGTTGTGTTGTTTGGCTACGGGCCTACCCCTCGGTTGTGAGGCGGTGTTTGAGAGAGGAGTTCGGTACTCCCTTGTTGTACAAATCCTTCTCGGTGAAGGTTCCCTCGGTGGGAGTCCTCGGTGGACGTTATAGTGGATTGGAAATCCTACACGGTGGTGTAGGCAGGGATGTAGAGCAAGGTGCTCGAACCTCGAAACATATCTTGTTGTTAGCGTTTGATCCACTTGTCTCTCTAACACTCTCTCTCTTTTATTTGTGCAAACCATCATTCTTTATTCATATCATACATTGCTTGCATTGTGCCTTGCATATTTCATATTGCTATATCTTGTATATGCTTGGTTGTTTATGTGTGCCTCACTTATACTTAACTACAAGAGCTTCACATAGCACCTCAACCCATTCAAGGGGAATCAAGAGGAGTTAGTCCAGAGCCCTTCACGGGGAATTCGGCTACACTTGTGTGTTGTATTAAGTGTGTTGCAATAATTTGCATTAGCTTCCGCATTTAGCGCATTTAGTTCCGAGATTAGCACTTACACCTATTCACCCCCCTCTAGGTGTTTTTTCACTTATCTCATGAAGCCGTAAACTGGGTTGTACCACTGGTTTTGCCGTATTTGCTTTCATCAGGTTTTATTTTAGATTTTAGATTTTATTATTATTATTATACATGTATACATCCTGCCTTACCACTTATATACTACCCTACTGGTCTCTTGCTCTTATCATGTTATACCATGCATGTTCCTTTCTTGATATCACTTAATGTCTCTCTGCTTGCTCCTGTGTGTCCGTGCTCATGAGACAATTTTCTCTACATGATTTTCAAGTTGGATTTATCGATACACGGTGCCTGATTATGCACACCACTTGGCTCTCGCCTCACCACTCATTTGGGAGTTCTGACTCCCCTGGATCTATATATCTAGATCTTGAAGTTTAGAACTTGTGAATTTTTCTGATTGCTGATCAGAGATGGCAACAAAACCATATATCATTGGCAGACTGTTTAGAACTCTATCCTTTCAGGCCCCCTTGCTCGTCTTTCAAGTTTTCCTTTTGTAACTCGTGAACGTCTTTTGTATTGTTCATACTTGTATATCTCTTTGTATTCTTGTATTTACGCCTATCAGTGATGTAATATTCTTATAATATTGTGTCACATGCTGTGATAACTTTATAATTATATTCATATGTTGGAATGTATAACGCATTACGTACTTTTGTACTCTGATTCTTGCCTGTACTAATGCTTAGCGTACATATATGAGAGTATTTTTGACCTACGTATATACATCGCAGTAATATCTCCGTGCTTACGGGATCGGGTTGTACAGGATGGTATCAGAGCCTAAGCTCTTCCATCTTCAGTACATCTAGATGTCAAATTAATAGTAAAGAAATTTGCAACTGAATTATATGGATCCCGGTTATACAGTCCAATTACAAGTACAAATTGTCTATTCCTTCTTGATCGTCTCTTCCTTGATTCATGAGTCCTTTCCATCTTTTCATTTTTCTATTTTCGTCATCTTTATACTAAATTAAAATATGGATAGATTAGAGATGTAATAGCAGAGCATTGAATGAAGCTATTATATAATGTCTCCGACCAACTCTATGAAGCTCGGGTAATTGATCTATAATTATGTTATCAATCAGAAGTCAGTATTCAGGATTCTCTACAGGTATTCTATATTCTTGGCTATATCTTTCAGAGTGATCGACGCCCAATATTCGAAATTCTTAATTATCGGTCTACTTTATTTATGCTCAGAATTTTCAAGGTTTTCTTTATCTCCAGTATTCTGGTCTATTTTAAGAGTAATATAGTAGGCATACAGCATATCAGGAATTCTATTACAGACTTTGCATTAAGTACAACTTCATCTCTCTCAGATAAAGAAGTGATATCGGGCCAGTATTATAGGGTATCGTCTAAAAATTTATGTAGCAGAAAGTGCAGAAGACGTCTTGGTCTCGAGCTATTGATTAGTTAGTTATGAGCATTATCCACAGTTATTCATATCTTAATTGGTATAATCCTTATCCCTGTCTTTTCTGTGTTCATTTTTTCCTTATCAAAATTTTGAGGACAAAATTTTTGTAAGACGGATGAAATGTAACACCATGTTCCCGGAATGCGTTTTTAGTTCTGTACTAAGATTTTTCAATTATATTCTTTAATTTACTTTCTATATTTATTTTTATTTTATGATTATTTATGTGATTGTTATGCATTGGATCCAGATTCATAGACTCGAAGTTAACCCTAGTCTGAACTGAGAACCTGATCCTAGTGTTTTGCTTGATTTGGTCTTTCTGGTCATCAGATTTGATCAATTTCAGCTTCAAATATCATTTTTCAATATTCAAGATTTTTCATGATTTTTTAGAATTTTTCTGAGTTAGATTTCAAAATTTTCAAAATCGTTGTCGACCGGTATCACTAGTCAATTCTAAGATTTTTAGTTTACAAATAGATTTGAATTTTTAAAATATGCTTTCATATTATTTCTTATAATTATATTTTCTATTTTAATACATTTTTGAGATTTTTCTAAATTTATCAAAACTCTACCAGATTTGGTGTCGGCCGGTATTATCGGTTGATTCCAGGATTTTTTATTTAGAAATCAGATTGGATTTTCTAAATATAATTTTATATTGTTCCTCAAGATTATATTTTCTATCTCTAAGAGTTTTTGAGAATTTTTTTGAATTCATCAAAATCCGGCCGAGCCGGAGCAAGCCAGTATCGACGGTTGATTTCAAGATTTTTGTTTTGATAATCAGACTATTTTCTTGAAATCGATTTCACTATATGTCTTAAAATAATATTTATTATATTTGTGAATTTTTGAAGACCTTTCTAAGTTTCTCCATTTTTTCGGCTTTTCCGGTGTTTTCCCATATCCGGGGTTTATATCCTGGATATTTTCCTTCTTTATTTTCTATTCTTTTCCTTTCCTTTCCTTTTCGCCTTTTGCTTTCTTCTCCACCATAACCTTTTATTTTTATTTTCTTTTTCCTTTTTCTTCTCCACACAACACCCCCAAAAATATCTCTCTCTTTCTCTTCCCTTCTCTCTCTTCTTTTTCTATCTTTACCTTCTTTTCTTTTCTCCTCCTTCTGTTTCTTCTCCTGGCTAACGACAGCACCAAACCCCCTTCCTCTCTCATAAAATTCTCTCACTCTCTCCCTAATCTCTCCTCTCTCTCTCCAATTCTCACTCACCATCTTTTTCTCTCTCTCACCTTCACTCTCCAATTTCTCTCCCCACACCTCTCTCTCTTAATTGGACCGGTGGCTACCCTAGCCAAACGCCGGCATCAACTACGGCGGCGTGCCACCCAGGGGAGGCCCTTTCATCCCCAAACTCCCTTTATCTCTCCTCCCTCCTCCACTCTCTAAACCCTCACCCTCTCTACATAACTCTTCTATCTCTAAATCGACGCCTCCACGCAGTACCTCCGGCACATCTCCGGTGACCCTCTCCCACAACTTTGGCCATCTCCCCTATCTCTTCCAATTATCCCCAATTTCCTTCTTTCCATCTTCATTACCAAAATCAACAGCAACAATCTCACCATCTTTAACTCCAACCATCACCAATCACCACCTCAATTACCATCTCTACTCATCACTACCACCAATCCATCACCCTCACCACCTCCATCTACTCTACCAAGCACCACCACTATCTCTATCACCACCATCTTCTTCATCTCCAAAACAACCCACCACCATCACCAAAACCTCCTCCTCTCCCCTCCTTGTGGTGGCCAATGGCCACCCCTGGCCGATGGCGACTGGCGCTGCCTGGTCCATGGCCAAGCCTTCTCTTTTCTCTCTCCTGATTCTTTCTCTCTCTCTCTCTCTCTTTCTTTTCAGTTTCTCTCTCTTTCCTCTTTATTATTCTCTCTAATATTAATATATGTTAATATTTATATATTGGTGCCCCATGTGCATGTATTCTTGGGATTTTAGATTGTGCGACGTTGTTCGAAGATTTATAGGCAAGTTTCTCGCCTCATTATTGAGTTTCCCCGCTTCTACAGGTTGAGTTATACTTTGGAGAATTTATGTATTTTATTTTCCCATATTGTAAATTGTATTTCTGTGGACCATGTACCTGTATTTGTATGTAGTCGAGTGCCTAAGACTATACATGCATTATGCCTGTGTTGAATGCTTATATTAGAGTAGTTTACTTTCTGTACATATGTCATGCCTGTGATATTGTCTATTATTGCTTTATAATATGTGTATGATCGAAATTAACACTCATGCAAGTACCATACTCAGCCTTCGGGTTGCGTTCAACCTCCGGGCTTTCTATATCCAACCTTCGGGTTACGTCTAATCTTCAGGCTCTTATGCTCTGCCTTGTAGGCGAGTCTAGCGCAAAGTTCTTTCATGCTAACTCTGCTCGAGTGTAATTATGCCGTGAGCGATTGTTGTACATTATCTTGTCTTCACCACGAGTGGTAACTATAGCAAACGTGATAGCATCTAGTGTTGTACGTTAGCCTCGCTCCAACTTTTCTAGCGTTGCTTGTTTGAATGCTAGCCGTTGCTTGTTATATTCTGTTATCATGTTTGTGTACATGTCTGATACTAATCGTGTAGGTACTCTTGTACAGTCTAGGGGTTTCTGTCCACTTTCAGGATGGCTGCTCAATAAAATTGACCTTGCACCCTTATGGGTTTCATGGTAGCTAGTGATTGCACACATTTATTACATTATTCTTTATTACATTTTCACATTTATTATATAATAAATCTGCTAATTTCTTGTCTTAAATGTCGATTTTGTAGAAGATAATCATGAGGAGAAAGAGGATAACATCAAATAAATATCAGTTAAATTCAATTTAACTAGATCTATTTGGTTAGAGGATGATGATCCCAAATCCAGTTAGTTAAATTCAATTTTTGGTGAATTAAGTGATTAAAGCTAAAGATCAACTGAGGATAATGTCAAATATAGAGTCCAAATTCAAAATCCAAAGGGATAAATAGATAGAGAGAGAAGATCAACAGATGAGATGAAGCAATTTTGATTTGGATTTTGACTGGACATTTTAGTATTTGAATCATACCTTTCGCTACTTAAACTCAAATCTGATGATTCAAGATGATCCAAAAACAAGACTTAAAGAGCTAAAAGTCTTAAGTTGATCACTATCTCTAATTCTATCATTTGATAAGTTATATTTAGCAATCAACACGCCAACAAGCTGTAGATCAGAACTGAATATCCATATCAAATCGAGTTTAGAGATAAGGGGAGGATTCAAATTCAGAAATAACTAGCTTCCCCTATCTTTATACTCCTCTACCATTTGTATTTTTCCTATAAATACTTGCAATCTCAAAGGCAAATGAACGATCAACCGGAGAGTAGAAGTTAGGCTATTTTGTAGTTTGTAACTTAGGTTTTTAGTTTTCTTTTATGTAATTTTTATTTTCTTTAAGTAACTGCGAGGAGAGGAGATTTTTATAGAGGAATGAGAACAAACTTGTACTGAGGGTGACATCGGTGTAAGTAATCTTTTCTTTTATTGTTATTTGAATCGAATCGAAGTTTTCTTTTCTTTTCTATTCTTGTTTTTGTTTGCTTCCCTCTTCTGTGTTTGTGAATCCAAATGACTCTGATAGCCTCGAAATTGCCTTGCCCTTGCAAGTACTATTGATGGCTTATGGTGATGGATAGTCATTCCTATGCTGGTGTAGCTTGCCCCTTCATTTCGTAGTGGAAATCGGGAATGGGGAAGATCCTATTTGTCATACTTCACTCGTCTTCAAGCAAAGGTTCATCATTGATAAGAGTCAAAGATAAGCAAGTGCTAAAGAGATAAGTAAGTATTTTTTAGGATTTAACTTTCTTTTCATTTAACTTTTAGTTTAGATCGCCAACACCATAATCTTCCAACTCTATTATCACTCTTTTCAATTTCTTTGTATATATTCATTTTCTATTTTTTCCACCTTCTCAATCTACCACTTTCTTTTAACTTAACTTTAACTTATTTTTCTTTTTCTTTTAAAGAACTAAAAAAAGATCTTTAACCATTGACTGTAACTTAAAAGGAACTTGCTACAAAAAGTTTCTATCGCTAGTTCCTCTTTGTGGATCACGACCAGCATAGCCACTTGTTATAGCGGTAGTATTGAGTTCTTGCACAATCAATCTTTAAGTTCTGAAATTCTGTATTTTTGTGCAGGTAAAACCTCAATCAAATTTTGGCGTCGTTGCCGGGGAGGGACGGTAAGTCACTCTCTTTTTAGATTTATGTTTTGGTTAACTTTCTTCTTTGTTCTTAGTGTATAGGTTTAACAACAAGAAATTTTTTGCTGCAGTGGACATATAAGTGGCCGACTCTGCTCTAGAAAGCAGAGCCCATAAGCTCTCAGATTTGCTACATTCCAGTGGCAATCTGAGTGACATACTAACCTATATTTTTGCAAGTTAGCAGAATTGCAAAGCTAAAATTCTGTAACTATTTATTTTCTTGTTTGTCTCACTGTACATATTTTCTAACCTCAACAGTAAAATAAAGTTTGTTAAATGCTAAAAATGGCTTAGACGTTGCATTTAGGCATATGTCTAATTTGTTTACATTTTACATTATTGTTGAAGAGTGCTGGAGCAAAAGGTACGTATGCATAGCATATAGTTTAGGAAACATTCTTGGGTGATATTTGCTTGTGAATATTACTTTTCTATATCTTGCACACTTTGCACAATCAATCTTAAGGGCTTGTCCTATAAACAAGATAAGGTGGGGAAGTCATGACCCTCCCTTATCCCACAAACCATCTCCTCACTCACTAACCAGCCTAACTAAAATTGAGTAGACGTTGGCTCTAGGGACATCTCGGACTCATATAGGAGACTGACCTAAGGGGGAAGTTGATTTGAATTTGACTCTTGTCAAATCGGTGTCTAAGCTTGGGGATTGAGGGGCGAAACCCCAAAGGTTGGTGGTTTGGCATTATTAGACTCATTGCTTAGGCACGGATACCTTCCATCGATCTTGCCCCTTCCTGGTCGATTAACTTGTGCTCAGATTCAGTAATATAACCCCCGTGGAAAGTCTAACCAGTTAGGAGTCGTCTAGGTCTAAGGTCTACCCTAACTTAGGTTAGATTTTTTTCTTTTTATTTGTTTGCTTATTTGTTTGTTTTTTGTTTGTGTTTGATATTTCTTGTGTGATATGGCTTATAACAACATTTTTTTCAATTTTAATGATAATCTATGTTATACCCCATTTGACTCGGATAATTCCAACCAAAATTTTTAAATATGAACCAACCAAATACACCGGGTTGGACTTATCCGAATCAATACAACCCATACCTCCAATCTTATGACTATAATTTCTAAAATACTTTCAACTCTTCACAGAGTCAATGGGGATTCACCTTCCCCGAGTCCAATTTTCAACCAACACGTCCTCCTTATCCACTTTGCCCACAATTTTCATAATATTCATTCTCTAATTTTGCTTCCTATACTCCTTTCCTAGACGAATCCATTGAAGCAAAATCTGAGATAGAAAAGAGTATAGAAGTCATGCATGAGGCCGAACGAAAATTTCAGGCCTCCCCATTTTCACATTATTTCCAAGATTCATACTCAGTTCCACCAGTCTAAAATAGAAAATCATCAATCTTGAAAATGAGTATGCATGAGTCCAATCAACAATCACAAAATCTGATGGACTCACGATTTCACCACAAATTCCAAAATAAGTCTTCATATTTTCAAGTCCAATCGCTATAAAACGATGAACCAATCGACTATGAAAAGCTGCTTGAAGCCATGACTCAGGCTCAAATTGCTCATAATCATGATATAGATATAATGGTCAAAACTCTCCATTCTCACTCTTTGACCACTCCTGATGTCGCTAACCATTCTGTTAGAGCAAAAAAATCATGTTGTTTTAGAAAATAAGATTCTATTTCAGCACACCCATTTGAACTTGCCCAAACTGTAAATTTTGAAAATTACATTGACATTTTGACAAGTTATCCCTTTCCTAAAATTGAACCTGAGAATGAATATGATCCTGAATCTAAACTTGATAATTCAATTCTACTTTCGGATTTAATAATAACTCCAGTGTCTTCACCTGATTTCAATTCTTCTTAAGAGTCCACATTAGATCTTGTGCCTGTTCATCAGGAAATCGAATCACCAATCTTTTATGATCATCATATTGAATTTGACCAATTTCATACTTTTGAAAGTCCTATTGACAAATTGGCAAGTTCCCATTTTTTATGAAATTGAACTAAATGAGGAATGTGACCTTGAGTCTCAAATTTGTGATCCGATTTAAATTTCTGAATCAATATTTTCTCCTGTTTTGCTACTTGATTTGAGCAATATTTTAGAGCCCGTTTTGATTCCCATACCTGTCATCTTTAAACTTGAATCACCAATCTTAGAAAGTCACATTCCATTGTGGGGAAATGAATGTGGATTTGAGTTTTAACATCTTAATTTGGACCCACTTCTTGAATAAATTTTGACTCCTGAACCTTTATTTGACTTCAATCATTTTCCTGAGTCAAACTGTAGCTCATACCCTTCCTGACTCCAGATCAATCATTTCATCTTTTCATACTCCATTTTGGGACAGAGGTGTTGATAATAATGACTCTGAAATTAGTTTAAAAATTCAAAAATTAAATGAAAAAAGTTCTCAATAAAAATCATTCATATATACATCATTTTTGTTGGTTATATTAGAGAGGTTTCTGGTAGGTTCCTCTGAGCTCCACGCAAATTAGATTGGGTCGCATTTCGTGGACCAATCAGACCACCACCGGAACCACCACCTTAAGGTAATATTTTCCTTTCCTTTCTTCTTTTTCATGCATCTATGCATTAATTCATACATTGAGGACAATGGATGAGATAGGTGTGGGGGAGGGTTCTAACATAACATAGGTTTTTCTTTTATTTTTTAAAAAAAATTTCTTTACTTTTAAAATTTTTTTTTGAAAATAGAAACAATATTTTGACATTGTTTTGTAAGAAATTAAGTCAATTTTAAGGAACAAGAGAATCATAATTAGGATTTTTTATACTTGGTCAAAATAAGATTATTTGTTTGATTTCCAATGTTAGGAAGATAATTTGAAAAAGTAATATAGTCTTAACTTTTTCCTTGATATATGCATGCTTTATATACTTACACACTTAGGGTTCAAAACAAAGATTCTTATGCCTTATTAAAAAAAAAGAAGAAAAAATTATATATATATAAAAATCCTCTGATTTAGCTGGGTATTTGTGCCTTATAAAGCATAAGTATTCATGCCTAAAGGTGGTTCATTTAATAAATTTTTTTATTTTGTGGCCTTATTTGCTCGAGTCCTTAAGTCCTTGGGGTGTTTTCTCACCCGGTGCTCTAAGACCAATTATCTTGGGAGCCACCGATTAAAGGCTCGTTACATGAGCAGATTAGCTTAATAGAACTAAGGAATAATATCACCAAAAAATAAAAAATAAAAAATATAATAAGGCATAAGAGTTAGAGTTAAAAAACCCTGAGTCAAAATTTCACGGTCACAAAGGTGCAATATGACTTAAGGCAAAATAATAGATTAGATAAGAAATACAGTTTGACTCCATGCCTTAATTGATAACAAGTTTTTGAATTAAGACTAAGCTTAAGAATAAAAAGTTCAACTTTCCTATAACTTATAGATTACTTCTAACAATAATACTTCAAATATTCTTCTGTTTCAAAATATATTTTCAAAATATTAACACTTTGTTTCTCTTTCTTTATGGATTTTGTGGGTATAATCTACTGAAAACCCTCACTAGACAAAACTCGTCCTCTAGGGGTAACCTAGAGGTTTAACGGCTTGTTGCACATGCTTAATGCAATCGCGTGACCTGCAAAAGTGGTCTAATAATTTCTTAGGTTTAAATTTTGATGTTTCGCTCGAGGACGAGAAAAGATAGGTGTGGGGGTATGATTGCACACATTTATTGCATTATTCTTTATTACATTTTCATATTTATCATGTAATAATCTGCTAAATTTCTTGTCTTAAATGTCTATTTTGCAGAAAATAATCATGGGAAGAAAGAGGATACAAGCAAATAAATATCAGTTAAATTCAGATTTAACTAGATCTATTTGGTTAGAGAAGGATGATCCCAAATTCAGTTGGTTAGATTCAGTTTTTAGTGTATCAAGTGATTAAAGCTAAAGATCAATCGAGGATAACGTCAAATACATAGTCCAAATTCAAAATCCAAAGGGATAAATGGATAGAGAGAAGATCAACAAATGAGATAAAGCAATTTTGACTCGAATTCTGACTGGATACATTTTAGTATTTGAATCATAACTTTCGCTACTGAAATTCAAATATGATGATTCAAGATGATCTAGAAAGAAGGCATAAAGGGATACAGTTCTTAAGTTGATCACTATCTCTAATTCTGTTATTTGTTAAGTTGTATTCAGCAATCATCACGCCAACAAGATACATATCAGAACTGAATATCCACATCAAATCAAGTTTAGAGATAAGGAGAGGATTCAAATTCAGAAATAACCAGCTTCTCCTATCTTCATACTCCTCTACCCTCTGTATTTCTCCTATAAATACCTGCAATCTCAAAGGCAAATGAATGATCAAGCAGAGAGTAGAAGATAGGCTATTTTGTAGTTTATAACTTAAGCTTTTAGTTTTCTTTTATGTAATTTTTATTTTCTTTAAGTAACTAAGAGGAGAGGAGATTTTCATGGATGAATGAGAACAAACTTGTACTGAGAATGACACCGGTGTAAGTAATCTTTTCTTTCATTATTTTTTGAATCGAATCAAAGTTTTCTTTTCTTTTCTATTCTTGTTTTTGCATGCTTCCCTCTTCTGTGTTTGTGAATCCAAATGACTCTGATAGTCTCGAAGTTGTCTTGCCCTTGCAAGTGCCGTTGATGGCTTATGGTGATGGATAGCCATTCCTATGCTAGTGTAGCTTGCCCCTTCATTTCGTAGTGTAAATCAGGAATAGGGAAGATTCTATTTGTCATACTTCACTCGCCTTCAAGCAAAGGTAAATCGTTGATAAGGGTCAAAGGTAAGCAAGCGCCAGAGAGGTAAGTAAGTATTTTTTAGGATTTAACATTTTTTCTTTAACTTTTAGTTTAGATCACCGACACCACAATCGCCCAACTCTATTATCACTCTTTTCAATTTCTTTATATATATCCATTTTCTATGTTCTCCACCTTCTCAATCTACCACTTTCTTTTAACTTAACTTTAACTAAAAGATCTTTAACCATTGACTGTAACTTAAAAGAGAACTTGCTAAAAAAAAATGCTTCTATCGCTAGTCCCTCCTTGTGGATCACGACCCCCATAGCCACTTGCTATAACGATAGTATTGAGTACTTGCATAATCTAATCTTAAGTTCTGAAATTCTATATTCTTGTGTGCAGGTAAAAACTCAATTAGCTAGCGGGAGTGTATTTAGACCCCGGGCTTACTTTCAGCCCTTCAGGCTCTTGTCACTTCCTCGAAATAGGAGTACGCTTAGACCACCAGGTCTCTCAGTCACACGTAGTAGGCAGACCTAGTGCTCAATATTTTACCACTAACTCTTATATACTGTCTAAAAATCACTGGAGACAAGTCATTAAATGCAGAGTCTATACTTTAGACGCAAGGCTAATCAAAATGCGAGGCTTAATGCCTGTGTCTCAGCACCACTCCAGTGCCAAAATGCGAGGCTCAAAGCCCACGTCTCAGCCCCATTCCAGTGCCAAAACGCGAGGCTCGAGACTTGCATCTCAGCACCACTCTAGTGCCAAAATGCGGCTCGAGGCTGCGTCTCTCACCACTTCAACGCCAAAATACGAGGCTCGAAGCCCCCGTCCAGCATCATCTCAAGAACAGAACATGAGGCTCGAAACCCGCGCCTAGCATCATCTCAATGACAAAATGCAGAGCTCAAGCCCGCGTTTCAACTGCAGGCTTGCCCTGCATCTCAGTTGTAACTGCCCTCATTACTGGGTCAATTACCGCCCATGTAATGAGAGAAGTTAACTCCATTATAGAGGAATTTTAGGGGACAATTTTACCCCTAGAACCTGATATAAATAGCTAAAATTACTATTGAAAAGGCGGAGCATATTCTAATAAAAAAACAGAAAGAGATCCAAGGAGAGGGTTATAAAAAGTTTAACTCTTCTACACAAACTTACTGTGTTCAATTTCTGCCCAAATCTCTTTGAGATTTCATTTTATAGGAGTTGTGCTACTCCATCAGTGATCCAAGGAGAAAAGTTCCAAAGAAGCTTAACGTTCACTCGGTTAAAAGAAAACAAGATTGACTTTTCACCGCTACGCAATGAACCCGGCATTAAATAAAGAAGAGATTTGAGCTTAAATATCTCCTCTCGCTTGTAATTAGAATTTGGAATTATTGTAATCTTTCATTGATTCAAGAAAATTTGGCAGTACATATTTTCAATTTTTTGACCCATACAAGAGATGGCGACTCAGATGGGGACTACTTTCTCAACTGACGAGCAAGTTGTGTCACAAAGTGATGTTATTTTCATGGAAAAGATGGTCAAGTCAATTGTCATGGAATTCAATCAGGCAAAATACGAGGAGTTTCTCTCTTCTAGCTCCAAGAACCCCAAAGTGATACGATAATACTGTAGGGTCTCAGAGATCCGCTCGCAAGTCTCTTCGGAGACTTCTCCAAGAATGGCCTGTGCAAACATCGCTATTTCTATCTGCATCGCCCGCGTGGCCCACGTTAACATCTCCTACGAGACCCATGACACCAATGATGATGAAAGCCAATCTCGTCGTACCTCTTTTCTCTAGATTCCTCAATTCTAGGTTACCAGGGGTCCCCAACAACACATGAAGCATAACCGGAATGTTAAACATCGACAAAGGCGTCGCGCACGTCGACAGCATATAGAAGAAGCTGAAAAAGTCAACTGTCCAGCAGATACAAAACGTGGAGCTCAGGCCCGTGTTTCTTCTGAGCAGCACCAGACTCGCGAAGCCCGCGTCTCTATATCAAAATGCGGTGCTCATGAAGTCTTCATTTCTCGAGTTTCACCTCACAGATGCGACATTCAGTAACGCGAGGTCTGCGTCTTTTCTCAAAGTCACGAGACTCACGTATCTATATACCAAAACGCGAAGCTCATAAAGCACGCGCTTTTGAAGCTTCACCTTATAAACGCGACGTTCATCAACGTGAGGTCCGCGTCTCTTCTCAAAGATGCGAGACCCACATCTTTGTGCTAAAACGCGAGAGTGGTGTCTCTTCTGCAGAGAGCGAGCTCCGCGTCTCCAACTTAAAATGTGAACCTCGCGTCTTTGAGCCTTGTGTTCCAGAGTTATGGCACAAGACTCACATTCACTCTCTGACAGCTAAGATTAGAATTGAGCCTAGAAGTCCTCATTCTCAGAAATTCGAGGCTGATCTCTTTAATCCCCCTGCAATGGATCTAAGAGATTATTTGACAAAGAAGAAAAGTGTTCATCAAGTCACTCAACAATGCTACTGTGAATGGATCATCACGGCGATGCCCTTTGAATGCCATTGTAGCTCACAAGCAAGCAAATCATCGGCGTTCATCTGGTTATCAGCAGCTTTAGTCTCCTGCTCGACCAAGAGGCATTGCTCCTGCAGGAAGAGAACCCTCTCTGACATAGAGTATCCTGAAGTCACTGCAAACATAGTGGGTCTAAGTACTACGCCAAACAGGACTAAAAGGAAGCAGCCTGCAGTCAGCTTTGACGAGTCTGATACTGAGTCGGAGGAGTGTACTAGCATACCCGTACTCAAACTGATACAATAGCCCCTGTAGACTATAGTGCCCTAGCCAAGGGGGTTGAAATAAGCGACGCATACTCTGCCATCGTGAAATCACATACCTTGAACTCTTTTGTGGAGAAAGAAGCCTGTGCATATATAAAAGTACTCCTAAAGATTTGTCCAGGCACTTTGAACAACAAGCCTAGGTTCAGAGGGAGCAACTTGATATGATTCGTACTCAACAAGAGTCTATCGACACCCTTAAGCAGATGCTTTTGCAGTTGCTTGAGGACAAAAAGAAGAAGCTGAAGGCTAATAGTCCTTCCAAAAAGTCCAAGGGTAAATGGAAGGAAGGGGAGAGCTTATCTTTTGCAAATACTGAGGATGAAGAGCATTCTGATTCTGAGCCACCGAAGTCTCCATCTGAAGAGGAGTGTAATTCAAGAACATGAGTACTCATTCCAAAAGAATGAGTAAATTAGAGCGAAAGGCCCTCACCAAGCAGAAGGCCTTTAAGAAGCAGAAGTGGTCTGGTTATACCCAGCCAAGTGGGATCTTTGTTTTCCATGGATTTGCGAAGGGGAAACTTACAAAAAGGGATCGAGGAGCAAAATTACGAGTAATAAAAAAGAAGAATTACAAGTAGATCTCCTCTGAGATTTCTGGAAAAATGTGTCGGTAGGAATCTGATCAGCACGTAATTACTTTATCTCTTTGACGATGCAATCGATCAGGTGATCGAACTGCCTCCTAATAAGACTCGGAGAACAAAAGATCAGTAGAGCCCTCTTACTAGAAATTCTGCTCTTTCTCTAAGCCAATCTCCTCTTTGTCCGTGTGTGTCCCTCTCTGGCTCAGCAGGGACCTTTTAATAGCAAATGTGGGGTGTAACCGCCCCTTTGAATTCAGCAAAGCTGAATCAGTCTTTAGCTTCACGCGAGGCTCACAAATTGACCTTGCCGTGAAGCTTTTGCGAGCTTCTAGCGAAGCTAGAGGGTTCGTGCGAATGTCCTATTGCAGTAATGGCTTAATTGTCTCCACTTAATGTGGGACGAAGTGGGTGGGTGTAACTGTCCACTTAAAGTGGCGTTAATTCCACTAAATTAGTGGGGTTCGCCCATTAATCCCTCGTGGGATTTTGAAACGGTCAATTTGATGACCTGGCAAAGCGCACTGCGGAGCTAGATCATGCAAAGCTAAATCATGTGAAGCTTAAGACTTAGTTCATAGCTTCAGGCGAAGTTACCTTCAGAGCCTCGTGCGAAGCTGAGACTCAGCTCATAGCAGAGTTATGACTTAGCTAGGGATAAGGCTTTTGGTTTGAAGCACCTAGATCAGCCTCTGGCGAGGCTAAATGGGAAGCTTCAGGCGAAGCTAATAGTTAGCCTCAAAGCGAGGCTACCAACCAAGCTTAGGCGAAGTTGTTAGTTTTATGTAGAGCTATGAAGCTTACCTTAATGTAATGCTAGGATAAGTATTGAGTTAACTTAGCGGCTTAGGCCTACTTGGGTCTCTTTAAAGGCGACTTTAGCTTACTATCTGATTTACTGGATTAGTGATGTCCATGTTGCTGCCTTATCTCTAGTCATCAGCTTATCTTCGACTTATCTTTCATAGATGTCGATAAGTTAGACGTCATTCAGACCAGTTGAAGATGAATGCGGACGTTCTGTCTTTTTCGAGTGTCAACAAGACCCCCTTTAAAGTTTTCGTGAATCTGCAATAAAATAGTTCAGATTTTGAAATACTTTAAACTGCTTTGTTGATGGTATGTGTATGTGAACATTGCCATGGTGGTTGAGTTCAACCTCGCTTTTAGCCCCACTTTTAGGCTAGAATAGGTTCGCCGGGGAATTGCAACAACCTGCTTCCGTGTAGCTTTGCGTTTCTGGGTAGTTTCACTCTTTTAGGTAGCTTCGCCTTTGGACTTCCTGAAGTAGCTTAGCCTCGCACTTGCTGTGATGGAGTGACGTTCTGTTCCCGAGGCTAACCGCTTTTGTGAGTTACAAGAGGAATTGCTGCCTTTTTCAAGGTTTGAATAACTTTTCTTGCATTTACGAGGGAGATTATTCCCTTTCTCAAGGTCAAGCATTTGAATGCTTTAACTTCGCCCGCGCTCCCAAGCTTGAAGTGGTAGCGGCATGGTCAGGCCACGAGACCTATAAATAGGACTCTTATAGTCCTTCTCAGAGAAACATACTCCTCTCTTTCTAGGAGGTTTGTTTATGACCCCTCCCTATTGCTCAAGCAAGAAGTCTGAGGTTCCTGAAGTAGTGGGGACTTACTCTGGTTATTATCCGATCAAGAACAGGTGAGTCTCAGTCATCCAATGACTTTAGAAAGTTTATCTCCCTTAATTTTCTAGCTTTACTAGCTATCTTTAGGGATTAAATTCCCTTGGTCTCTACATTTGGCTGACTTTTGGAGAAGGGTTTCAACCCTATTTTCAAGCTTCCCGGCGAAGCTAGCATTCTTGTCTGATCAGGCAAAGGATCTTTTCACGCGAAGTTCTTGCCTTGATCTGTTAAATCTATCATATAGGTGAGGTTTAGGACTTGGTCTCTTCAAGATTGAGCTAGTCTTGCCATATAGGTGGGGTCAAGACTGCGCCCTTCCGGGCCAGTCTGGCCTAGTCATATAGGCGAGGATAGGACTTGGTTCTTTTTAAGGCTTTTTCAGCCTAACTGCCTTGGGCGGAGCTAAGACTTGGCTTATGCTAAGTTGGTCTAATGTTACTGTGCAAGCGAGGCTATCGTCTGCTTAGCTGAAATTCATTTTCAGGGCACAACTGGGTATTCGCCCTAAGAATAAAACTTTGACTTAGCACTTCGTCCCTTCCCCTTTTTTTATTTAATTGGTGCTAACTTGTTTCCTGTTTACATTGCAGTGTACTGTGCTCCCCATTCTTCGTCCTGATGAAGAACAAAAACTTGCCCCTTGATTTTCAAGTTGATGCTTTAATCATAAGTAGGAGGAATATACTGGAGCAGCTGATGTGCGCTCCAAGAAGAGGCTAGCGGTCGTTTATCCGAGATGATTCACTTCGAGAAGAAGCTGGAGGTCGCTTATCTGAGATGATCCACTTCGGGATGGGGCTTGTAGTCGCTCATCCGAGATGATCCACTTCGGGAAGGCAGACATCACCAGTAAGGTTTTAGATCCTTTGCCAATTTTAATTATGGAAGATCATGTTTATAGTGGCAGCCAATCACTTGCTAATTTTGAACAAAGAAGATCCAGCTCCTTAATGGCAAAATTTGCCATTAAGCGAAGAATTACGACTTTGTGCAGGAGGAAGACCTTTTGTGTCCAGTTGATTTGGTGGTCTTAGGATAGCTTATCATCCTGAAAGTAGATAGGACAACTTGTACGCCTTTGGAGCAAAGACCCTATTGTATGAAAGATAATCTTGATGTATTATCAATGTATCTTCCCTTTTAAATCAATAAAATTTTTACTTTTTGCTCATTTACTTTGCTCCTTTTTTTATTTTGAACTTCGAAAGCAACTGGAATGGACTGGCTTATGTAAGCCTTTTCCTGAGGAGGAATGAAAAGCTCTTAGCGGAGCTAAGCTTTCAGCGAAGCTGAGGACGGATTTCTAGCTAAGTCAGGAACGAGCTTCCAGCGGAGCTAGCACGAAATTTTTTCGAAGCTAAAGATGAGCTTTTAGCGGAGCTAAAGCTCAGCTTTCAGCGAAGTTATTCAAGCGTTGCACGAAGTTAACGCTGAACTCGCAGCGGAGCTAGCCCTTGGCGAGGCTAAAGTAAGGCTTCTCAGGGAAGGCGCTTAGGTGTCATTTCAAATTAATTTAAAACGGCCGCCTGTGCTCCTTTTGAAGAGGTGAAGTTAGACAATTTTATGTCTATAAAAGCCCGATGGGCTAAAAGAGAAGATTACCTTCTCTTAAAATCAAATTTTCAGAGAGCGAAGCTCCCTCTTTCTTCTTCTTCCTCAGTCAGATTTTTAGAACTTCACAGTTCTTCATGGCTCCTAAACGACGAGCAGGCAAAGAGGCAGTGACCTCTCCTCCTCTGGTCATCGAACGCCCCATTGCGGGTAGGGATTTTTTTCCTCTTATCCAGAGATTTTTATCTCTTATCGAAGCCATTTACTGGCTATTTCATGGTGAATCCGGAGTGATTCACCATGATCCAGTGATCTCAGGGAACTACACTCCCTTAATTTAACCCCACCGAATTTTTAGGGGATTTAATTCCCTTTAACCTCGCGACTTGGGATTTGGAAACCAAATGGTTTCTTTTCCAAGCTTCTATGCGAAGCTAGCCCTTGGGGCTTTTTGCATTCTGTTCAGCGATGGAATGCAAAGCTAAGCTTCTGGAGTGAAGCTAATCACTTAGTGATTTTTTGCACTCTGCCTTCGTGCAGAGTGCGAAGCTGATGCTAGGCTAGCTTCGCTTGGAGAGCGAAGCCATGCCTTAACAATTTTCTTTTTTGCTTTAGCTTTCCTCTTTTTTAGCTAATGGACTAATATAGTTTCTTCTTACTTTGCAGTGCACTATACTCCGGGTCCTTTGAACAGTCTCTTTGGAATAGCCAGGGACTGGATGGCAATGTTAGCCTGCAATTCGAGGGACATGCCTCATTATTCAGCGAGCGGAGCGCTCCTGGCCGGGATGCCCTGATCCATGCCGGAGATCAGCGTGCTATGAGGAGCATCTTAACTACTGCTCCCCTTGAGGATTGTGACCGAAAAATTTATCAAAAGCCCAGCTTCATGTTTGGGGATGCAGCGCCCGACACCGATCATCAGCTGCTGGCTGGGGAAGGGTAGTGGATCTTCAATCTGGATGACGAGAAGTATTACCTCCCGTCTAGCAAGCCTCATTTCATGCTGTCTTTCTTTCAATGCATAATAAGGCCTCAGAAGATGAAGTGGCAAGTGACTCGGACTGCTGACTCCATTCATGTGGGTAAATTGATAGCTATATCTCCCAGTTATACAAGGGCAGGTCCCCCTCGCTGCATATTAGGTCCCTACCCTAGGAACGTTCTCCAAGAAATCCCGGTGGGAAAAAATCCTGCTATGGCTCAAACCTTTGAAAATCAGTTCTTCAAAGTCCACGACAACTATCTAGCAACTGATTTTAGGACCCCAGCTGGATTCATCCCCCTAAGCCCTGGTGGAGGGACCTGACCCTATACGTCTTGGCCTATTTTGAAGAGGATTTGGAGAGGCTGGGACTCCACGAGACTGTCAGGATAACCTGCTATGGCATCGGATGAGCGTAGTGAATTTCTACGCCATCTTCAAGTTATATTTTCCAGCTACAGGGACTTTCTTCACCCCTGTAGGTGAATTGGGCGTGGCATTACATGAGATGTGGGAAGTTTCTGTTCTGCCAATGGGATCTCTCCCTTATGAAGTATACTTCCCACGCGAGGCGAAATTGGCACTTCTGGAGAAGCAGGAGCCCGCCCTTTTCAAGACTTACCGGGAATTGATGTGCCATTTTTACATCTTCTCCAGTATGCATGGGAGCCGTAAGGGAGCTTCGAGTAGTTCGAAGAGTTGGGGGATTTATTTGTTCCCAACCTGGAAGATGTTCTTGAAGTGGCTTACTGCGGGTTTGCAGATGAGGACATTTTCAGGAGGATGCAAGAACATTCCTAGGGAGATATGGTCTTGAAAGAAGATGATGGTATCATGAGAAAAGTGACATTCTCAGGAGTTTCCATCATCAGCCCCGTCGACCGATGTCCCGGAAAGCATTTTTGGCTGGGGTTTTATCGGTTTGGTTGAAGAGATGTGTGGTGCCATCTCCTTCTAGCGACATCATTCTTCCGACTGTCTTATTGCCGGCCGTTCGTCTAGTCCACGGTCGCTCCCTTAGACTTCTCCCAATAATGGTGTGTTGTATTCAGCAGGGCCTTCGTGCATTAACAGAGGCTTTTTGCAGGCCACCAACGACTAAAAGGGGAAAGGCACTATCTTGTCCCGTGATGGAACAAACCCCAGGATCAGCTTGCCATACACCTATTTGATGGCATGGTTCGCTCTTCACTGCCCTGCTATTATTTAAGCTGGTGAAGAGCTTCTAGAAGGTGTTCGAATGGTGCTTCTCCGCCGATTTGAGGGATCTTCATGGTTACAGACTTATGTAGCCACGGTCTGCAAGCTGCTGTGTCGGTACAACGTTTATAGTCTCTTCCGGTGCTTTCCCTACATTCGCGATGCAGGCTATGGCAAAGAATTCAAAGATATAGGAGATGGAAAGACGTCGCTGAGTCGAGGGATCTTTGAATGGCTGGTTAGCATCGGCCATCTCACCTGGTGTACAAGAGTGGGATACCTGTTATTTTGAGCCTTATGTCCCGAGTCGATTTGCTCGTCAGTTCGTGTATGACCAACGCTATATTGGTAATCCAAACACCAGCCTGGCCTTCATGGGAAGCCTCATTGATGGTGCTCGCGCCTGACGGTTCTTCATCGCTGGCTGTACTGAGGCATGGCTGTGCATGCCGTTGAGGACCCTAAACCTACTAAGCAACTAGAACTTCAAACTCCACGCCAACTAGATTTTCTGTTAACTTTTTTGGCCTGAAGTTGATTTCTTAGCGGCTGAAGCGGAAAGTCACCGAGAAGGGTGAGGGCAAAAGGGTCTAGGTGCCAGGCCTTCCAGAGTTCGTCCCCACTGCCGATAGTGAGGCTTCAGATATAGAAAGTCCCCACCTTGAAGGAGACGCAGGCGCTGAGGTTCCACCTGACGCTCCTAGTGGGGTAGGCACAGCCCCTATGGAAGACGTGGAGGTGAAAGAGGTGGAGGAAGAAGATCTCGACATCCACTTTAAACGAAAGCGGCAAGGTGGATCCCGTAGGAAGAGGGTGGTGAAGAAGCCTCGTCGCTACACTCCCACCGTTATTGCAGAGGACGAATCAGCTATAGTGCCTCCTCCTCCTGCCTCGTTAGTTATTAAACAATCGGCGCAAAAGCAGACGACTGATAAACCTGTTCCCGGCCTAGGTAGGACCAGTTTCATTCATTTTTTTGGCGTGTACTTATATATTTTATACAGCTCATTTGTTTATCCTATGATTCAGGAACCAAGACTGTAAGAGAATCAGGAGTCTGGGTTGCAGGAGAACAGGGGGATTATTATGATCCTCTATTCACTTATAAGGAAGGTAACGAGGTTAGCTACTTCGTTGCCTCAGAAGATTCCGAAGATAACGCGGCTGATGTTGGTCCTTCTGGTGCTGGGACCTCGAAAGAGAGTCCAATGGCCTCCAGCTCTATGGATGGACCACAGAGACTTCAGCAAGCGAAGGTGAGCTGAACGTCCCTCCTGCATCTGCCAAAATCTTTTCTATGGAGCCTGGCGGGATAAGTACTACCATCGAGGAAATCTAGAGAGAGACTACGACTGAGGAGGTTAAGGCGGTATTGCCTCTCGGTAATACTTTGATCTCTTATAAGAAATTCTCTCTTGATATTCGTTATGCCTTATTTCAACAAAGTCTTTTCACAGGTGTTTCGATTTTGGGTGCACCGACTTCAAGGGAACCAGTTGATCTTCCTGAGAGAATCATGGGTGAGGCAAGTACTTCAGCCACAACAGACGTTGCCGAGTTGGATGTCTTATATCACGACCTGCCCTCTTATCGGCCTAAGCCTACTGGTGGAGTTAAAGAGGCTGAGGAGATGGCAGTTATAGAACCAATCTTGCTCCCAACTGCATAGGTAGGTGAGATGCCAGTGGTTTCTTTGACGTTGCCTATCCTGACAACCGCTGAGCTGAAGATAATTACCAGTCCTACATCTCCGACACTGGTGTTGAGCCAGTTCTTCCTGATATAGTTACCAGCCTTACTTCCATCATGGCTGATATACTAGTTTCAGTGAGGATTCCCCCTAGATCACCGATGATCCCTCGTCTTTCTCCAACCAGTGCTTCTGTCATTTCCTCTACCGTTATGACAGTGAAGCCGGTGGAAGCTTTGTCTTCAGGTACTGCTCGCTCACCGGGAGTAATTGAAGCCGAGAAAGAATTTGTGACCGAGATGGTTGATAACTTTTACAAAAGTCTGAAGCGATTTGTTACTCTGGTCTTGAAGGGCTCAACCACCTCATTTTCTGCTTTAAAGGTGGTCCTCTCTCGAAATATCGAAAGCATTCGAGACTTTGGAGGGGATGACCAGGCTGCCGTATTGGAGCTTCTGGTAGAAAGGCTTGAGAGGGACGTGAGCGAGCTGCGTCACCTCAGTAATTCAGATGTGGACTCCTCAGTTAATAAACAGCTTGAGCGCCTTGCTGCCCAAATGCGTGAAGCTCATCTTGTAGCACAGGAAGCAGCTAAAGCAATATCTTCAGATTTAAAATCCTTGAAGAAAAGAAAAGTAAAAATTAGAGTAGCCATAGATGCTTCTAATAGTGCTCTTCTCGACGCTGAGAATAAGATTGAGAAGGCCAAGGAGATAATCAAGAAAGCCAATCTTCTTTTGTCCTCTGAACCAGTACGTTTTGAGGAGATCGCTCGGCTAGAGCAGATCAAGGCCCAAATGATGAAGTCCTACAACAGGAGCTAGCATAAAGGTCAACTTTAGCTAAAATTAAAGCTCGTCTGTCCAAGACACTTTAATGAGGCCGAGTTGAGATCCCAGGCATTCATCAGAGCTGTTGAGGAGAGGAAGAAGAGGCTGGCCATCCTTGAAGAACGGATCAAGTCTTACGAAGCACCCACGTAGCTTGTAATCCATGTATCCCCCTTTTTGAATCAATAAAAAGTAATTTTATTTGGCTTATCTATTGTATTTCGAACTTATTTTATCTTCTGAGTTTGCAATTCTTACTTTCAAGTTGTACTACAATCCTTAAAAGAAAGAAAATAATGATATAACTAATCTAGTCAGAGGTGATGAACTGATAGAATTAGTTATAAATTTAAGAAATGACTCGACTCAAATCATGTTGAGATGAGGATAGAAAAGAGCGAGCTTGACGATCTTTAC
This sequence comes from Agave tequilana, assembly GCA_038442645.1. Lineage (NCBI taxonomy): Eukaryota > Viridiplantae > Streptophyta > Magnoliopsida > Asparagales > Asparagaceae > Agave > Agave tequilana. Next base: position 138,618 of record JAVJIF010000419.1, on the reverse strand, counting down.
TATTCATAACAGATTAAAGACCATCGGATTTGTGAATAGGTTATGATAAATTGGACACCACAACCTGTGATAGTTCCTACTGAACTAAGACAAATGAAGCCTAGGATTTGCCAATTAAAAGTGACAAACTAGATATGAGAAATTTTGCCATTCAGAGGTGATGACCTGACATGATGACAAAATGGAGGTGAACCCTATTTTAGGGACCCGTCTATTCAGAGGTGATAAACTAGACGTGATAGACTAAGACATACTAAACTTCGAATCCGCTGCCAGATGTAGTCGTATTAACTTGGCAGCTAGTCCATCAGGGACTACAGAGATAGATTGAATCTGGACTCAAGTTGGTTCAGAGGTGGTTGACTGGACATGACCAACTAAGGGATCTCAGATTCGCAATCTACTGTTCAGAAGTTTAATGTTAACATGACAGCAAGAGCTTTTGACCTTGATAGAGGGAAGAACAAAGTGTTGGCCCAAGGTTATAATCTCCGGTTTTGGAGTTTTGATGATTACAAAACATATATAGTTATTTGTACTAATCATATTTTAGTGTTTAAGTTTATTTCAGGGTTCTAAGGATTCAAGATGTATTCTTCCTAAAGAAAGGTGGTGATTGACTTAAGTTAACTGAATACGAGATCAAGATTTCAAGTTATTCAACATTGCCTATGGAAAAGCCCATATTGAAGATCTTGTAGTCACCTAAAACCATTGTAAGAATTAGTATGTTAAAGAGTTAGGACATGATAAGTTGTTCTCAAGAAAACACACACACACATTTTTACTTTTCAAAATACAAGTTTGTTTTTGGTTAGTTGGTTTTGGTGCATGTTTGATGGATATACATGTTTCAAAATATTTCATATTTTTATATCTAGTGTAAAACATGTATTTCAACTCCTATAGCATGTTACTCAAATCCAGACCATTTAAAAATATTTCCAAAATTTTTTAAAGTTCAAAAACAATTTTCAAAAAAATCTGTTTCAGGCCTCACGGTCGACCAGGCTGTCGACTGGATCTATTTCAGGCCAGATCGATCGACCGTCCGGTCGACCGGGCTTTGTGGCCTTGGGCGTGCACGTCTGTGCACGTTTGCCGGTCGACCGGGCCAGTCGACCGACAGACCTTGCGGTCGACCGTTCGGTCGACCGACTGCAAGACTGTTAGTCTCGAGTTTTGTCGGTCGATTGGCCCGGTCGACCGACAGTTCAAAATTTGTTTTTGTTTAGCCTGGGTCGACCGGACCGTACATCGAAGCCAGCGGCTCTTTTGCCATGTCGCTTGCCGATCGACCGGCAGCCGTCAAAAGAGCCCAACGTCTCTTTCTTGAAATCTGTTTTGATTTTAATGCTTCTTATACCTATTTTTGAATTCCTAGTGGCTAAAATCTACCCTAATGACCTAGTATTCATCATTATGCATGATATGAATTCACTCCCTATAAATAGAGGTCATTGGTTACATGTTTAATACAAGAAAAATTCCTATTGTTTCAAGTTTTTCAAAAGAGAAGAAAGTTTACTTGCATTGTTTTTCAAAGTTCTTTCATTTGCAAAAGTTTTCAGTTAGTTTACAAGTTTCTTTAACTTCTTTACAACTGAAAATTTTCTCACTTCACTTCTTGAGCCAAAATCATCTCCACTCTATAAGAAGTTGTAAGAGAGAGTTTATGGTCTTTTGGTCACCAAGTGACTTGTATTTCCTTGTGTTGAGATCCCTCTTGTGTAGAGGTTGGATTGGTTACAATTGGGTACTCCGGTCTTGTGTAGACCAACTGTAATCCCCTTGGGTGTAAAGATTCCGGTGTGGAAATTCCTTTTGTGGATTTAGTGGAAACCTTCACAGTGGTGAAGGCGGGGACGTATAGCAGTTGCTCGAGCCTCAAAACAATTACTTGTGTTTATGATTGGTTTCCTTATTATTTTTCATTGCTTTACATTCCTAACTTGTGATATTGTTTGTTTGCTCTTCATCATTTCAATCATTTCATTGACTTGCATTTTTCGATCTTTACTCATCTCAACAAGAAAGCAATTACGCGCCTCAACTCATAATCTAGAGGAATCAAAGAGGAAAAGTTCTAGAGCCCTTCACGGGAAATTCAGCTTCAATTTCTTGTTTTAAGTGACCGCTTGCATCTTTTATACTTAGTTATTTAAAAAGATCATTAGATTAGTATTAACACCTATTCACCCCCCTCTAGGTGTTTTTCAATTGGTATTAGAGCATTGATCTCTAGGTTCTTGGCTTAACATCCTTAGAGAGATCCTATATTGCTAATCACTCTATTCATATTTCATCCTCATACACTTAGTAAAAATGGCTGAAGGAATTAAGACCCCATCCAAGTTTGATGGCCTTAACTTTCCCATATGGAAGGTTAAGATGACCGTGTTTTTACAATCCTTAGGGAGTCGAGTTGCAAAGGCGGTGACTAAACCATTTAGCGTACCCCTTGGTGATAAGGACACTTGGTCCCACATTGCCACAAAAGAGTTTGACGCTAATGCTAGGGCACACTATGCCTTACTTCAAGCTCTTAATGCTGATGATATTTCTGGAGTCATTTATTGCAAATTCGCTTATGAGATTTGGACACACTTTCTAGTCACTCATGAGGGAACTTCACAAGTAAAGATGGCCAAAATCGACCTTCTTCGTTCCCAATATGAAAAAATTTTCATGCAAGAGAATGAAACCATAGATGATATGGTTACTAAGTTTACAAAGATTACTAATGGTCTTTCTTCTTTAGGTGACGGCATTGACAACGACCAAAAAGTGAGGAAGATCATCGGTGCACTCCCTCCATCTTGGGAAGTCAAAGCCACAACTTTAAAGGAGCTCAATGACAAGGAAGAAATGGAGCTTATCGGTCTCATTGGGAATCTCAAGACCCATGAAATGAAAAGAAAAGCAAGAGAAGAGATGGCTCCTCCGAAGAAGAAAGCAATCGCCTTCAAGAGCTCTTCCACCTACTCTGACGAAGACGATGAGGAAGAGGATGATGAAGATGTTTCTCTTCTTGTAAAGAACATTTGGAGAATGTACAACAAAGCAAAATTTCAAAATAGAAGGAGATGGTTAGGTAAAGAAGAGAAGAAAATCATTTGCTTCAATTGCCAGAAGCTGGGTCACATAGTTGCGGAGTGTCCGAAAAACAAAGGCAAACCCTCCACTTCCAAGAAGCCATACAAAAAGAAAGCTTTAAAGGCTACTTGCGATTCGGAGAGTGAATCCGATGAGGAAGTCAACACCACCAACATGTGCTTCATGGGAAATGAAAGCACAAGCAAGGTAAACCCCGATACATCTATTGATGATTGTGAATTATCTATAGATGAACTAGAAGAAGCTTTTGAAGAACTATCTCATAACTATGATTTTCTTAAAAAGAAATACTTAAAAATGAAAAAAGAAAATGAATCTCTTAACTTAACCATAAAGTTTTCATTCTCTCAAAAGAAAAGGATGAATTATTTTCAACTCTTGCTTCTACACAAAAGGATTTTGATGACTATAAAATTTCTTGCAAAGGTAAATTTTCACTAGTTGATAAAATGAGATTTTCATACTTAAGAAGAAAATTTACTCATTAGGAGATGTTTTAAAGAAGTGTGAATTTGATAAAACTAGACTAGAGGCTATGTTTCCTAAGAAATATATCCCAAAGAAATAATCACATGCTACACACTCTCATGTTCACAAATCACAACCATTACATCATGCAAAGCACCCTAAACATGCCCGCGCTCCACACACTCATCATGCATTCATGTATGGTAAAGTTTATGCATGCACATATTGTGGCCGGAAAGGTCATTTGGTTAAATTTTGCTATGATGGATAAATGCATCACATAATCATGTTTGGGTTCGGAATACTAACATTCAAGGACCCAAGAAAGTTGGGTACCAAAGTCAACGGTTTTGTTAAATGATGTAAGTACATTCCAAAGACCAACGACGTAGAGAGCGGTGGTATCTTGATATTGGTTGCTCAAGGTACATGACTTGAGATATCAACAACTTTGCAACCCTATCAGATACCATAAAGGTGGCACCGTCACCTTTGGAGATGACGCCAAAGGAAAAATCATTGGTATTGGTAATGTTAAACTTAGTACATCTCCTTTAATAGAAAATGTTGTTTTAGTTGATGGCCTCAAGCATAATCTCTTGAGTGTTAGTCAACTTTGTAATAAAGGTTTTAATGTTATTTTTTATGACCTAGCATGTAGTGTAATTGATAGACAATCTAATGCATGTATATTTTCTGGATTTCGTGAAAACAATGTATACATGATTGATATGTCTAAAATGCTATGCAATGCTACTTGTTTGAATGCCTTCGATGATGACTCTTGGTTGGGGCATAGGAGATTAGGCCACATTTCTTTTGACCATTTATCTAGATTAAACAATAAGGAAATGGTGAAAGGTATTCCTTACTTGAAATTTGAAAAGGACCGCATTTGCGATGCGTGCCAATTTGGGAAACAAATCAAGTCCTCTTTCAAATCAATCAAGGATATCATGACATCACGACCTTTGGAGTTGATCCATACGGATTTGCTTGGTCCTACAAAAACCAAAAGTCTAAGTTGGAATCGTTTTGCTTTCGTTTTAGTTAATGATTTCTCTCGCTTTACTTGGGTTTCTTTTTAGAATATAAAAATCAAGCCTTTTCACATTTTCAAGCCTTTAAGAAAAGAGTTGAAAAGAAAAAGATTCTTCTATTTTAAGAATAAGAAGTGATAGAGGTAGTGAATTCCATAACCAACTCTTTGCCACTTTTGCGAAGAACATAGAATTAAGCATGAACTATCTTGTCCTAGAACTCCACAACAAAATGGAGTCATTGAGAGGAAAAATCGCACATTACAAGAGATGGCTAGGGCAATAATAAATGAGTACGGTCTCCCTCATTATATATGGGCCGAGGCCATTAACACATCTTGCTACATATCAAATATGGTTTTCTTATGCAAAAACACTCCTAAAATATCTTTTGAGATTTATTATTCAAGAAAACCAAATGTTTCATACTTTAAAGTTTTTGGTTGTAAATGTTTTGTTTTAAATATTAAAGATAATTTGGTAAATTTGATGCAAAATCATATGAAGCAATTTTTTTTGGTTACTCTAACAATAGTAAAGCTTGTAGAGTCTTCAATAATCATCTTTAATTATTGAAGAATCTATACATGTAAAGTTTGAGAAATCTAATGTGTTTGTTGAGAATGTTGTAGAAATAAATTCTCTAAATGAAGACATGGAAAGAATTACTTTGAAGGACTCACCTACTCTTGAAGACAAGGCAAAGGTTGATGAGGAAAATGAAGTTCAAGAAGTTAAAGTGGAGACAACTCAACCACTTCTAAAAGATTGGAGATTCACTCCACATCATCCTAAGGATCTTATTATAGGTGAAGTATCAAAAGGGATAACTACTCGATCTAAACTTCATGATCTTTATGAGCACTATGCATTTATTTCTCATTTTGAACCAAAGAACATCCTCGAAGCCGAGGGCGACTCATATTGGTTGCTTTCCATGTAAGAGGAGCTCAATCAATTCGAGTGCAACCAAGTTTGGGATCTTGTTCCTAGGTCCATGATAGACCAACAATTGGTACTAAGTAGATCTTTAAGAACAAGTTGGATGAGTCAGGTAATGTTGTTAGGAATAAAACTAGGTTAGTGGCCCAAGGTTACACTCAAATCGAAGGTATCGATTTTAAGGAAACTTTTGCACCCGTAGCATGGCTTGAAGCCATACGGATGACACTTGCATTTGCTTTATATAAAGATTTTAAACTTTTTTAAATGGATATAAAAAGTGCTTTCTTAAATGGATTTATTGAAGAGGAGGTGTAGTTGAACAACCCCCCGGGTTTGTTGATCCTACACATCCAGATTTTATTTTAAAACTAGACAAAGCTCTTTATGGTTTAAAACAAGCCCCTAGGGCTTGGTATGAAAGACTTTCTTCATTTCTTATTTCAAATGGTTTTACTGAAGGAAAAATAGATACTACTTTGTTTACCAAACATGTTGAAAATGATATACTTATAGTTCAAATATATGTTGATGATATCATATTTGGTTCTACTAATGAAAATCTTTGTAAAGCTTTTGAATCATGCATGAAGGAGGAATTTGAGATGTCTATGATGGGCGAGCTTAACTACTTCCTTGGTCTCCAATCAAGCAAAGGAAGGATGGGATTTTCATCAATCAAGCCAAGTACACGAAGGAACTTATCAAGAAAATTGAGCATGAAGGGGCTAAGACAAGCAAAACTCCCATGGCTACCACCACAAAGCTTGACAAGGATGAACAAGGTATAAATGTAGACATTAAACTCTATCGTAGTATGATTGGTAGTTTGTTATATTTAATGGCTAGTAGGCAGACATTTTGTTTTGTGTAAGTTTTTGTGCTCGATTTCAATCATGTCCTAAAGAGTCTCATTTGATTGCGGTAAAATGCATTATTAGATATTTTAAGGGCACAATTGAAATGGGTTTATGGTATTTGAAGATCAGACAATTTTTCATGATGAGTTTTCGGATGCTGACTATGCGGGTTGTAGAGTGGATAGGAAGAGTACAAGTGGAACATATCAATTTCTCAGTAATTATGTTATTTCATGGTCTTCCAAGAAATAAAATTCGGTAGCCCTCTCAACTGCCGAGGCGGAGTATGTTGCAGCGGGGCTTGTTGTGCACAAGTCCTTTGGATGAACATACTCTCCTTTACTATGATTTACATTATGACCATATTAAAATATTTTGTGATAATACTAGCACTATTCATATGACTAAAAATGCAAATCAACATAATAAAGACTAAGCACATTGACATTCGATATCACTTTCTTAGAGATCATTATGCGAAAGGTGATATTAAAATTGATTATGTTTCTACCGATTTTCAACTTGCTGATATTTTTACAAAACTACTAGACTATAATAGATTTCTTTTATTTGTGGTGAATTGAATGTTTGTGTTATGGATTCATGAAATTTTTTTCAAACAATGTTTACCCTTTTTGATACATGAAAAGGGGGGAGAAAAAGTTAGTTTATTATTTTGAGTTTGAGTTATATGTTTTGTGTTTTGAGTTATTGTTTGTTTACTTTTGAGTTATATGTTTTGAATTATTATTCTTTCTTATGTCAAGTTTTTATTTTTGTAAAGTTCATATTCTTGATATATATAGCATGATTGAGGGGAAGCTTTTCAAGCTCCTTTCTCCATTTTTAAAAATAACTCATATATTTTGTCATCATCAAAAAGGGGAGATTGTCGGGCCAAGGTTACAATCACCCGGTTTGGAGTTTTGATGATTACAAAACATATATAATTATTTGTACTAATCATATTTTAGTGTTTAAGTTTGTTTCAGGGTTCTCAGAATTCAAGATGTATTCTTCCTAAAGGAAGGTGGTGATTGACTCAAGTTGACGCAATACGGGATCAAGATTTCAAGTTATTCAACATTGCCTATGAAAAAGCCCATATTGAAGATCTGGTAGTCACCTAGAACTATTGTAAGAATTAGTATGTTAAAGAGTTAGGACATGATAAGTTGTGCTCAAGAAAAACACACACACACACACACACAGACACACACACACATTTTCTCTTTTCAAAATACAAGTTGTTTTTGGTTTGTTAGTTTTGGTGCATGTTTGATGGATATACATGTTTCAAAATATTTCATATTTTTATATCTAGTGTAAATATGTATTTCAACTCCTATAGCATGTTACTCAAATCTCAGACCATTTTAAAATATTTTCAAAATTTTTCGAAGTTCAAAAACATTTTCAAAAAAATCTGTTTCAGGCCTCACGGTCGACCGGGCGGTCGACCAGATCTATTTTAGGCTAGATCGGTTGACCGTCCGGTCGACCGGCTTTGTGGCCTTGGGCGTGCACGTCTGTGCACATCTGCCGGTCGACCGAGCAGTCGATCGACAGACTTGCGGTCAACCGTCCGGTCAACCGACTGCAAGACCCTTAGTCTCGGGTTTTGTCGGTCGACCGGTCTCGAGTTTTGTCGGTCGAACGGCCCGGTCGACTGACAGTTCAAAATTTGTTTTTTGTTTAGCCTGCGGTCGACCGAAGCCAACAGCTCTTTTGCCATATGGCTTGCCTGTCGACCGACAGCCGTCAAAAGAGCCCAACGGCTCTTTCTTGAAATCTATTTGATTTTAATGCTTCTTACGCCTATTTCTGAATTCCTAGTGGCTAAAATCTACCCTAATGACCTAGTATTCATTATGCATGATATGAATTCACTCCCTATAAATAGAGGTCATTGGTTACATGTTTAATACAAGAAAAATTCCTATTGTTTCAAGTTTTTCAAAAAAGAAGAAAGTTTACTTGCATTATTTTTCAAAATTCTTTCATTTCCTAAAGTTTTCAGTTGGTTACGAGTTTCTTTTACTTCTTTACAACTGAAATTTTTCTTACTTCACTTCTTGAGCCAAAAATCATCTCCACTCTATAAGAAGTTGTAAGAGAGAGTTTGTGATCTTTTAATCACCAAATGACTTGTATTTCCTTGTGTTGAGATCCTCTTGTATAGAGGTTGGATTGGTTGGAGTTGGGTACTCCGGTCTTGTGTAGACCAATTGTAATCCCCTTGGGTGTAAAGGTTCCGGTGTGAAAATTCCCTTGTGAATTTAGTGGAAATCCTTCACAGTGGTGAAGGCGGGGACGTAGAGCAGTGGCTCAAACCTCGAAACAAATTACTTGTGTTTGTGATTCGTTTCCTTATTGTTTTTCATTGCTTTACATGCCTAACTTGTGATATTGTTAGTTTGCTCTTCATCATTTCAATCATTTCATTGACTTGCATTTCTCGGTCTTTACTCATCTCAACAAGACAGCAATTACGCGCCTCAACTCATAATCTAGAGGAATCAAAGAGGAGAAGTTTAGAGCCCTTCACGGGGAATTCGGCTTCAATTTCTTATTTTGAGTGACCGCTTGCATCTTTTATAACTAGTTATTTAAAAAGATCATTAGATTAGCATTAACACCTATTACCCCCCTCTAGGTGTTTTTCACAAAGTTATGAACTCATCTGTACAGAGGTGGTGACCTGGACATGACAGTTAGAGTACCATAAGAAAGAGAAATCTAGGTACCCGTCAGTTTAGAGGTAATATGGACAAAATCGATGGGAGTTGCTAGACTCAGAACCCACCGTTTAGAGGTTGGAACTGGACATAGCGGCAAAAGGATAGTCCCTACTGGACTGAAAGATGAGACTTGATTATCTGTCGGTTCAGAGGTAATATGGATACAACCGATTGAGAAAACACCATGCTCAGGATTTCTACCGTTCAGAGGTGACAAGCTGGACATAACGGTAAAAGAAATAATCCCGTCGGGGGAAATAAGGTATGATTATAAATTCCATAAAAAATTGATATCTCCTTTGGATATTTTTGGAAGAAATTGTCAGAGATGTATTGTTAACGTGAACCAAGAAAGTCCATTGGGGACTGAGAGAAAAATAATCGACTCTGAAAAGGGTCTGTTAGAGACTCATAGGGGAGCTAAGAATATGAATCTCATGAAAGATTATATGTCAGAGAACTCCGTGGGAGTTTAGGATGAGAACAGCCTGTCAGAGTTGTAATGTTTAACATGACCAAGGTTTTGTTACTGTTAGAGGTGTTTGAACAGAACAGTAATTTTGAGTGAACCTTGTCATTCTATTAAGGAAAATGATAAGTAGAATTTATTTTGCTGGGGATATTGACCAGATTCGCAGGAATGTTGGTTTTATCCACCGGGGAGTGTGTTAGAGTCTTGCTACCAGAGGTTTAATGTTAATATGAAAGGTTTGACTCGTCATTTCACCAGGAAAATGAATATCTTCTTACGTGGCTCTACCATTCCATGAACGGGAATTGGTAAGTGATTTTGGAGAGGAATCAAATAGGAACAGGTCCTTTAGGATTTTTAGCAAATCCTCAGCTGTCAACGGATTTAATATACCTTTACCAACTACCATTTGAGTTGGGCTAGCAATGTTATTCCCCTCAGCATGATGAGTTGTCAAGGACTTATATTGGGCTTAAAAGCTAACATTTTCCTCTATCCTTAGCCGTTAGAGGCGTTGGATTATTTTGTTACTTTGAGTAACGTGATGCTTCCCCTGGGTTTTCACTCTGTAGGTGAGTTGGGGATTAAAGGAATGGATATGAATTCTGCGAGATCTTGATCTAAAGATTATCATTCCTCATGGACTCTCTGTTAATCCTTATATTGTTTCCATGTTGGAAAGATTCTGCACAAGTATGTGTCACGAACCTTCCTCAATGAGTTCGGCTTGACAAGTCATCAGCTAAACTCCTTTGATCTTTCATTCGATCGATCACCATGTTTTTGATATGAACGTGGAACAGTGAAAAGGTTCTGCAAGAGAATGCATCACGAACCTTCTTCAATGAGTTTGGCTTGAAAAGTTATCAGATAAACTCATTTGTGTTTGTCATTCGATTGGTCACCATTTGGTCAGTCACCATGTCTTCATATGAACGTGGAAACACTGAAAAGGTTCTGCAAGAGAATGCGTCACGAACCTTCTACAATGAGTTCAGCTTTGATAAGTCATCAGATAAACTGATTTGATCGGTCAGACCTTTTGTCATTAGGTCGATCTTCGATCGATTGAATAGGAGTAGGGTGGTATGTCACCATATAAAAAGTCAGGCTAAATAAATCACCTGCCTGAAACCGTTGCTTAGGCATGCTTGACTTCAAAATATGACCTATTTTTTTAAGTTGAAGATAAGTACATGTTTATATACTAGAGAAGAGTGACAAGGCTAAAACAACTTGACCCCTTGATTCTTCTTTGATGCAACTGGTGTTCGATCGGCTCGACGCTAGTCAACAATGAATTAGAGAAGAGTGATAAGGCTAAAACTGAAGTTCATAACCTTGATTCTTCTTTGATGCAACCGGTGTTCGATCGGCTCGACACTAGTCGATAAGGAATTAGAGAAGAGTGATTAAGGCTAAAATCGAAGTTCATAACCTTGATTCTGCTTTGATGCAACCGGTGTTCGATCAGCTCGACACTGGTTTATGGTAGTATGATCCCGTTAGAGAAAGAGAGGAGCGCTCTTTCTAAATATCTTGGATCTGAAGGTCTTGATCAGAGATGTAATGTTAACTTGATCAGAAGAATCCTATCAAGGATAATACTTCTTTAAGAACTTATCATTGATCAGCATCATAACATATCACCGTCTGGGGTCATAAGGCGATATGCTCTATTTGAATAGACTATTTCTATCATGAACGGTCCTTCCCATTTGGGTTGAAATTTGCCTTTAGCTTTGTGCGTCATGATCATCGGTCATCTGACAGCTAAAACCAAATCTCCTTTCTGAAAAACCTTTTGCTTGACTTTCTTATTAAAGGCCTTCGAGATTCGCGCTTGATACAACTCAATATGTTATTGAGCTTGTAGTCGCTTCTCATCTAGGGCTTCGAGCTCTTGAAGATGTAACTGATCGCTGTCCTCCTTTGTGATTCTGGTCATTAAAGCGACTCGTAATGACGGTATCTGAATTTCTAACGGTATGATTGCTTCGCACCCGTATACCAGAGAAAAAGACATATTGCCTATCGGGGTCCGAGCTGTAGTTCGGTAGGCCCAAAGACATTCAGTAAGCTTCTCATTCCAGTCTCGTTTATTTGATGAAACAAATTTTTTTGAGTAGCTTAATAATTATCTTGTTGAATGCTTCCGCCAAGCCATTAGCAGCAGGTTTATAAGCAATTGATGCCACATTCTGAACCCGGTACTTATCACAGAACTGATAGAATACCTGGCTTACAAATTGGGGACCCTATCATGGATAATCTGCCTAGGGTTACCAAATCGATGGATGATATGGTGTTTGATAAAATTAACCACGTTGAAAGTTTTAACTTCATCAAGTGGTATAGCTTCTGCCCACTTTGAAATGTAATCATTTATTGCTAAGATAAACCGATGACCCTTTATTGATGAGGGGCTGATAGGTCCTATGACATCGATTCCCAATGCTTTGAATGGCCGCGATGCAATAGTCAGGTGAAGTAGTTCTGGAGGTTGATGTATAAAGTCTGCATGGATTTGGCAGGCTTTACACCTTTGTACATATTTGATGGCATCGGCTATAATGGTTGGCCAATAATATCCAAACCTGTGCAATCGGTCCTTGAGTTTCGGACCTGGTTGATGAGCTCCACATATACTATCATACGCCTCTTTAAGCACTTCTTATGCCTCCGAATTGGAAAGGCTACGGAGGAGGATACCGTCATATCAGTGACGGTTGGGTGTCTTTACTATTAGATCATAGTAAAAACGGAGAAACCTTCATCTGATAGACGCCACCTCTTTAGGGTCATGCGGTAATATATCATGCAAAGTAGTCAATGAAGGGAAATCGCCAATCTCTCGGTTCAAAATCTGTCGAGGCGATAAGGACTTCCTTGTTTTTCAATACATGTTTAGTGATAGGTAGTAAAAAGTGCATAATTATCATCACATTTACCATCATATTTCCATATTTATTCTTTTATTAAAGCACTGCTACTAATATTTTATTGTTTAATGTGTGCAGGCCTTGAGTAATTAAACAAATAAAGAAATTAAGCATAAATGAAGCCCAAAAGCCCAAGAATCCTACAAGCCCACATGCAGAATTGTAGTAATTTAGAAGCTTCTCTCTTATCTAACCTAATTTAAACTTGGATTTTAAAATCTAAGGAAACAAGAGGAAGGATAAAATAGAACTCCTAATTGCTAAAAAGAGGAGGAAAAGAATAAGATGAGATGGACTTCTATTCAAACCTAGTTGCTTGCAAGACAAGGATAAAGATAAAAGGAGAAAAGTTAAAGATAAATCACAAATCCCTTTATAAATTAAGATTTGTGATAACTTGCTTCCCAAGTTATCTTAAGTTCTTAAGATAGAAGGTTTGAATGCAAAATCCAGAAGGAGTAGCTCGGATGAACAGACCAGAGTAGGCCACGCAAGAAAGCGCGTGGCCATTGGCCGGCCATAGACATGAAAGCGCGGCCATAGCCGCGTTTCCGCGGTTTTTTGGATGAGATTGGTTACAGATTTTCGTGACAGAGTTGTAATGGGAGTCTACTTCTTATACCTCCTATAAATACCCCTGCAGAGCAACAGAGAGGGGGAGCCAGTGACTGAAGTTAGGGTTTTTCTTTAGATCTTTTTCTCTTTTCGAATTTCTTGTATTTTCGTTTTTTATTTGATATTTTGAAGAACGAGGAGCTTTGTAAATTGGTCAGTGACATCCAATAAAGGTTACTCATTTCTTCTTTGCAATTTAATTTAGCTTTCCTGCTTTGATTAATTGTTTTATTTCTTCTTTTGTTTTCTTGCAATTCTTCCTATTCACCTAAAAATTTGAAAATAACATAAAAAAATGAATAACTAAATTAAAACTTTAGTTTGCTAATCTCTCGATCAACCCTAGTTTAGTTTAAAAAGTGAATTGATTGACATCTATTATTATTAGAAACCCTAGGATTAAAAAGATCTTCTTAAAGATGAATTGATGATTAGGTTTACTTTAATTTAGGTTACACTTTTTAAATGATTCTTCATAGTTCATATTTAAAAACTTTGATAGCATAAAGTTAAAAAGAGGAACTTCTCTTATGCTATGCTTTGAAATTAGGATGAATTAATGTTTAATCTTTATTAGTGCACATTAGTTAGGGTTCCAACATTATTAAATCATCTTGCTTGATTGTCAATCAAAACCCTAGGACTGATGCTTCTTCATTCAATTTGATATTCACTTTTTGGGACTAATGCTATAGGTTGTGGTAGATGATTAGTAAACTATGCCTTTTAAAACTCGATCAAATCTGATCAATCTCTCCTTTTCTTTTACAAGCAAACTTACAGAGAAGATCTTCTGAAACGCTTCCATCGCATCCTTCCCTGAGGATCGACCCGCATAGCCCTTGCTACAGTGGTTACTTTGAAACGAGACTAAGAATATCTAAACTATTTACAAAATAATTTTTCGTTTCAATCAAATTTTGGCGCCGTTGCCGGGGAAGGAACGGCACGATATTCTCAAAATCTAATTCTTTTTTCTTTCTGCTTGCAGGATCAGAGAACAGGAACTATAACAGCAGAAAAGGATATATAGCAACTCTGTGCCTCTACCCTAGAAGGCAGAGCAGCAGAGCTTACTACATAGTCGCGCAAATGGCCGCGTTTCCGTGGCAGTAGTAGTGAACTACTGACTGAAATTTTTGCAGGTTGCTGCAAATTGCAAGTTTTATTTATTGCTTTGATAATTTTTCTCTGTTATTACCCTGCATACTGCTAACTAATTAACAGTAACTTATTGGTTGATAAATATAAAAAAAACTTTAGACTCTTGCATTATAAGCACGTGTTTATTAATTTTTTAAATTCTTTTGAAGAGTGCTGGCGACAAGTACGTTCGCATTGCATATAGACTAGGACGCACCCTTAACTGATTTTTACTTTTCAGTGAATACTTGTCTATTTCTTTACACGTGCACTAAATCAATTTAAGGGCAAAACCCATAAACAAGATAAGGTGGGGATTTCATCACCCTTCCTTAGCCCACAAATTATCTCCGCCACACTCACAACCCTAACCCTAAAATAAAAATTGACTAGACGTTGGCCTTAGGTTAACTCGGACTCAATAGGAGATTGGCTGAAGAAGGAAGTTGTTCGAAATTAACTCTTGCCAAATCGGTGCCTAGGAAGGGGATTAAGGGCCAAAAGCCCGAAGATCGGTGGTTACTTAATTAAGGAACGTCTTTGACGGATAACCTCCCACCGATCTTGCCATCTACCTAACCGATTAACTTGTGGTTAAGTCGACAATATACCTCCTAAAGACAATCTAAAGTTAGGAGTCGTCTAGTTCAAGGCTTACCCTAGAACAGGATTTTTGATTATTATTTTTTTCTCTTTCTGGATTGATTGGGTAAACTTGTTTGTTAACAGTGCATGGCAGCTTGGTTAAGAGACCCATTCACATCTAGACTAACTAGGGCCAGTTCACCACCCAAACAAAAACCCGACTCACACATGGCACAACCACCATCACTGCAAGATAGGTTCTATCCTATTAGGACCTCTCTTCTATCTTGCATTCAGTTACCCGATGAAGGTGTTAACCAATTTGAGCTCAAACCACAATACATCAACACTCTTCCCAAATTTCATGGACTTGAATCTGAGGATGCATACTATTTCATAAGGAAATTTGAAGAAGTATGTCTAATGATGAAAATACCCAGCCTAGGGGTAGATGCCATCAAATTACGGTTTGTTCCATTCTCTTTGAAAGACTTAGCAAAGAAATGGCTCTACAGTCCAGAGGTCGGTTCCATATCCTCATGGGATTATTTCGTCAAAGCCTTCTTAAAGAAGTTTTATCCCATTCACAAGACTACACTAATTAGGACAAGCATTTTACAGTTTAAGCAAATAGTCAATGAACCTTTTTGGAAGTATTTCAAACGCTTTAAGGACCTCCTTGCCCAATGCCCTCACCATGGGATAGAGAAATGGCGACTTGGCCAAGCTCTTTATGTGGATTAGAATATCAAACAAAAACTCTATTAGAATCTATGTGCCAAAGAGGATTTTTGAAAAAGAACGAACACGAAGGATGGTTATTATATGAAGAATTGGCTGATAATACCATTCAATGGGAACCAACTTCGAAAAAATTTAGGACTAGTGACCCTAGCTCTTCTAAAGGAGGTGTCCGTTCCATTGAGGCTAACATAGCTACCGAAGCTAAACTAGCTGCTGTGATGCGAAGACTAGAAGCTCTTGAAACTAAAAAACTAGTCTCAGTGAACCAAGTTAGCCCAACACCTTCGGCAGGCTGTACTTATTGTCAAGACATGAACATGTGTTCGAGGAATATCCAGTCTTTATAGCTCATCAAACATTGCCCGAGCATATGAGTGCAACCTTCACAAGGCCCGCTAACAATCCATATTCGTCCACCTATAATCCCGGTTGGAGAAATCACCCGAATTTCTCATGGGGTCCTATCAACAATGATCACACAAGGTGCAAATTCTCCAACAATTTTCAACAATCTCCTTATCAACAAAATTATCCCAACCAAAATCCTCCACATTCGTTCCAAAATTCACAGATGGAAACAAGACTCTCTAATATGGAAAGAAAGGTGGACACTCTAGTTAAGAGCTAAGACACACTAGCTCAAGTCTTGACTAGGATAGAGATGCAACTAAATCAACAAGAAAGACAAAAGGGAACTCTATCAAGTCAACCATTGCCAAGCCCTTGAAATCCTAGGCAAGCCAATGAGGCTCAAGAACCAAACCAGTGTAACTTGGTTCATACATTGAGATTAGGAAAACAAGTTGATAATCAAGTATCCATGCCACATGACCCATCTCAATTGTCTATTCCATCTAGTTCCACTCCATCTCCACAAAACTCCAAAGAAACTGAAGTTGATATTTCAGTAAAATAAGTGTAACAACCTATAGCCCCATTTCCAAATAGGCTTAGGAGTAATAATAATGTACGTATAGAGAAACTACTCGAGGTGTTTAATCAAGTTAGGCTTAATATACCACTTCTTGATGCAATCCAATAGGTCCCTAGTTATGCCAAATTCCTTAAGGACATGTGCACCAAGAAAAGAAAGACAAATGTGCCTAAGAAGATTTTTCTAGCCACTAACATTAGTGAGCTATTGTCCAACCAGATCCCAGTCAAGTACAAGACCCTGGTTGCCCCACTATTTCTTGCACAATAGGTCGAGCTGAAATTAGTCGAGCACTCCTCGATTTAGGAGCAAGCATTAATTTGTTTCCCTTCTCCGTATATCAACAATTTGGCTTGGGTGAACTCAACCCAGCTCAAGTTACGATCCAATTAGCTGATCGATCAATTAAAGTTCCAAAGGGAGAGATCAATGATGTCCTTATACGGGTAGGAGAATTCATTTACCCTATTGATTTCATTGTTTTAGAGACAACCTTTGTCTAATTCCAGTCCCAAACTCCCATCATCTTAGGACGTCCGTTCCTATTGACCGCTAACGCAATCATAAATTGTAGAAATAGATCCATGAGATTGACTTTTTGAGACATGACCAAGGAAGTCAATGTTTTCAACTTTGGTAAACACCCCTACGACATAAACGACTAACCCTTTGAGGTTAACTTCATTGAAAATATGACTAGAGAGCACAAAGAGGAGATCACACTAGAATCAAAGGATGAGGAAGAGTTAGAATCTAGTGATCTCAAGCTTGATGAGATTGAGTGGGTAGCAAGTACAAGTTTTATAGAGATGGAGAATTTAAGCTTAATACCTCCACCCATCGAGCCACCTCCTTCCTTAGAGTTAAAGACTTTGCTAAACATCTTAAGTACACCTATCTTAGTGAACAAGAGACGTTACTATCATCGTTGCCTCCAATTTGACTAATAGGCAAGAAGAAGACCTATTGGCAACCCTTAGGAGACATAGGAAAGCCATTGGTTGGACTATGGCCGATATAAAGGGACTAAGCCCTAAAATAGTCCAGCATAAAATCCATCTAAATGAAGGGGCTAAACCGAAAAGGGACCTACAACGTAGGCTAAACCTGCTCATGCAAGAGGCTGTACAAGGCGAAATAATAAAACTGTTAGATAATGGAATCATTTATCCTATTTCCGATAGCGAATGGGTCAGCCCAGTGAACGTGGTCCCTAAGAAGTCCAGTTTCACTGTGGTGAAAAATGACAAGCAAGAGTTAGTGCAAGCACGACTACCTACCAAGGTTCGAGTATGCATAGACTATCGCAACTTGAATGCCGCTACTAGAAAAGACCATTTCCCCTCCCATTTATCGACCAAATGCTGGAACTATTAGCGGGCCATGAGTATTACTATTTCTTGGACGGTTACTCAGGGTATAACCAAATCCTAATAGCCCCAGAGGACCAAGAAAAGACAACGTTCAGATGTCCATTTGGGACACTTGCCTATCACCGAATGCCTTTCGGCCTATGTAATGCCCCAGCCACTTTCCAACGTTGCATGTTAAGTCTTTTCTCTGACATGGTCGAGCACTTCTTGGAGATCTTCATGGACGACTTCTCCATCTATGGAAATTCGTTTGACTAATGTCTTCATCACTTAGAGCTAGTGCTAAAAAGGTGCACCGAAAAGATTTGACCCTAAATTGGGAAAAGTGCCACTTTATGGTGCAGCATGGGATTGTCCTAGGTCATAAAATATCTAGGAAAGGGATCAAAGTGGATAAGGCTAAGGTGGAGATCATAGTCAAACTCCCTATTCCACGATGCGTAAAAGAATTCGTTCTTTCTTAGGTCACACTGGGTTTTACCGTAGGTTCATTAGAGATTTTAGTAAAATTGCTAGGCCCCTTACAAACCTTTTGGCCAAAGATGTGCCCTTCATTTTTGATGATAAGTATAGTAGCGCATGGGAGAAGCTAAATTGGAACTTATCTCTGCACTTATCATTTCACCTTTGGACTGGTCCAAACCCTTTGAGATCATGTGTGATGCCTCCGATTTTGCATTAGGCGCTGTCTTAGGACAAGGCAAAGATAACAAGCAGCACGTGATCTATTATTCAAGTAGGACACTCAATGATGCCCAAGTGAACTATACTACAACCGAGAAAGAATTCTTGGTAGTAGTGTTCGCTTTGGAGAAATTTCACCCATACCTACTTGGGACCAAAACCACAATATTCACCGACCATTCTGTACTTCGATACCTAATGCTCAAAAAGGATGCGAAGGCCCGACTCATTCGTTGGATCCTCCTCTTTCAATAATTTAATCTCGAAAATCGAGATAAAAGGGGTGTCGAAAATGTCATCGCAGACCATCTTTCTCATGTGCCAAACGCACCTTCTGACGAACTGCCCATCAACTATAATTTTCCTGACAGACAGCTTCTAGTAATCTCTACGGAACCATGGTTTGCCGACATAATTAATTACTTAGTCACAAATCAAACACCATCTAGTTGGTCAAAACAGAATAGACACCGGTTCTTATCTCAAGTCTGATATTTCATATGGGAGGACCCTTACCTCTTCAAATATTGTAGTGACCAAATTATTAGGAATGTGTTCCCGACGAGGAGACTAGAAGCGTTCTAGCCTTTTGTCACGAATTTGCTTGTGATGGACACTTCGGTCCCTGTAAAACTGCCGAAAAGGTCCTACAGAGTGCCTTCTATTGGCCTACTTTGCTTAAAGACGCATTTGACTTTTACAAAACTTGCACAAGATGCCAAATGATAGGAAGGATTTCTAAATGTAATATGATGTCCCTAAATCCAATTCTACAAGTAGAACTCTTTGATGTTTGGGGCATTGATTTTATGGGTTCCTTCCCTAATTCATTTGGACACTAATACATCTTGTTGGCTGTAGATTACGTATCCAAATGGGTTGAAGCCATCCCTTCAAGACTAATGACAACAAAGTTGTTGTCAAATTCCTGAAAGATAACATCTTTTCATGCTTTGGAACCCCTCGTGCCATAATTAGTGAAAATATGCTATAACACACAAGTTATCTACACCGTACCATCCTCAAACCAGTGGGCAAGTGAAAGTTTCTAATAGGAAAGTTAAGCTTATCTTGGAGAAAACTGTGAATCAAAACAGGAAGGACTGGTCCACCAAATTGGTAGATGCTTTATGGGCATATAGGACCGCCTTTAAAACGATTCTAGGAATGTCTCCTTATAGACTAGTCTTTGAAAAGGCTTGCCACCTTCCTGTTGAGATAGAGCACCGAGCTTTATGGGAAATTAAGCAGCTGAATTTTCATATAGATAAGGCCAGTGAACTTCGAAAATTGTAAATTTCTGAACTTGAGGAGTTAAGGAACGAGGCATATGAAAATGCAAAAATTATGAAGCATAGGGTTAAAGTTTTTCATGATAAGTTCATCATGAGAAAAACTTTTGTTCAAGGACAAAAAGTTTTACTCTATAACTCTAGACTTCATCTCTTTTCCGAAAAATTAAAATCAAGATGGACAGGGCCTTTCATTGTTAAGACTGTGTTTCCACATGGAGCCATAGAGATATACAACCCTAAAAATGAAAATGTATTTAAGGTAAATGGTCAACGTCTAAAACCATTTTTGGAATAAGTCCCGGAAGCAAATGCAGCCATGGGTCTTTTTGACCCAATGTATCGGTAACTCTACGTCCCTGCTAGTTCGTTTCATGCATTTATACATACATGCATACATTGGGGACAATGCATGAGATAAGTGTGGGGGAGGGCACCAACGCTTTGTTTTAAAAAATACTAATAACGAAATAAAAAATTTATTTTAACATAAATTATGGACTAACTGTAGGTTGCTGCTAACATAACTCACTAACCTTAGGCTATTAACTTAACAAAATTTTGAGGGAAAAAACTTTTGAAAAAGGAAACAATATTTTTACTTATCTTTTGAAAGAATCCAAGTTAATCTTAAGAATTAGGATAAGGATTTCTAAAAACTTCGTCAAAATAAAATACATTGTTGGATTTTTTAGGTATAGGAGGAAAAATTGAATAATTAATTAGTCTTAATTTTTACCTTAATCAAATGTGCATACCTAATACACGTTCACATCTAGGATTCTAAGATAAAGACTCTTGTGTCTTATAAAAAATAATATAAAATAACATAAAAAAATAACAGAGTTCACTAATTAAGCTGAATACATGTGCCTCAAGAAGCATAAGTATTCACGCCTAAAGGTGATTTTATAAATAAAATCCTTAGTTTTGTGGCCTAGTTCACTCGAATCCTTAAGTCCGTGGGGTTTTTTCACCCGGTGCCCTAAAACTGACCGGTTTGGGAGCCATCGACCTTAGGCTCGCAGCAAGGGTGGATTAGAAAGCCTAAGAAAACTAAGAAATATTATCTATATATGTACTACACATCTAATCGTCAATTAGTTAGGTATCAGGGCCTCAAGAAGTCTTGATACTTATACAAAAGAAAATTAGATGAGTTATACATATTAAAAAAATAGACACACACACACACACACACACACACACACATATATATATAATAGTAAAGAGGCATGGGAGTCCAAGTCAAAGAATCCCTAGTAAAGAGTCATAAGGATGCATATGACTTAGGGTAACGAAAGAGACTATACAAAAATTCAATTTTAATCCTTACCTAAAATTGATAATAAATTATTCTTATAAAGACTTAGTTCAAGAATGAACCAAAATGATAATCCTAAAACTTATAGATTAGTTTCTTCAAATGCATTTCAAATATTTCTTTCCTTTTTCAAAATTAAAAAAAATTCCTTTTATGGATTTTGTGGGAGTAATCCGCTGAAAACTCTCATAAGAGAACACTCGTCCTCTAGGAGTAACCTAGAGGTTCAACGGCTTATTGCACGTGCTAAGTGCAACCGTGATGCCTACGAAAGTGAGATAGATTAGTTTTTCTTTTCTTTTTCTTTTTCTTTTTTTACTTTTACTCGAGGACAAGCAAAAAGATAAGTGTGGGGGTGTGATAGGTAGTAAAAAGTACATAATTATCATCACATTTACCATCATATTTTCATATTTATTCTTTTATTAAAGCACTGCTACTAATATTTTATTGTTTAATGTGTGCAGGCCTTGAGTAATTAAAAAACTAAAGAAATTAAGCATAAATGAAGCCCAAAAGCCCAAGAATCCTACAAGCTCACATGCAGAATTGTAGTAATTTAGAAGCTTCTCTCTTATCTAACCTAATTTAAACTTAGATTTTAAAATCTAAGGAAGGAAGAGGAAGGATAAAATAGAACTCCTAATTGCTAAAAAGAGGAGGAAAAGGATAAGATGAGATGGACTTTTATTCAAACCTAGTTGCTTGCAAGACAAGGATAAAGATAAAAGGAGAAAAGTTTAAAGATAAATCACAAATCCCTTTATAAATTCTGATTTGTGATAACTTGCTTCCCAAGTTATCTCGAGTTCTCAAGATAGAAGGTTTGAATGCAAAATCTAGAAGGAGTAGCCCAGATGAATAGACCAGAGGAGGCCACGCAAGAAAGCGCGTGGCCATTGGCCACGCTATTGCCGCGGAAGTGCGGCTATAGCCGCATTTCCGCGAATTTTTGGATGCGATTGGTTATGGATTTTCGTGACAGAGTTGTAATGGGACTCTACTTCCTATACTTCCTATAAATACCCATGCAGAGCAACAGAGAGGGTGGAGCCAGCGACTGAAGTTAGGGTTTTTCTTTAGATATTTTTCTCTTTCTGAAATTTCTTATATTTTCGTTTTTATTTGAAGAAGATTATTTTGAAGAACGAGGAGCTTTGTAAATTGGTCAGTGACATCTAATAAGGTTACTCATTTCTTCTTTGCAATTTAATTTAGCTTTCCTACTTTGATTAATTGTTTTATTTTCTTCTTTTGTTTTCTTGCAATTCTTCCTGTTCACCTAAAATTTGAAAATAACATAAAAAATGAATAACTAAATTAAAATTTTATTTGCCAATCTCTCGATCAACCCTAGTTTAGTTTAAAAAAGTGAATTGATTGACATCTATTATTGTTAGAAACCCTAGGATTAAAAAAATCTTCTTGAAGATGAATTGATGATTAAGTTTACTTTAATTTAGGTTACACTTTTTAAATGATTCTTCATAGTTCATACTTAAAACTTTGATAGCATAAAGTTAAAAAGAGGAACTTCTCTTATGCTATGCTTTGAAATTTGGATGAATTAATGTTTAATCTTTATTAGTGCACACTAGTTAGGGTTCCAACATTATTAAATCATCTTGCTTGATTGTCAATCAAAACCCTAGGACTGATGCTTCTTCATTCAATATGATATTCACTTTTTGGGACTAATGCTATAGGTTGTGGTAGATGATTAGTAAACTATGCCTTTTAAAACTCGATCAAATCTAATCAATCTCTCATTTTCTTTTACAAGCAAACTTACAGAGAAGATTGTTTCAAAATACGTCCATCGCATCCTTCCCTGAGGATCGACCCGCATAGCCCTTGCTACAGCGATTACTTTGAAACGAGTCTAAGAATATCTAAACTATTTACAAAACAATTTTTCATTTCAATCATTTAGGACAAATAAGGTGTCTAGTAGCCACTGTAAGATGATATGTTGTGTCGATCGATAAGGCTTATGTTGCTGCTTGTACAGCCAGAGCGTCAACCTTAGCATTTTAGGATCGGGGCACATGACTGATGTAAAAGCCATAAAAAATTGTTATTTTGATGATGCATGATAATAAGATACCAAATCTCCGTGGCAGATCTCATATTCTCTTTTAACCTGATTAATAATCAGTTTTGAATCACCATAAGCTTCGAGGTAGCGTACCCTATTTCATGGGCGAGCTGAAGGCTAATGATTAGAGCGTTATATTCTGCTACATTGTTGGAACATGGTTTCGTCTATGAGAACGCCCTAGGAAGGACATAGTTTTATGGTAAGATAAATATAATCCCCACACCAGCAATGATCTTACCTTCAGGGCCTATTCTTGATGGTCCATCAAAGAACATCTGTCATACTTCATCCTCTGAAGTTATATTAGATTCAAAAACCTCATTTGAAATATTTTCATGAAGTTTTGAACTTTCTGAAACCGGATGAGCAGCTAGAAAGTCTGCAAGTGCCTAGCCTTTAACTACCTTCTGAGGGACTAAGAGCATGTCGTATTGAGACAGAATGGGGGCCCACTTAGCTAATCTTGAATTTAGTGATCCTGATTTCGTCATGAGGAGACGCAAAGGATTCACTCTGGAAATGACATGTATGGTTTGGTCAACCAAGTAATGTCGCATCTTTTGAATAGCAAAGACAAGAGCTAAGCATTCCTTCTCAATAGGGTTATAGCGAGATTCAGCCTCTATTAGAGTCCTGCTCAGATAATAAATAGTCTGTTCGTGGCTGTCATCATTCTTTTGAGCAAGCAGAGCACCAAGAGAATGGTCCATAGTTTTCATATAAAGCAGGAATGATTTTCCTGATGTGGGAGCCACTAAGACCGGAGGTTTAGTGAGGTAACTTTTGATATCCTCGAAAGCTTCTTGACAGATTTTATCCCATACAAAAGAGACATCCTTTTTCATGAGCCAGGTGAACGGTTGACAGCGGCCTGAGAGATTTGCGATGAACCTTCTGATATAGGCCAATCTACCTTACAGGCTCCTAAGTTCTTTGAGATTCTTAGGTGGATACGCGTTTTGGATAGCTTTGACTTTATTCAGGTCAAGATGGATCCCTTTTGATGTGACAATGAATCCTAAGAACTTGCCACTCGAACCCCCCAAAAAGGATTTTGTCGGATTCATTTTCAGTCGATAAGCTCGCATTATATTGAACATTGTTCTCAAGTCATGAAGATGATCATTCTTATCATGACTTTTGACAGCAATGTCGTCGACATAACATTCTACCATTTTTTGGCGGTGGTCGCGTAAAATTGTACTCATCGAACGTTGATAAGTTGCTCCCCCATTCTTTAATCCGAAGGGCATCATGGTATAGCAGTATACACCGAACAGTGTCCAGAATGAAGTATGCTTCTCATCCCCTGGGTACATCTTAATTTGATTATATCCTGAAAAGCCGTCTACGAAAGACATTCTTTCAAATTTGCGGATATTGTCAATCATGACATTGGTGATGGGTAATGGGAATTCATCTTTAGGGCGCTGTATTGAGATCGCGGTAGTCAATACAGATCCAATTTTTTCATTCTTCTTAAGAACGGGAACAATGTTAGCGATCGAATCTGAATGTTGTTCCTCTTGTATGAAACCACATGCGATGAGTTTATGGACTTCGGCTTCAATAGCTTCTATATGTTTGGGCGAAATCGTCGTTATTGTTGCTTGACTGGCTTGGCATCAGGCTTGATATTCAGATGATGCATGGCTACTTGTGGATCAAATCTGGGCATGTCTTCATAGTTCCATGCAAAGACATCGATATACTCTCTTACGAGTACAATCAAATCTTCTTTCTCCGTAAGTGATAAGCTCTCACTTATAAAGATGGGTTTAGAATGGTCTTGACTATCCAAGTTAACCTGAATCACCTATCTTCAGTAGGCGGTTCATGTTATTCAAATCGCTTTTCCCACTGGAAATTCAGTTGCCGAGCCCATGGTTCAACATCAATAGCTTCTGCAGGCTCCAATTGACTACTTGAAGTCATATTAACGGAGAGATTCTCGAACATCGTTCCTACACTGACATCTGATTTCCACTCGGAGGAAGAGGCAAAGCGTGATGGGATTGGTTTGTTGTCTTCGGATCGAATCGACGTAGAAGGTGGAGGTATAACATAACCTCCTGCGTGTTTTATCATAGTAATTTGCCGGTTTTTCTTTCGTAGACCTTTGTAGTTAGGCTCTACCAAATATTATTGGTGATTGACTCCTTTTGGATAGAGGGTTCACGAAGACGGACCCTTCCACACATTCCATAGATGTACTTGGCTTGGTTTATGCAAGGGCATGTGTAGAGAGCTATTGGCGACAGATTCAAACAATTTGACACTCGCTGGATAATCAAAGCAGACATTGTCATTAATCACCCATTCATCATCGTCCTCAGAGGGATTATTACATTGAGGATTACTGAAACATGCTACAATTGGTTTACTGACCAAAGTAGCTGGCATGTCTCCTTTAGACTCTGAATCTGCCTCATTACCACTGTCGTCGTTATCAGGCAATGGTCTTTTGATAGTTTACCGATGTCCTGATATAAGAGAGCGTCAGTAAAGTAGTTTTTTACCCCTTTGAACAGTTGTTTCTCAGCGAACACCGTTTATACTGTTGTATCTGAAGCATTGGTCCAGAGTAGAGGGAACAATTCAGTTAGCATGGATCCAAGGTCGTCCTAACAACAAGTTATATGAAGTGTCAACGTCAATGACATAACACGTTACTTCTGATTTTAGATTCTCGATTCGACAACAGAGTCAAATTTTTTCGAGTGGGTGGCTACTCCCTGCATTAAAACCATATATCATACTAGTGGTTGTGGACAACCGATACAACCGATACAGTGGTATGCTTAGGAAGTAGAGGAGTGTTTGGGGGATAATATTGAGTGCAGACCCTGGATCAACTTATACTCTTTCAATGCATGTCGAACCGATGTATCTGGTATAGTACAAAGGTCGTTTGTGTTTGTTATCCTTAAGGAGTATGT
Source organism: Agave tequilana (assembly GCA_038442645.1). Taxonomy (NCBI): domain Eukaryota; kingdom Viridiplantae; phylum Streptophyta; class Magnoliopsida; order Asparagales; family Asparagaceae; genus Agave; species Agave tequilana. The sequence goes on along the minus strand of JAVJIF010000419.1, from coordinate 112,302 downwards.
CCTCAGCTGTAAAAGTAATAGCAGGTACTTTCAAGTGTACATGATGATATTCAGAACACGAGGGTTGAGTGTCCTCCTAGGGGTTTCTGGCATATGTGTTAGAAATGATTCTGAATTAGCCAGTGTATCCCTGAGTGCTTCTCTTGTCTCTTTCGAGGGGCGAAGTGGCACGTGGATATTAGCCAGCTGGGCCAATATGTCAAAGCGAAAAGGGATGTTAAGTCCCAGGCCCGAAGGTTTCTTCAGGACATGGTTAAACCGGACTTCTTTCTACGCCTCTTTTCCTGAAGTTGGGACAGGAGCTGGTATGGGTACTTGTACTGACGTCATTTGTTGTTGTGTCTCATCAGTAACTCTCTCATTTTCAAGTATGATTTTTCGGATCGAGTACCTGTCGGCTGAGGTACATCAGTCTACGCTGTGCAAGCATGCCTCTCACTTTCAGAATCACTAAGAAAAGCTGTTGTCACATTGCCGTCATCTGGCAGTACAGAGACAACGTTGCAGAATTTACCCTTTGACTTGGATTTCTTCGAATCCCACTATTCGTCTTGGGCGACGTTTGCGTATATCCACATGATTTCCCCTATTTTTAATGTCAAGGGAACAGACCCTTAATCTCCTAATATTTAGCTGAAGGATCGTTTATCTCCAGCCGTGCTTTAGGGATTGGGAAAGACCCATCAGGAACTGTGACTTTTGGTGTCTTGTCAAGCTCAAGGGTCACCATATTTGCAGTGACTTTCTTTTATTTTGATTTTACAATCAGAATTCCGGTATCGATCAAAGCCTAAATTTTGTCCTTGAGGACAAAGCACTTGTTAATAGGAAGATGAACCATCCTATGAAAAAGCCAATAGTTGGGATCGTTTGTTCATCCTACTTCGTTAGGACATTGAGCCTCTGGCAGTTTTAATTTATTCCCTTTGTGGAGTAAATGGAATATTGTAAGCACCTGCTCGTCTTTGAAGGAGTACAGTTTTGGAGAAAATTTAAATTCCAGATTATTGATGCCATCTTCTTGGTCTTTGGAGGAACGTCTCCTGACAATTCGACGGACATGGTCTCTTTCCATTTGGCTTGGGAAGACTGTGTCATGTCATCGCGACCTTTATTATTTATACCCCATTTGTCTTTAGGGGTAGATGGTTCAAACTTTTTAGTCGGGTTATTTCAGCTTATTCAACTAGTTCTTTCCAGGTATGGGCTTTGACAGCTCCCATAAGAATCTCCACTTGGTCTAGGAAGTTTGTCTACATGTTTGCAAGAGCATGGGCAGTGGCATTCCTGCTGGGCACATCAGAGATAAATTTTTGAAACGCTAAATATCACGGATAGATTCTCCTTTCCTCTGTACAGTGGAGAGGAGTTTATCCATGGTTACCTCAGTGTCGTCCTCATAAAACGAGAAAGAAATCAAGTCTTTAAGTCAATCCAGAAATTGATAGAGCCTAAAGGAAGACTTCGGAACCAGTCAAATGCTACACTCTTCAGGGTGCCAATGAACAGTCTGGTCATAATAGCATCGTTATCTATAAGGTTACTGGTCTGAGACTGAAAGTAATAGATATGCTGGTTTGGCGAGCTCTTACCATCATACGTATGTAACGTAGGTGGTTTAAATTTTGGCGAGTATGGTACTGAATCCCATTCAAGTGGGTAAGGCCAAGTCATGCCTGTCTTCTTCAGTTCATCCTTCTGAGCTAGGGATGGGATCTGCGCTTGGATGCCTTTAAGAACTTCAGCATCGATGGAAGAACTTTCCTTTGACTTCTTAGTCTTAGATTGCTTATCATCATTATGTTCCTCCTCATTATGATTACTCCCAGTATCATTTTTATTTCGGTTGGTGAGTAGTTGAGCGAGCATCTGTTGAATGTAGTCCAAGGCTTCTTGCTGGGCCTTGGAGGTTTGCTCCTGAGTTTCCAACCGTCGACGAAGGTCATCATTACCGTTATCAACCATATGCACCGACACTCCGTTCGTTCGTACAGAGCTGACTATTTCTGAAAAGGCATGCCTACTCTTTTCCCCCTCATCATCGGATCATTGGAATAACCTTTTTATTGGTTCTGGTGATATTATTCCAGTCGAAGAGGATGGCTGCTCATAATTGTAGGGTATTGCCACCCTATATCAGGTGCTTCGGGACACACCTTCTTCATCTAGCAAGACTTGGCCTAAGCCAGGGCCATAGTCTGGGTCTGGAGAACTGAATGAAGGGGGTTAGCACCACGTAGCGCTAGTTTGCCCCTATGCGGTTCACGTCCCCTTCCTATCATGTTGACGGATGTAGAGGGCAGATCTGGTAGATTTCGTGATTCGCTCCTTTTGTGATGCTTTACAGGAGCTCGTACCAATAGTCGATTAAAACTTACTGTCGGTTTGGAAAAATGGCGGGGACTGGTCCTAGTCGATAATGGACTAAATGGACCATCATCAATTGACATCCCACTTGTTCACAACAAGAGGGAGAAGTATGGAGTAGCTCTAACTTTCTCTTGGTTAGTTAAGAACTCTCACATGTCGGGGTTAGCCGAGTTTAAGCGATCCAGCGCGGAGATCCAGACGGAGCGCGCACCATTCTGTTCAGGTGACTTCAAAATCACCTTTTTGCTTATAATGCTAATAGCAGGAGCAGACTTAGGACCATAGGGCTTTGGGAGCAAAGTTCGGGATAATGATTCATCCTTTGCATTACCGCAAAGGCAATTAGCACTGCATAGTGCTATAGTCCCAGCTTCGCGGCTGAGAACTCTGGTAGTACCCTTAGGCGTTGAAGCTGCATAAGCACCGCGATCAGCACCCATGGATGATCTCTTAACTTCGGTCCGAAGAGCGGAATTAGCGCTGGAAGATTTGAGGGCGAACCACACTGTGGTACTTTGTTCACGTCCTTGTAGTGAAGGAGGCTAGCACCTCTAAGTGCTTCAATCCAGCCTTGCGGCTGAAAACTTCGTTAGTACCCTGAGATACTGGCACTGCGTTAGCCACGCCATCGGTAACTTCGCTCATGAGAACGAGGTTAGATCAAGAAGTCACTTCTCGTAAATTAGGCAAAGATAGAGTTACCAATGTAGCCTCACGGCTAATAGCCTCGGCGAAGCTATCAAACTGGATAGGTAGTTTGCCTTTGTCTTTGCATGATAGGCGAAGTTGCGGTGGAACTTCACATGGAGCATTCTTTTTAGGCCTCCATATCTACTTAGGAAGCGAAGTTTTAGGTTCACAAGAAACCTGGTTGGCCTTGCGTAAGGCACCTGTAGCCTCAGTTGAGCCTAAGAGGAGTTGGGATGAGGTTTTTTCAGTTGCTAGCCCGACTAAGATTGGCTTCTGCTCTGAAGCCTTGGCCACCGAGATCTTCTTGTGCTTCCGAGCATGGAGCAGTGAACACCTTCAGAGAGTAGTTCTTCGAATTTTCCTTAGTCGAAATGAATGACCAAGTTTTCAAAAATGACGGGCTCAAGACTCTGACCATTGCATTGCGGTACTGTCTCCTTGTTGCGCCAGAAAACGGATTTCCCTAGCAGAGTTGCCATCTTGTTTTCCATGGATTTGTGAAAGGGAAACCTTACAAAAAGGGATCGAGGAACGAAATTACAAATAATAAAAAAGGAGAATTATAAGTAGATCTCCTCTGAGATTTCTAGGAAAATGTGCCAGTAGGAATCTGATCAGCGCGCGATCACTTTATCCCTTTGACGATGCAATCAATCAAGTGATCGAACTGCCTCCTAATAAGACTCCCTTCTCGCTTGGTTCAGAGAATCAGAGAACAGAAAATCAGTAGAGCCCTCTTGCTAGGAATTCTGCTCTTTCTCTTAGCTAATCTCCTCTCTATCCATGTGTGTCCCTCTCTGGCTCAGCAAGGGACCTTTTTATAGCAAATGTGAGTTGTAATCGCCCCCTTAAATTCAGCAAAGCTGAATCAGTCTTTAGTTTCACACGAGGCTCACAATTGACCTTACCGCGAAGCTTTTTGCGAGTTTCTGGCGAAGCTAGAGAGTTCGTGCGAATGTCCTCTAGCAGTTATGGCTTAATTGTCTCCACTTAATGTGGGACGAAGTGGGCGGGTGTTACCGTCTACTTAAAGTGGCATTAATCCCACTAAATTAGTGGAGTTCACCCATTAATCCCTCATGGGATTTTGAAACGGTCAATTTGATGACCTGGTAAAGCTCACTGCGGAGCTAGATCATGCGAAACTAAATCATACGAAGTTAGATTATGCGAAGCTTAAGACTTAGCTCATAGTTTCAGGCGAAGTTACCTTCAGAACCTCGTGCGAAGCTGAGACTCAGCTTATAGCGGAGCTATGACTCACCTAGGGATAAGGCTTCTGGCGCGAAGCTCCTAGATCAGCCTTCGGCGAGGCTAAATAGGAAGCTTCAGGCGAAGCTAATAGTTAGCCACAAAGCGAGGCTACCAACCAAGCTTAGGTGAAGTTGTTAGTTCCATGCGGAGCTTTAAAGCTTACCTTGGGGTAGTGCCAGGCTAAATATTGAGTTAACTTAGTGGCTTAGGTCTACTTGGGTCTTCAAAGGCGACTTTGGCTTACTATCTGCTTTACTAGATTAGTAATGTCCATATTGCTGACTTGTCTCTGGTCATCAGCTTGTCTTCGACTTATCTTTTATAGATGTCGATAAGTTAGACGCCGTTCAGACCGGTTAAAGATGAATGCGGGAGTTCTGTCTTTTTCGAGTGTCAAAAATCTTGTCTCGTATCCTCCTAAATTCAAAGCTCTAACCCTGCAGGCCTTCGAAGGTAAGGGGTCATTGAACTAACATATATACTACTTCAAGTCTCAGATCGAGAATATAGTATCAAATTATGTCATACTGACACGCTTGTTCATCGGTACCCTGAAAGGGATTGTTTTTGAGTTGTTCATGAAGCTCCCAGAAGGTTCTATCAAGAACTGGGATAATCTGAAGAAGCTTTTCCTCACCCGTTTCATCGAAGATGATTCAAAGATTACCATGCCAACTCTCCTGACGATGAGGCAACAAAAGGAGAGCCGGTTAAAACGTTTGTGGAGAGATATAGGAACATGGCACTTCAATGTCCCAGCGGAATGACCCAGGCTACTTTGGTGAAAACATGCTGCCACAATTTGCAAACCTCACTTCTAGCTCAGATAGGAGTGATAGAGAGTCATACCTGAAAATAGTTGGTGCAGCAAGGTGAGCAAGCAGAGGAGATCGTTGCCAGGGTTAAGGTAGAAGAAGGCAAGCCCAGACCCGAGAAGTCAATGAGGCACACGACGGAAGCGTATTTTCAAGCTAAAAGGAAGGACACGCTGGTGACGGAGATGAAGTTTCCCTCTAAGCTTCAACCAGCTAGAGGTGGTAGCTCTTTGATTAGTCTCTAATTTTGCATAATTTTCATCACATTCTCATATTTATTTCATGTAAAATTCTACTAATAAATCCTTGCTTGCTTGATCCTAGGTCCATGGTGGGTAAATCAAGAAGAAGGTCTAAATCACCATTATTTGGTGATTAAAAGGCTTAAAAGATAGCTATTGACCTAGAGAGCTGACTCTGTCAAAATCAGGAGCGTTAGCTAACAGGGGACAACAGCGCAGCACGCAGCAGGCGGCGCCGCACGTGCCGCTCAAGGAAAGCCGCGAAAACGCGACATTTTGCCGCGAAAACGCGGCCAAACAAGAAACCAAGAGATCCAGCCGACAGGGGGACAACCAGGCAGCGCGCAGTAGGCGGCGCTGCGCGCGCCGCAAAAGCATTGCCGCGGAAACGCGATAAATGCCGCGTTTCCGCGGCCATGTGGCCGCGCGGCGCGCCACGTTTTGGGCCAGGGTTTGTCCCCTGGCCCCCCTCATTCCTGATGCCTATAAAAGCCCGGAGGGTTCTTCAGTTGAGGATCATCCAGAGAGTTGGAGAGAAATTTGTAATTTTTTTTTAGGTTTTGTAGTTGTTGTTCTTCTTCTAGGTTTAGGTTTTAGCCATTAAAGTGAAAGAGAGAGAGTTTGTAAGGAGTTGTATTTGGAAGGGTGACAAGATAAATACAAGTACTACTTCTCTTCCTTCTTTCCATTTACTTGTCTTTGCATTTGCTTTTACATTCTTGCTTTAGTGTAACTCCTTCTCTTTATCTCTTTTCTTTTGTTGTTCTTTTCTTTACCATGTGTAACTAACTCCTTCATAGCATGGCTAACTAACTACTAACCCCCTAATCTTTAACTACTTAATCGATAACCCGCATGAGTCAATAGTGTCAACAAGCCTTGTGCAAACGAGAGCTATGGCATCTTAAGACGAGGGTTCTAACTGTAACTTACCTACAAGTATTTACCTTCTTATGTTTCATACTTAAATAGTTTTGATGATCTATAAGTTTTGTACTTGGCTTGTTGTTGTAAGTTAGAGACTTTCCTTTTAACTTTGCCGATACCATTAGTGCACTCGTGTCTTCCCGTATTCTTGCCTTCTAATGGATCTTGATATGGGAATGTCCGAGTTTTTGCCGTGTAAAGCAAAGTTATAGGAAGAACTTTCACTCGATTTCCACGTGAATAGTTCCATTGCATCAGGGGTAAGCTTGCCTATGATCCATCGTGAGGCACATCTTCAAGAAGTTAGGGATTAGTGGGAGCAATTAGTAGAAGGTTAGCCATGCGTTTTTACAACTAAGAAAAATCCACTTTTACAAACTACCAAAACATTTTTCAACAATTCTTGAAACAACTTGTTTTCACTTTTTAAATTCTTTATTTGGAAACAAAGAACATTCTCTTTTCTTGAACATAAAAGCTGCATCAAGCTCCATCGCTCTCCCTCCTTGTGGATACGACCCGTATAGCCACTTCGCTACTACGGAAGAATCGCAAAAGCAATAACTTCGACCCACTCTCTTTCTACTTTTCTTGTGCTTGTTTTTTGCCAATCACTCTTCAAGCCAGCCATCCGTCAACAAGCAGTACTACTTCAAGAACGAGCATGTTGATTCGTTATTCAAGTTACTCAATAAGAGTAACAGATTGAAGCTTTCTGAAAATAAACATCCTGAAGAAAGTGGGAAAGACTGACAACCCCAATTACTATTTATACCACAAGATGCTAGGGCACCCTACTAAGAACTGCTATATCTTCAAAGACATCCTCCAAGTTTTGATTGATTCAGAGGTGCTCAAGCTCTATCCGGAGCAGAAGAAGGTGACAACTAACATGACATCATTTCTTTAGTTCGGGCTAGAGCCTCTAATGCCAGCCGGAGTGGTTTCTATCCCGAAAGGGGAACTAAGAGTGATCAATACAGATCCACACAACCAGCAGGAGAAAGGTCTCGTACCTGTTCTTACTCCTCAAGGAGAGACCATGTGGGTTCATCATGACCTCATAGAAGGCCTGTAGTGGACTACTGTTACCAGCAGGAAGTCTAGAGGTAAAGCAAAAGCCTCACCTTGCAATGTGGTGTGTGCTTCCTCCAGGGAAGCAGAAACCGATATCACCTCGCTAACTAATTCTGAGGAGGAGACAATCATCCTTGCTGTATAACCGAACACACCACTCATGGCAGGGACTCATTGAAGTGGTGGCAAGTTCTTCTAAACTGATCCAAGAGCCAACCAAGCAATCTACAAAGTAACCCGTGGAGAAGCAAAAGGAGCTTCGATATGCTAAAACTCTCCCAAAAAGACAAAGCGGAAGGATCTTCAGTAGCTTATCGCTTTGATATCTTAGCTCAGCTGGCCAACATCTCGCCTAGGATCACCCTCTACGAGCTTCTGAGACTATCCAAGTCAACAAGGAAAGCTCTGAGAGACGCTTTAGCCAATAATGAGGCCTTCATGGCACAAATTCCGTCTAAACTAGATTAGAAAGATGAAGAAAATTACCTCCATACCTCTCAGTATGTCCCCTCCATAACCTTCACTCCAGACAACATGCAGATCAAGGGGAAATATGATAGACCCCTGTACTTCACAATGCACATTGATCATCTGAGGTGAGCAGCATTCAGGTGGATCCAGGATCCGCGTTGAGTATCATGACCCGCTGCGTCATGCAGCATTTGGGAATCCCCACTCATCAATTGAACACCACACAGACTACCATGTATGGCTTCAACACCAATGGTATGCGTCTGATTTGGAAAGATCAAACTCAAATGCTAGATCGTGGACCTAAGATCTAAGGTGTGGTGCTATGTTATTGACGCTAACACTTCGTATAACTTGCTACTCGGACGACCATGGATTCATCGCAACTCCATCATCCCCTCTACCCCCCACCAAGTTATGAAATATGTTGACGGAGATGGAAAAGTCTGAACATTGAAAGGCATCCGTTCAAGGGGGTAGAGAATTACTTCATAGACTCCCTCCTTTACCAGGATCTCTGGAAGCATATGAGAATCCCCAACGAGAGCAATCAAACTCTGATAATGAAGCTGATGTCGAGCCAGAGGCATAAGACGAATGTCTTTGGGAGCTGAATCCTCTTGTAACAAGCACTAATAAGCTCGATGTTAATAACACCGCCAATGATGTAGGTAAGTAGTATATTAATGAAGAGTTAGATTTGGCTTATTTTTCTGTGTTTGCTTCTGACTCCGCACCATCAAATCTAGTACCAATATAGATGATGACCCCTGGTCGGCAATAGATGCCCTGACATTATTGCATGCACCAGTGAGATCATCTTTCACGGCATGTCAAAGCGTCAGTGATATGCAAGGAACCTTCTTCGAAATCCCAACAAGACGCAAAGATTAAAAACTGATTCTTTTTGGAAGAGTCAAATCCAAATCAATAATTCATGAAGACTCGGAAAGCGAGATCAAAACCCCTCAGTTCTCTCATTACAAGCCAAATGTACTCAAAATATGGAGAACATGGGCAATGACCTAACAAATGGTCCTGGTTGAACTTTGACAAAGGAAGGCAAACTCTACTTCGGCCTTTTATTTCTAGAAGGAAAACACCTGACTACTATCACTTAACTCGAAGGGAGTTGGGCTATATGTCAACTCCAATCCCGTCAGCCTCTAAGTCTGAAGAATCATTATATCATGACCACTCATTGGGCACGTCATCGTGAGAGTCAGATGTTAGTGTCAGCAACATCTTCAAAGACCTTTCAGTGAACATGGTTTCAACAAGCCACTTGGAGGATGAAAATAAGAAAATGATCCAATCAGGTACAGATTACTGGATCGAACACCTGAATACTCTCTGGGACACCCGTTTTGAACAGCGTGAACCACTCACAGAGGATAAGGTAACCCAGATTAATCTGGAAGATGAGACCAATCCTAAGCCCATCTTCATAAGCGAAAGCTTATTACCAACCGAGAAAGAAGACCTAATACATCTCATGTGAGAGTATATAGATGTCTTCGTTTGGAACTATGAGGATATACCTGGGCTTAATTCTTAGGTGGCTATGCATCGCCTCAACATCAATCCGGTTACAAAGCCCGTCAAGCAACAGCACTGACGGTTTCGCCCAGAGATAATGAAAGCAATTCAATCTGAAGTCAAGAAGCTCATGAACTCTGGTTTCATCAGGGAAGCACAACACCCTAATTGGGTAACTAATATCGTCCCCGTCACCAAGAAGAATGGGAAGATCCAGGTTTGCATTGATTTTTGCGATCTAAATGAAGCTTGTTCTAAAGATGAGTTCCCTCTTCCAATCACGGATGTCATGATCGACAACACGTTTGGGTTTGAACGGATGTCTTTCGTGGAGGATTCTCTGGATATAAATAAATAAAGATGTACCCTGACGATGAAAAGCATACATCTTTTAGAACACCACTAGGGGTGTATTGCTACACTGTGATGCCCTTCGGATTGAAGAATGTAGGGGCAACATATCTGAGAGCTATGAATACAATCTTCTATGAGCATATACATGAAACAGTGGAATACTATATAGACGATACTGCAATGAAAAGTCGTGCCAAAGGTGATCACATAGCAGATCTGAAGACAATATTTGATATCATGCGAGCACATCAATTGAAGATGAATCCCACCAAATTCTTCCTAAGGGTAGCAAGCGGTAAATTTCTTGAGTTTATCGTGACATCCAAAAGAATCCACCTCGACCCAGGAGAGTCCGCGCCATCTAGGAGATGGAACCTCCAAGGAATCTTAGAGAACTTAAAGGATTGCAAGGGCGACTAGCCTACATTCGGAGGTTTATCTCAAATCTCTCAGAATGATGCCAACCCTTCATCAAATTGATGAAGAAGGGTGTCTCATTCATCTGGGATGATGCTTTCCAACAAGTGTTCAAAGAAATCAAGAGGTACCTCACACATCCACCTGTCCTTGCCGCCCCAGTGTCAGAAAAATCTTTTCTAATATACATTCGAGCTATGGATCATTCTCTAGGAGCTTTACTAGTTTAAAATAATGATTAGGGGCATGAGTAAGCAATCTATTGCTTGAGTAGAACCATGATCAAAGCTGAACATCGATACAATCTGATCGAAAAAGAATGCCTCACATTGGTATTCATTGTCCAGAAGATGCAACACTACCTAGCAGGCCAAACCATACATGTCATATCAAAAGTCAATACTTTAAGATTGTTTATGACAAATCCATCGTCGCTAAATGGCCGATTGGCGAAATAGGCTATGTTGCTCTCCTAATACGAGATGCAATTCCTGTCACAAAAAGCTGTGAAGGGATAGGTAGTGGCAGACTTCTTGGCTGAACATCTAGATTCAAGAATGACAAAACTTTATGAAAATCTCCCATGTGAGATCGTTGAAATTTGCACGACCCACATGTCTTTCGAAGAACAGGTGTGGTAACTCTTCTTCATTGACACATCAAGAACCGGTCCTTGAGGAAATATCATAACAGGAGTGGGGGTAGTACTTATCTTCCCACAGAACTACGTAATTCCTTGTACATTCTTTTTATCTGAGGCATGTTCCAACAATGTGGTAGAATACAATGCTCTCTTGATCGGGATGCAAATCACTGAGGAGATTGGCGTTAAAAATCTCAAAGCATATAGTGATTCAAAGCTCATCATCAATCAAGTTCGTAGGGAATACAAAGTCCAACATGAAGACTTGGTGCACAACGTAACCATCTACATGGAGTAGTTGTTCAGAGACTTCTACATTGACCATGTCCCTTGCCAGCAAAATGCGCATGTTGATGCACTGGTGTCTCTTATCGCTTCCTTGGCTCTTCCAGTCGAAACGATAGAGAAAGTACACGTCTACAATCACGACTTGTACTGTCCAAAATTCGCCCTTGAAGATGATCAAATGCCAACAAGAGACCTTCAAGTCAAAGAATCTCTAGAGACTTCAGCAGGTTCATAGCTCAGGGATTAATGATTCCCATACATCGACTACGCCTTGTACGGTATACTATTCGATGACCCCAAAGAGCTGGCCGCTATTAGAAGGAAGGCCCCTCAATTTTACTACAACACGATCACGCGAACACTGTATTGCTAATCGCATGATGGAACCTTACTTCACTGCCTGTCACACGAAGAGGCACAGGAGGCAAGCAAAGAAGCTTCCCACGGTACGTGCGGAGCTCACCAACCTGGTATAAAGCTCGGAGATTGTAATATACCTACGTAGTAATACTATATTTTAATTTTCTAAATATTTATCTTGCTGTAAGTTTTATTTTTTATTTATCTATCATTATTAATTTACTTGGTTTATGGTTATTATCAATTAAATATACTAATTGTTTTGAAATATTAAATGTTGATTTAACTTTATATATTATTAGTATTATTACTATTACTATTTTTATTAGTGTAATTATTATTGTTAATATTGTTATCACTATATTTAGTGTTAATTATTATTATCATTATTGTTAATATTATTATTAAAGTTACTACTAGTATTGTTATTGTTATTTTTAGCTATTATTTTGTATTTAATTGGTATTGTTATTATACTATTAGTATTAGTATTTATTATGTGTTTTAGCCCATATCCATTAGCCCGTTAACCCTATACCCATATTCCTATATCCTAACCCAAATTCCCATACCCAATATCTTAATCCCCAAACCCACTGCCCATTACCTATTTCTATTTTCTTGATCTCTAATCCAACCCATACCCAATAAGCCTATACCCACAAGCCCAAACCTAATATATCTAACAATATAATCACTCATCATCATATTATAACCCTAATATTCTTTTCCCCAAACACCCAGCTGTCATCTCCTCCCTTCCACGGCAGCCCCCTCTTCCTCCGCCGGCCAGATCCATCACTGCACTGGAGCCACACTCATCCTCTCCATCCATGCGGTAGTACCCTCCCCCATCTCCGAGATACTCTCCGATGAGCCGCGCCACTTGCCTCTACTCGGAGCACCCCCCTGTGGCTACACCCCCTGCACGGCAGCGCCCTCCATCAGCTGGCCGAGTGATTGCAAAAAGAGAAGAAACAATCAATGAGTTAAGAATATACCGTGTAGCTTGTGGCTAAACGGTCGTGACCACAAGGAGGGATGCGATGAAAGCTTTTCGGTGAATCATTTTAAAACAAGAAATTGTGTTCGTTTTTTAGGAAAAAGAGAATGGAATGAAAGAGATGAATGAAAGAAAAATTGCAACTTTTATAAAAGGTTTTGGAGAAGGTGATTTAGAAAACTTGAAAATTTGTTTTGTGGTTTGTAATAATAAAGAAAGTCTAGGCTCACTATCTCACTACTCAATTGTTCATTCTTTTCTTAAAATGTGAAGTCCCTCAAATGATCATTTGCAAAACTTAGAGTTAACTTTTAGAGAGCTTTAAATAAAGCACATAAGATGTGAGAACAGTTGAGTTTTTTTTTTTAAGAAATCGTAGAATCGAATATTAAAACATCAAGCGCGAAGAAGCAAGAATGAATTAAAAACAATTCCAGAGAAGTTCATGAAAGAATTGTTAATTCAACTATCCATACCCATCCTCATGTGCCTTCAAGAACACTTTCAAAAGAAAGGCTTTTAAGTAAGGTATTCATATGAGTCATCGGGTCTTTTTCTTTTAAAGACAGGAGAGAAGAAAAGCAAGAGAGAGTTCGATAGCAAGCCTAGAAAAACGTTTAGTTATCCATGGAGAAAGAAGAAGAAAACAAAGACATAATGCAAACCATACCGTACTGCAAGTGGAAGAGAAATTGGCTCGACTTTTGTATTGCTGTCACTTCAATCTTCAAGTACAAACTCTCAGTCCTCTCTCTCACAAGTTTTGAAACTGGACTAAAAATTAAAAAGCAAGATTACAACTCTTGTTCTAGCTAACAAAGAACCTAAATCTTAAGAAAATAAATGTAAAACTTAATCCTAGTCCTCGCTGCTTTTTTCATTACTGAAACCCATATTTTTAGCCAAAAACCAAACGAGTAGGATCCCGGGAAGATTGGGGGAGCAAACGCTCCCCCAACTGAATCAGGTAGGCGCGGAAACGCGGCTTGGCTGCGTTTCCGCGGCCCTGGTGTGGCCAGGTGGCCACACCAAAAGGGGGGACTTCCTGGTTTTCTGATTGGCTCGTACCTGCTGCTGGTTTTCTGGTTTCTGCTCCAAACTGTTGACGAAACAGCCTTGATTCTCTGGCTTCAACCGCTCGATTCAGGGAGGATTTTTCTCAACCTCTTGATATGCCTACATTTAGCCCTGATTTCTTCATTTCGAATTTATTCTGAATTAATTTAGAATTTGGTGGGCTTTTGGGCTTGTTTCTCTTTTCTTTCTTTGAGCACTTGGGCCTACATTTAGCAAAGAAAAAGACAACTTATTAATATAATTTATTAGCTAACAAGTGTGATAAAGTGACAATATAAATGTAATGTATGTGACAAATCATACCCCACACTTATCTTTTGCTCGCCCTCGAGCAAAACATCAGACTAAGCTTGAATCAATTATTAGACCACTTTCGCAGGTCACTTGATTGCACTGAGCATGTGCAACAAGCCGTTAAACCTCTAGGTTACCCTTAGAGGATGAGTTTTGTCTCGTGAGGGTTTTCAGCGAATTACACCCACAAAATCCGAAAAGAAAGAGAAAAAAAGTTAGTATTTTCGAAAAGCTTTTTTTTTTGTTTTTGTTTTTGGAAGGAGAAAATATTTGAAGTATATTTGTGAGAGTTTAAGTAATCTATAAGTTATAGGAATATCAAATTTATCATTCCTAAACTTAGTCTCTATTCAAAAACATGTCATCAATTAAAGTAAGGAGTCAAATTGTACTTCTCATCTAGTCTATTAATTTACCCTGAGTCGTATGCACGATCGTGACTGTGAAGTTTACTAAGGGTTCTTCAACATTAACTCCTATACCTTATATTTATTTATTTTTTTTTGTGAAATTTATTTCTCAATTTCAATAGGCTTTCTAATCTGCCCATGTAACAAGCATTCAGTCGGTGACACCCAAACTGGACAGTTTTAGGGCACCAGGTGAGAAAACACCCCTAAGGACTTAAACACTCGAGCAGATAAGGTCACGAAACCAAGGTTTTTATTTATACGATGTACCCCTTTTAGGCGTGAATACTTATGCTTCATGAGACATAAATACCCAGCTTAATCAGAGGCTACACATATTTTTTCAAACTTATCTAATTATCATTTGCATAAATACGAAGGCTTGCTTAGGCCAAAGTACCTAGCTAATCAATAATTAGACTTTTTTTTATATTTTTTTATAAGGCATAAGAGTCTCTGTTTTTAAACCCTAAGTGTGTAAGTGTATTTTGTGTGCATATGTCATCAAGGTAAATATCAAGACTAAATTACTTTCTCAAATTTTCTTCCTGACCCTAAAAATCAAACAAGTTATCTTATTTTGACCAAGTGTAAGAAATCCTAATTATGATTCTCCTATTCCTTAAAATTGACTTAAATGCTTACAAAAAATATATCAAAATACTGTCTACCATTTCAAATTTTTTTTTTTATATATATCCATTTTTTTTATCAGTCATGTTAGAACCCTCCCCCACACTTATCTCATGCATTGTCCCCAATGTATGAAAGAAATGTATAAGTGCATGAAATAAAATGGAAAGGAGGAAAGTTACCGATACACTGGGTCAAAAAGACCCATTACCGTTTCATCTACCGACACCGATTCCAAGAAAGGTTTAAGGCGTTGACCATTTACCTTAAAGTCATTTCCATTCTTGAGGTCAATGATCTCAACTGCACCGTGTGGAAACACGATTTTTACAATGAATGGCCCAGTCCATCTCGATTTCAATTTTCCTGAAAAAAGATGAAGCCTAGAATTATAGAGTAAGATTTTTTGTCCAGGGACAAAGGTTTTTCTTACGATGTTCTTGTCATGGAAAATCTTGACTCACTCTTTAGTGATCCTAGCATTTTCATAGGCTTCATTTCTCAACTCCTCCAATTCGGAAATTTGTAATTTCCGAAGGTCACCGGCCTTAGTCAAGTCAAAATTCAATTGCTTGATTGCCCATAAGGCTCGGTGCTCTAACTGAACGGGCAAGTGACAAGGTTTGCCATAGACTAACCTATAGGGAGATATTCCTAGAATCGTCTTGAAAGCGGTCCTGTAGGCCCATAGAGCATCTACAAGTTTGATGGACCAATCTTTTCGATTTTGGTTCACAGTTTTCTCCAATATAAGCTTGACTTGTCTATTTGAAACCTCAACGTGCCCACTGGTTTGAGGATGATATGGTGTGGACAACTTGTGAGTTATGACATACTTTCGCATAAGGGCTTCAAAAGATCTATTGCAAAAGTGAGTGCCATTATCATTGATGATAGCACGAGGGGTTCCGAAGCGGGAAAAAATGTTCTCTTTCAAAAACTTTATGACAACTTTCATTAGTTTTACAAGGAATGACTTCTACCCATTTGGACACGTAATCCACAGCAACCAATATTGGTTCCCAAATGAGTTAGGAAATGGACCCATAAAGTTGATGCCCCAAACATCAAAGAGTTCTATTTCTAGAATTGAGTTGAGGGGTATCATATTTCGGTGTGAGATCCTTCCTACCATTTGGCATCTAGGTCACGTCTTGCAGAATTCATAAGCATCCCTGAACAGAGTGGGCCAATAAAACTCACTTTGTAGCACCTTTTCAGCAGTCTTGCGGGGACAAAGTGTCCACCGCATATAAGTTTGTGACAGAA
This sequence comes from Agave tequilana, assembly GCA_038442645.1. Lineage (NCBI taxonomy): Eukaryota > Viridiplantae > Streptophyta > Magnoliopsida > Asparagales > Asparagaceae > Agave > Agave tequilana. The sequence goes on along the minus strand of JAVJIF010000419.1, from coordinate 96,169 downwards.
GGATAAAACACTCTTAACCTCATCATCAGGAATGCATCTCCTAATAATTTGGTCAGAACAGTACTTGAAAAGATATGGTTCCTCCCAGAAGAAATACTAGACTTGGGACAAGAACCGTGTACATTGTTTTTGGACCAATGAGACAGAGTTTGGTTTGTGATTAAGTAATTCACTATATCAGCAAACCAAGGTTCCCTAGAGATAGTTAAGAGATGTTCATCAGGAAAATCCTCATTGATGGGTGATTCGTTGCATGGAGAATTAGGGATCCGTGAGAGGTGGTCAGCAACGACATTTTCTACGCCTTTCTTATCTCGAATCTCAAGATCAAATTCTTGAAGGAGGATCCAATGAATGAGTCGGGCCTTGGCATCCTTCTTAATCATGAGGTACCTAAGCGCAGAATGATCGGTGAAAACGGTGGTTTTGGACCCTAGTGGTAGGGACGAAACTTCTCTAAGGCAAACACTACTGCCATGAATTCCTTCTCGGTCGTAGTGTAGTTTATTTGAGCATCGTTGAGAGTCCTACTAGAGTAGTAGATCACATGCTGCTTGTTATCAATGCGTTGTCCTAGGACAGCACTATGGCAAAATCGGAAGCATCGCACATGATCTCAAACGGCCTAGACCAATCCGGTGCAGATATGATTGGTGCATAAATAAGCTCTCTCTTAAGCTTCTCCCAAGAATTTATGCATTCAGCATTGAAAGTAAAGGACACATCTTTACCTAACAGATTAGTCAAGAGCCTAGCAATTTTGCTAAAATCCTTGATAAATTGTCAGTAAAAACCAGCGTGTCCTAAGAAGGATCTAATGTCCTTAACGCATTTGGGTATGGGAAGCTTAGCAATAACTCAATTTTGGCTCTATCCACTTCAATTCCTTTCTTGGAGATTTCATGACCCAAGACAATTCCATGTTTTACCATGAAGAGGCATTTCACCCAGTTCAGTGTCAAATTCTTCTCAGCACAATGTTGGAGGACGAGTTCAAGATGGTGGAGACATTGAGTGAATGAATCTCCGTAGATAGAGAAATCATCCATGAAGATTTCTAAGAAGCGTTTTACCATATCTGAGAAAAGACTCAACATGCAACGTTGAAACGTTGCTGGGGCATTGCATAAGCCGAAGGGCATTCGACGATAAGCAAATGTCCCAAATGGACATGTGAACGTAGTCTTTTCTTGGTCCTCAGGAGCGATAGGGATCTGGTTATAGCCCGAGTAACCGTCCAAGAAACAGTAATACTCGTGACCCGCCAAACGTTCAAGCATTTGATCAATGAAGGGAAGTGAAAAATGGTCCTTACGAGTTGCAGCATTCAGTTTCCTATAGTCAATGCAAATCGAATCTTCGTGGGAAGTCGAGTTTGAACCAACTCTTTGTTCTCGTTTTCTACTACGGTGAAACCAGATTTCTTCAGGACCGCGTGGACAGGACTGACCCATTGGCTATCAGAAATGGGATAAATTATCCCATTGTCTAAGAGTTTTATGATTTCAGCATGAACAGCCTCTTGCATTATAGGGTTTAACCTACGTTGCGGGTCTCTTTTGGGTGTGGCGTCTTCATTGAGGTGAATGCGATGTTGAACGATGGTTGGACTTAATCCCCTGATATCAGTCATAGTCCACCCTAATGGCTTCCCTATGTTTTCTTAGAATAGCTTTTAAATCTTCTTCTTCCCCGTCATTTAAATGGGAGGCAATGATGACGGGAAAGGTCTCTTGTTCGCCTAGATAGGCGTACTTGAGATGCGCAGGTAGGGCTTTCAATTCTAAGGAAGAGGAAGGCTCACTATAAGGACTAGTCAAATCTGTTGGCTTCATTGTTGGTGAAATGGGATTTGAGGCCCAATTCACAGCAGAATCTACAACCTGATCAAGATTAAAGTCATCAGATTCTAACTCGAAGTCAATCTCCACTTCTGATTCTAATTCTTCCCCCTGTTCACTTGTCAAGTTCTCAATTAGGTTAACTTCAAATGTTTGGTCCTCGATATCGCGGGGTTGTTTTCCTAGATTGAAGACATTGACTTCTCTAGTTATGTCTCCAAAGGTTAACATCATAGACCCATTCCTACAATTGATGATGGCATTAGCAGTAGTAAGGAATGGTCGACCTAGGATGACAGGAGTTTGAGCCCTACGATTGGAGTGGACATAGGTTGTGTCTCCAGAACTATGAAATCGACAGGGTATATGAACTCTCCTACCCGGATCAGGACATCATTAATTTCCCCTTTTGAAACTTTAACAGAACGATCAGCCAGTTGGATGGTGACTCGAGTTGGACTAAGGTCACCCACCCGAGTTGTTGATAAACAGAGAATGGAAGCAAGTTGATACTTGCCCCAAGTCAAGAAGTGCACGACTAATATCGGCTTGTCCTATTGTGCAGGCAATGATGGAACTACCTGGATCTTTGTACTTGACAGGGATAGGACCCGAAAATAGCTCACTAATATTAGTAGCTAAGAAGACCTTCTTCGGAATATTAGTCTTTCTCTTCTTGGTGCACATGTCCTTAAGAAACTTAGCATAGGAAGGAACTTGTTGGATGGCATCAAGAAGTGGCACATTTATCTTCACTTGATTAAACATCTCGATTATCTTGTCCATGTGAGGATTTTGCTTGTTGTTTTTCAGCCTATTAGGAAATGGTACTATAGGCTGGTGCACTGGCTGGCTGACTTGTCTTTTTCAGACTCGTCAGAATTGAAAGAAATTGGATTAGATGAGGTGGAAGATTGATTATGGTTGTAATGAATTGGATTGGGTGGTGTTGACACTTGGTTATCAACTCTCTTTCCTGACCTCAATGTATGGATAGCATGACATTGATTGAATGAAGGATCCTCAGCCAAATGAGCTTGTTGGGAATTCCTCGGATTTGTGACTGGCTGACTAGGCAGGGTACCCTTTTGTCTCTCATTCTGTGGGTTGGCTAGTTGACTCATTTGAACCTCTAACCTCTGAATGGTCTGCATGAGAGAGTCTTGGTTTTTCATATATCTCTCCATGTTTCTTTCAAAGTCAGTCATTCTCCTTTCTAATTGAGGATTCTGGAAGTAGGATTGTTGAGCTTGGTTGGAAAGTTTTGTTGATAATTCGGAAAGTTGGGTCGATGATTGGGAGAATTGTTATGAAAATTGGAGAAGTTGGGTTGATGATTGGAAGAATTATTACCATGATGGAAGTGGCTAGCATGATTGGATCGTGAATGGTCATTGTTGTTTTGGCTCCATGAGAAATTAGGGTGATTTCTCCAGCCGGGATTGTATGTTGGTGCGTAAGGATAGTTGTTCGGCCTTGAAAAGGCCACATTCATCGGTTCATGGTAGGATTACTGAGCCTAAAACACTGGGCACTCCTCGAACACATGATTCATGGCTTGACAGTAAGTGCAGCCCGGGGGTGAAAATTGGTTTGGGCTGACTTGATTGACTGGACTTGGTTCTTTCGTTTCTAGAGCTTCCAGTCTTCTAGCCAAATTAGCTAACTTAGCCTCATTAGTGATAGACGATTCGATGGAATGGAGACCTCCTTTTGAAGAGATGGAGTTAGGATTCCTAGAGGTCTCACTAGCATATTCCCATTGTATGGTCTTCTCAGCCAAATTTTCATACAAATCCCATCCTTCATCTTCATCTTTCTGCAAGAAACCCCCATGGCACATACTTTCTAAGAGGGTTTTGGTGGAATAGTCTAAACCGTCATAGAGAATTTGGCATTGTCGCCATTTCTCTATTCCATGGTGTAGACATTGGACAAGGAGGTCCTTAAAGTATTCAAAGTACCTCCAGAACAGTTCACTAGGTTCTTACTTGAATTGCATGATTGTCTTCCTAATGAGAGCAATTTTATGGATAGGATAGAATTTCTTCAAGAAAACCTTGATGAAACCATCCCAAGACGTGATGGAACCGGCTGCTAAGCTGTAGAGCCACTTCTTTGCTAGGTCATTAAGTGCGAATGGGATAAATCTCAACCTAATAGCGTCGTCTACAAGGTGTAGAATTTTCATCATTAGACATACTTTCTCAAATTCTCTTATGAAGAAGTAGGCATCTTCGGACTCTAGACCATGAAACTTGGGGAGTGTGTTGATGAATTGAGGCTTGAGCTCGAAATTGTATTCACCAACCGATGGAAGTGAAATGCAAGATGGAAGTGAGGTCCTAATGGGGTAGAACCTATCCTGCAATGATGTTGATTGAGCTATTACATGATCTGATCTTGGTTCAAACTTGGGTGGTAATGTGTTTCTAGTCAACCTAGATGAATTAGGGTCTCTCGACCACACTTGCATACACAAACACAATCACAATCACAACAAGTTCAAACAACAGTCAACAATAGAAATCAACCAAGCCTAGTCTAAGGTAACCTGGACCTAAACAACTCCTAACTAGTTGATTGTCCACAAGAGGTTGAATGTAAACTTTGACCACAAGCTAATCAGCCAGGTCAGGGCAAGATTGGTGGGAGGTTTTCCGTCAAAGACGTTCCTTAATTAAATAACCACCGATCTTCGGGCTTTCAGCCCTCAATCCCCTTCCTAGACACTGATTTGACAGGAGTCAATTTCCAACACCTTCCCTCTTTAGGATAATCTCCTAGTGAGTTCGAGATGTCCCTAAGGCCAACATCTATCAGATTTTACTTAGGCTTAGGTTTGTGAGTGCTTGGAGTCTGATTTTTGGGCCAAGGAAGGGTGATTAAATCCCCACCTTATCTTGTTGTTGGGTGTTGCTCTTAAAATCAATTTGTGAAGTGTACAAAATAAGATTCACTCAAAGCGATATAAATCAACCAAGAATTGAGTCCTATTCTGAATGTAATGCGTACGCACCTTGCTCCAGCACTCTTCAACAGTAAAGTAAAGGAATTGAAAGACTCGTGCCTAGAATGCAAATGTCTAATCAATTTTTAACTTTGCAACAAGTATTTTACTGTTGATTTAAAACAGGGATGTTGGATAGCAGAAATAGCACAAATATGACATATAAAAACTGAAATTTTTGCGAGCAATATGTCCTGCAAAATAAAGTTTTTAGTAGTCCAATGAATTATTTTCAGATTTTTCAAAGCAATTTCTTGAAATTCTGTTTCCTACTTTCGAGAGTAGGGGCACAGAATTTGCAAGTCTTCTTGGCAAAGCTTGAATGCTAGATCTTGATCTTCAAGTCCCTGAAACAAACACACAAAACTTGTTAAAACAACTACACCATTCCCTCCCCGACAACGGCGCCAAAAATTTGATTGCTAAAAGGGAAGAAACAATCAATGAGTTAAGAATATACAGTGTAGCTTGTGGCTAACGGGTCGTGTCCACAAGGAGGGATGCGATGGAAGCTTTTTGGTGAATCGTTTTAAAATAAGAAATTGTGTTTGTTTTTTAGGAAAAAGAGAATGGAAAGAAAGAGATGAATGAAAGAAAAATTGCAACTTTTATAAAAGGTTTTGGAGAAGGTGATTTAGAAAACTTGGAAATTGTTTTGTTATTTGTAATAATAAAGAAAGTCTAGGCTCACTATCTCACTACTCAATTGTTCATTATTTTCTTAAAATGTGAAGTCCCTCAAATGATCATTTGCAGAACTTAGAGTTAACTTTTATAGAGCTTTAAGTAAAGCACATAAGATGTGAGAAGATTTGAGTTTTTTTTCTTTAAGAAATAGTAGAATCGAATATTAAAACATCAAGTACGAAGAAGCAAGAATGAATTAAAAATAATTCCAGAGAAGTTCATGAAAGAATTGTGAATTCAACTATCCATACCCATCCTCATGTACCTCTAAGAACACTTTCAAAAAGAAATGCTTTTAAGTAAGGCATTCATATGAGTCATCGGGTCTTTTTCTTTTAAAGGCAGGAGAGAAGAAAAGTAAGAGAGAGTTCGATAGCAAGCCTAGAAAAATGTTTAGTTATCCATGGAGAAAGAAGAAGAAAACAAAGACATAATGCAAACCATACCGTACTGCAAGTGGAAGAGAAATTGGCTCGACTTTTGTATTGCTGTCACTTCAATCTTCAAGTACAAGCTCTCAGTCCTCTCTCTCACAAGTTTTGAACTGGACTACAAATTAAAAAGAAAGATTACAACTCTTGTTCAAGCTAACAAAGAACCTAAATCCTAAGAAAATAAATGTAAAACTTAATCCTACTCTTCGCTGCTTTTTTCATTGCTGAAACCCATATTTATAGCCAAAAGCCAAACGAGTAGGATCCCGGGAAGATTGGGGGAGCAAATGCTCCCCAACTAAATCAGGTAGGCCGCGAAAACGCTGCTTGGGCTGCGTTTCTGCGGCCCTGGTGTGGCCAGGTGGCCACACCAAAAGGGGGGACTTCCTGGTTTCTGATTGGCTCGTATCTGCTGCTGGTTTTCTAGTTTCTGCTCCAAACTGTTGACGAAACAGCCTTGATTCTCTGGCTTCAACCGCTTGATTCAGGGAGGATTTTTCTCAACCTCTTGATATGCCTAGATTTAGCCCTGATTTCTTCATTTCGAATTTATTCTGAATTAATTCAGAATTTGATGGGCTTTTGGGCTTGTTTCTCTTTTCTTTCTTTGAGCACTTGGGCCTACATTTAGTAAAGAAAAAGACAACTTATTAATATAATTTATTAGCTAACAAGTGTGGTAAAGTGACAATATAAATGCAATGTATGTGACAAATCACCGAGCTCCCTTCCTACCACGGCAGCACAGAACCACAGCAACCCTTGCGCCATGCTCCACAACCCATGCCTCAGCCAGAACCTACATCCTCTCCATGGAATGACACCCGTAAGCAGCCTAAGCCCTTCCTCTCCTCCACCCCCATCATGTACATCTGAGACCCCATCCCCCATTCTGGCCGTAACACCCTCAATAGTCTAACACCTCTCCATCCTCCGACGAGCCGTTGTCCTTTCCGGTGAGCACTGAACACAACCCCCGGTGACCCTCTGGAGCCTACCTTGCCCTCCGCAGCTTTCGTCTTTGCCGGGGAGTAATGCGTCGTGGCTATGTTGTCCCCTCAACTGTGAGTTTCCTCCATCTCTCTCTGTAACATATATATTTGGTGAAAATATGTGTGTGCTTTAGGTTCAATTATTTGTGTGAATGTGTGCATAGGTGTGTGAATATTTGGGGTGCGTGATGTATTATTATATGTATGTTTTCATCATGTAATGTGTGTGTTATATTATTTGTGTGATTGTGTGTAGTGGGAATATGTGTTTACATGTGCATGGTACGTATGCGTATATGTATATAGATGGACGTATGTGCCTGTGTGCATGTGTATGTGGAGTGATTGTGCACGTGTATAAAAGTGTATTTATGTTTATGCATGTGGGTTCGATTGCGTGATACAGCGTTTCGGATTCGTTTGGTAAGATCTGGACACATTACAGAAGATTCAGATTGATGTTTGTTATAGACCTGATATACTGGTGATTCAAAGACCAATCCATGAGATAATCTGTAAATCAGTACCGGTTCGTGTAGTGAAAACCAGACGGCGATTTTGTTCTGAAACCACGTCATTTCATGTGAGTATTTGTTCTTGTGTATTTCTTCATTTACCATTGTCGATATACGTTTGCATGTTATTATTATCATTTCATGTGACTTTCTATTATATTTTACCAGTTTGATTTCTTGTATCACTTCATGAGGCATCAATGAGTGTTCACCTTATGTATTTAGTTAATATGAGTATTTATTAGCATCATTTTATGTGTTAATAATTCACCGCTGTTGGCTTAGGTCTAATATTGATATACCATAGACGGGACTTGATCTTGTACTGACCTAGCTGTGATAAATTTCAAAATATAAATATATTGATCTTGAGGCTAATTGATTGATGATTGAGGTTAGAAATTCATATTTTATGTATAGTATTTATCAGACAAATTGTTTGGTGACTATTCCAACTAGAACTCTTTTGGATATTGAGGACGTGTTAGATTTGACGTTGCCTTATCGACAGACTATTTTATCGATATATGGTTATGTGTGAATATGTCACCCTAAACACTGATGTATGTGATAAGACTAACTTTTGGACTGTTTGGAGCTATTATTTCTGGATTCTCCTATTGATGAGCTTGACTGAGCTTGACTGATGTATTGATGATCTTGACTGATGTATTGATGATCTTATTGATATTGATTACTAGATATAGGGATGATCTAAATGTCATATTGATTGAGGATGTGGCACTCCTTAATTATGATCTTGGTTTTATATTATTGAAATAAGGACTTTCGAATTTACCCTGATGATATTTATTAAGTACTGATAATCTTATCGATGTTGGATATTAGATGTAGAAATGATTAAGATGTTATGTTGATCGAGGACGTTATATTCTTTAGTTATGATCTTAATTATGGTTGGATAAGTCTAATTTTGAGGATATTCCATTCTTTAATTGTGAACTCGATATTCGTTATTGATCTCGGGGATATATTCAGTGTTTCGTGATTGGTTCTTGACTACTTCAGTTATTCAGTTACAAAGGTTGATTTATTGTGAGTGTGATTTCATTGATATCGGTGGTATATATATGTATATTCAGAGTTTGACAACAGTTATTAATTGACTTGACTTACTGGTGATATAAAAGACTGGAGTAGATTGATATGATGAGAGAACTGGTTATTGATTTATTAAACTTATGGCTTACTGTACCGGATTTTCTTGACCTACATTGGTATTTGATATCTACGATGATTGTATCATGATAGTGAGTTGATGGATTCATTATTGTTATTATCCAGTATGAGTGGATGAGATGTTGATCAGTTATATCTGAGATTGTATATTGACTAGATGATGCAGGACTGTTACTGTACTATTTCATATTACAGAAAGTTACTAGAAAAGTATTGTTAGATCGTAACCATCATGTACTGCTTTATTGTTCATCGTATACACGGTTACTGTTACTATTTACTGTCCTGATTACTGTTCACCATTTATACGATCACTGTTATTGTTACTGTACTATTACTGTTGCTGTCATCGCACGTTCCAGCATTCTAATAACATGATACTGATTGTTTTTAACTGAATTAAAAAAGAATATAAATGGATAACTTACACTAAAATTGAGGAAATTGATAGAGGAGACAATGTCATATTTTAGGTGGACCTAAAATATAGGTTTCGCAGCTGACTTACGGTTCTACTGCTTAGTTTCAGGGGATGACTGACATCCCATCTCTTTATTGTTCTACAGTGCTACTGTGAGTATTGTTCCACAGTAATATTGTGAGTACTGTTACTGTTACTGACTACCTGACGGTAGGGCCTGGTTCAGTGCCAGGCATCTGGGCCGTGGTCCCGGTATATATGGGACCCACCTAAAGTATGGACAAATATCTCCAACCAATCAGTTTCAATAACTTAATATCCTGATTGACACGTGTGATAGGCGTACTATGGGATGCATCTACTATATATGGCAATTGGTGTTCGCTGACATAATAAATAATAATGAACTGTTCATAATGTATTGTGACTGACTGTAATCACCTGACTGTATATATATATATATAAACCATGATAGATACCTAACTGTACTTATAACCTAATTTGGACATCTGATTTTGTACTGATTGACTTTATTATTTTCTGTTCATGATATTGAGTATTCAGTTATCTTTTATTTTTAGTTTATCATGTTGTTATTATACACACTATTTATATGCACGAGCACTTCTCTTTTTCTTATACACTCATTAGGTCACTTCTGACAACCCTAAATTTGTATGTCTAGATATTGGATATGCTTTATTTTAGTGATCAGGTGTTCGATGAGCACGTGCATGTTGCGAGGAGTCTGGAGATTCGCCCTATTTGATTCTGGTATTTTTTCCCTCCTTTTTATTCTTGTTTCTGTATTTTTCTTAATTCTTGTATATTAGATTTAGTCTTTATTCCAGTTCTTTATTTATATGATATCATGCGTGGATGCTTATATATGATATTATGGTGATTGTTGACTCATTATAAGATAGATTTATAGCTTGTTCTGGTTACTTAAGACTTAGCGTGTATACGTGAGGTATTTTCTTGTATATATGCGTCGCCAACTCTAGTCGCGTCTCTGCTCCAACGTTCTAGGAAGCGGGGCGTGACAGAGATCGACTCCAAAGACTTGGGTATTATTGGCTGAAGATGATCCCTGACACCATTGCTTACGCTAAGCGATGTCATGCCTGTCAGATCCATGGCAACTTCATTCATCAGGCACCAGAACATCTTCATCCGACGACTTCTTCCTAGCCATTTAAGATGTGGAGAATGGACAAGGTTGGTCCTTTCAGCCCACCTTCATCCAAAGGACAATGGTTTATCTTAGCTATAACTGATTACTTCTCCAAATGGGCGGAGGCTATCCTTCTGAAGGAGGTGAATATATCTAACATGATCAAGTTTGTCAAACATCACGTAATCTACCGCTTTGGCGTGCCATGATGGATTGTCCATGATAATGGGCCTCAGTTCGTTAGCCAAGCTTTCCATAGATATTGCAACAAGTTCAGAATTTAAAGTGTGTCTTAAACGGCATGCTACCCAGCTGCTAATGGCCTTGCAGAAGACTTCAATAAGACCATTGGAAAACTTCTCAAGAAGTTCGTCTTAAAAAGTCAACGCGACTGGGATAATAAATTAGGTGAATGCTTATAGGCTTATCGCACAACAGTGAGAACCTGACAAAATCTACACCATTTTCATTGATGTACAGGTGTGAAGCCGTACTCTCACTAGAAATTCAGATTCCATCTCTGCGCGTTGCTTTGACAACAAAGATAACAGATGAGGAGAAGTATCGACTGCCACTCCAGGAGTTGAAAGTTTTGGACGACAAACATCTACAAGCTCAACAGCAAATTAAGTTTTATCAAGCTCGAATTTTCAGAGCCTTTAACAAAAAATTAAAGAGTGAATTTTTAAGAAAGGTGACCCTGTCTTAGCTGTCAGAAGGCCTATGATGATAACACATAAGACGAAAGGGAAATTTTAACCCAAATGAGAAGGACCATTTATGGTATAGTTAGTCTACTCAAATAGAGCATATCGCCTGATAAATCTAGAAGGTAATAATTTATGATACCGATTAATGGCAAATTCTTTAAAAAAATATTATCCTTGATCATATTAACATTAAACCTCTGATCATTGGGTCTAGTATATATGACGCTTGCATCGAATGTATTCCCTTACAACAAAATTCTCGATTAACGACTATGCTCTACTCAACACGAGCATAATAGTACTCATTGATCAATAGCTAGTCGATTATGCTCTACTCAACAAAAGCATAATAGTCATCATTGATCTAGCTAAGACTATGTTCTGCTCAACATGGGCATAATAGTCCTCATTGATCAATACCTAGTTGACTATATTCTGCTCGACAGGAGCATAGTAGTTCTCATTGATCAACAGTTATTTGACTATGCTCTACTCAATACGAGCATAAGGGTCCTCATTGATCAACAGTTGTTCGACTATGCTCTGCTCAACACAAGCATAATAGTCCTCATTGATTATGCTCTGCTCAACACGAGCATAATAGTCCTCAATGATCAACAATTGTTTGACTGTGCTCTACTCAACACGAGCATAGTAGTCCTCATTAATCAACAATTGTTCAACTATGTTCTGCTCAACACGATCATAATAGTCCTCATTGATCAATAGTTGTTCGGCTATGTTCTGCTCAACATGAACATAAGAGTCCTCATTGATCAACAACTATTCGGTGACAGGCGGGACCAACGTTGATTACCAAACATCACTGTAATTCTAATCGGCACATAAGAAGCTGGTTAAGAGGAATGGTTAAGAGAATGGGACATAAGAATTCAGTCCAATCCTCTATGAAATTGAGCTAATAAAGATAAACTAGCTGAGTATTAGTTTTGTAACTCTTCTTTAGAGGTTATCAAAATCTAACACCCTTAACATCTAATAATAGAGAAAAATATTGGCTTTTAAGTTCAATAGAAATTCTCGATAACTTATCATGCTGAGGGAAATAATATGGCTAGCCCAACTCAAATAGAGTTGGTAAAGACAGACCAAATCTGTTGATAGCTGAGGGTTTGCTAAAAATCTTAAGGGACTTGGTCCCGCCTTCTCCAAAATTCCTTACTATTCTCTTCCATGGAATAGTAGGACCACAAAATACCTGTATCCATTTTTCTAGTGAAATAGCACAGACTTGTCACGTTAACAATAAACCTCTGATAAGCTATTTTTCCTCAATCTCCACTGGAGACCGTCAAGTTAACATTAAACCTCTGAGGATAAAATTTCACTAAATACCCATATAGAATCTCTCCGTTGTTATGTCAACATTACACCTCTAGAGCAGTAAACCTCTCATACCCCTAGAAATCAATGTTTGTCATGTTAATATTACACCTCTGATAATTCATTCTATTTTTTACCAAAATCTCCTACCAATTCCCTCCCATGGAGTGGTAGATCCACAAACTCAATCACTGTTATGTTAACACCACACCTCTAACAGTGAAAAGTGTCAATACTCCCCAGCAAGTATGAACTACCACTTGTCGACTCCTTTACATTGAGTATAAGTCTTCAAATTTGTCAATTTAACACCACACCTCTGACAATCAAAACTTCACTTGTCAGTTCTCCTCAATAGAATGGTATGTCCTCAAAATTGCTCATATTGCAAATCAACTCTTATCATATTAATATTACACATCTAACAATTTATTGTTAAGTTCAATATCACACCTCTAACAGTGATTAAGTTCCTATCAAGTTCAATATTAAACCTCTGACAGTCACTTTACTCAGGCTTCCATATCGAGACTGAGATGAGCGATGCTAAATTTAAACATCACACCTCAGTATCATGTTCATTGTTAAGTTAACATCACACTTATGACAATGACCTTCCCTCAAGCTTCCGCATCGAAGCTGAGATGACCAATACTAAGTTCACAATTACACCTCTAGTAATATCTCCACTGTTAAGTTTAACACTACACCTATGGCAGTGGTATCTTCAGTTTTTCTGGCGAAACTGAAATTCTTGTGGGAATAAGTTAACATTACATTTCTAACTCACATCCTTATCAAGTTAATATCACACCTCTGATAAGATTCAATCCAATTCGTTAAGTTAATATCACACCTCTGATGGTAAGAAATACTCATAGATCCCTGATAGGTCTAGTCTCACATGTTATTCTCTTCAATAAAATGGCAGGTCCACTTAAAATTGTTGTTATGTTAATATCACACCTTTAGCAATATTCTCTCTACTTCCCAATTGAGTCTTAATTATGATAATATTAAAACTCTGATGATAGACTCAGCCACAATCCCCCGCGGAGTGAAAACTTCACTTGTTATTCTCTTTCATAGAATAATAAGTCCACCAAACTTGTTTAACTACAAGTCTAGTTCTCACCATCAAGTTAATATTACACCTCTGGCGGTAATTCCTTCAAAATCCTTAATGGGTTTGTCCATGCTTGTCATTCTCATCTATAGAATGACAAGCCCACAAAACCCATTTGATCTTTGTCAAGTGAATAGCGCACTTCTGATAGCAGCTCTCTCAGATTCCCTCGTGGAAATGATTAACTCTTTAATTGCTATGTTAATCATCATCTCTAGCAGTTAAATACCATCATTTTAGTCCATCTAATTTTAAAACACAAAAGAAGGAACAAAGACGAGACAAAGTTTGATAACTTTTATTATTTATATTAAAATGATAAAAGGGATACAGATACTCTCTTTTGATGAATGGAGTGTTACAAAAAAAAGAGGAGATACAAAAGGGCTAATCTAGCTCAGCGAGAGAGTGAATCTGGCCTCGGAGATGCTGAATCTCACGTTAGCGTGTCCTTTTAACTTTCGCCTAAGCTTGAACTCTCAATTCTTCTTCCGACAAGAATTTCTTCATAGCAAGTTGTGCTTGAAGAGGTTCCAGCTTTGAAGAACGAGCAATGAGATCTTCTTGAACCTGCTTCTTAATGACCTCTAGCTTCTCCAGTTCCTTCTTAGCGGTGGCAAGTTTCTGCTTGTTAACTTGAATCAAGACTTGCGTCTTGGCAATTGCTGCTTGAGTATTAGCTATGACTTGCTCCAAATTCTTAGTGATGACCTCAGATTCTCTGACGTCATTAACAAATCTCTGATAGCTGGCTGTGAATTCATTGAAGTGACATGCCTCCTCAGTCATTTGGTCCTCAATCTCCTTCCGTTTGCATTCTTGAGCAGGAGGAGTTTGTTTAGCATCAGCTGAGTCTCATTCATCGTATCAACATTTTTCAGAGTCCTCAATTCCATCAAGCACATCTCCATTTGCTCCACTAGTGCTAGATGTGCCTTAACTTGATCCGAACCCCAATATGATGAATATTTTCAATCTGATTCTCAAGGAGAATTACTCGAAGAAACTTCTCCCGGAGAGCACTAACTCAATGCAAGACTTCAATGAAATAAAGAATTGTTGGACCATCTGAAGAGCCAATTCTTCCATGATGTCTATAGTCAGAGCTAACTCTGCTGACGCACTTCCGGACCCCATTTCTATAATAGTGCGAACAGTGTCCGTAGGGGCAGAAGCCGTTGATTACACACATATAATACATTATTCTTTATTACATTTTCATATTTATCATGTAATAAATCTACTAAATTTCTTATCTTAAATGTCTATTTTGCAGAAGATAATCTTGGGGAGAAAGAGGATAAAATCAAATAAATATCAGTTAAATTCAGATTTAACTAGATCTATTTGGTTAGAGGAGGATGATCCCAAATCTAGTTAGTTAAATTCAGTTTTTGGTGAATTAAGTGGTGAAAGCTAAAGATCAACCGAGGATAACATCAAATACAAAGTCCAAATTCAAAATCCAAAGGGATAAATGAATAGAGAGAAGATCAACGGAGGAGATGAAGAAATTTTGACTGAATATATTTTAGTATTTGAATCATAACTTTCGCTACTGAAACTCAAATCTGATGATTCAAGATGATCTAGAAAGATGACTTAAAGGGCTACAACTCTTAAGTTGATCACTATCTCTAATTCTATCATTTGATAAGTTATATTCAACAATCAACACGCCAACAAGTTACAGATCAGAACTGAATATTCACATCAAATTAAGTTTGGAGATAAGGGGAGGATTCAAATTTAAAAATAATCAGCTTCCTCTATTTCATACTCCTCTACCCTCTATAAATACCTGCAATCTCAAAGGCAAAGGGGGCCGACCATGCAGAGATAGATTTTAGGCCAATTTTTTATTCTTTTTAGTGTAGGTTTTTATTTTCTTTTTATGTAATTTTTTATTGTTTTGCAAGCATAGGTTAGACTAAGATTCATGTAAGTAAGAGATAGAGACTTATGTTGAGAGTGACACCGATGTAACCTCCTCCTTTCTTTCATCGTTTCTATACATAATCAAAGATAACATCTTCATGCTTTTCTTGTTTATATGTTTTTCTTTTATTTCTACTTTTTCTCTTTTGGATTTGATGAATATCCAAGTGAACCTAGAAGCATCAATATAGCCATGTTTGTGTGAGTGCCAACGATATTTCATGATGATATTCTCCTCCTCAAGATTCCGTATGATTTTATTCTTGTTTGTCTTGATGATGTAATGCGAATGGGGACTGAGCTCGGTCTTATGGGTTATGCGTTGATCACCTCCGAAGTAAGTCAAAACATGTAAGGGTTCCAGTAAGTCATCAACCAGAGTAGATAAGTATTTCTTTTAGCTTTTCTTTCTTTTCTTTTAACTTTTAGTTTAAATCACCAATGCCACAATCTTCCAGCTACTTTATCACTCTTTTCAATTTCTTTGTAGATATCATTTTCTATTTTCTCCACCTTTTCAATCTACCACTTTCTTCCTAACTCACTTTAACCTATTTTTTCTTTTTTTAAAGAACTAAAAGTAGATATTTAACTATTGAATGTAACTTAAAAGAGAACTTGCTAAAAAGCTTCCATTGCTAGTCGCTTCTTGTAGATCAAGACCCGCATAGCCACTTGCTATAGCGGCAGTATTGAGTACTTGCACTCGTTATTCTAAGTTCTGAAATTTTTTATTTTTGTATGCCTGTAAAACCTCGATCAAATTTTGGCACCGTTGTTGGGGAGAGACGGTAAGTTATTCTCTTTTTATATTTACATTTTTTGTTAACTTTCTTCTTTGTTCTTGGTGTACAGGTTTAGCAACAAGGAAATTTTTGCTGTAGTGGACAGATAAGTGGCCCTAGTCTCTGCTCTAGAAAGCAGAGTTTAGAAGCCCTCAGATTTGCTACATTCCAGTGGCAATCTGAGTGACCTATTAACCTGTATTTTTGCAGGTTGGCTGAATTATAAAGTTAAAATTCTATAACTATTTATTTTCTTGTTTGTCTTATTGTACATATTTTCTAATCTTAACATTAAAATAATGTTTGTTAAATATTAAAAACAGTTTAGACGTTGCATTTAGGCACATGTCTAATTCGTTTATATTTTACATTACTGTTAAAGAGTGCTAGAGCAAAAGGTACTTATGCGTAGCATATAGTTTAGGAAACATTCTTGGGTGATATTTGCTTGTGAATGTTACTTTTCTATATTTTGCACACTTTGCACAATCAATCTTAAGGGCTTGTCCTATAAACAAGATAAGGTGGGGAAGTCATTACCCTCCCTTATCCCACAAACCATCTCCTCACTCACTAACCAGCCTAACTAAAACTGAGTAGACGTTGGCCCTACGGACATGGACTTATATAGGAGACTAACCTCAGGGGGAAGTTGATTTGAATTTGACTCTTGCCAAATCAGTGTCTAAGGCTAGGGATTGAGGGGCGAAACCTAAAGGTTGATGGTTTGGCATAATTAGGTTTTTTTCTTAGGCATAGATACTTCCCACCGATCTTGCCCCTACCTGGCCGATTAACTTGTGGTCAGATTCAACAATATACCCCCCGTGGACAGTCTAACCAATTAGGAGTCATCTAGGTCTAAGGTCTACCCTAACTTATGTTAGATTTTTTTCTTTTTATTTTTTTGGTTATTTGTTTGTTTTTTGTTTATATTTGACATTTTTTGTGTGATATGGCTTATAACATTAATTTTTTCAAATTTAATGGTAATCCATGTTACACCCCGACCTCTTTTTTGGATATTACCAACCCGGCATATCATAACTTTAACCAACCTCGTGTGCCAGGTTAGACTTATCTGAATCAATACAATCCATGCCTCTAATCTTATGACCGTATTTTTTAAAATAATTTCAACTCTTCACAGAGTCAATAGGGATTCACCTCCCCCGAGTTCAATTTTCAACTAACCTGTTCTCCTTATCCACCTTGTCAACAATTTTTACAATATTCATTCCCTGATTTGCTTCCTATACTCCTTTTCTAGACCAACCCATTAAAGAAAAACTCGAGCTAGAAAAGAGTATAGAAGCCATGTAGGAGGCCGAAAGAAAATTTCAGGCCTCCCTAATTCCACAATATTTCCAAGATTCATACTCAGTTCCACCAATTCAAAATAGAAAACTATCAATCTTGAAAATGAGTATGCGTGAGTTCTAGCAACAATCACAAAATTTGATGGACTCACGATTTCACTAAAATTCCAAAATAAAACTTCATTTTTCAAGTCCAATCGCAACATAACGAAATAATCAACTATGAAAAGCTGCTTGAAGCCATGACTCAGGCTCAAATCACTCATAATCATGACATAGATATAAGGGTCAAAACTCTCCATCCTCACCCTTTGACCATTCCTGATATTGCTAACCATTCTGTTAAAGCCAAAGAATCATGTTGTTTTGGAAAACAAGGTTTCATTTCAGCACACCCATTTGAACTTGCCCAAACTTTAAATTTTGAAAACCACATTGACATTTTGGCAAGTTATCTCTTTCCTGAAATTTAACTTGAAAATGAATATGATCCTGAACCTCAACTTTATAATTTAATTCTACTTTCTGATTCAATAATGACTCTGGTGTATTCACCTGATTTCAATCCTTCTCTAGAGTCCACATTGGATCTTGTGCCTGTCCATCGGGAAATTGAATCAATAATCTTTTATGATCATCATATTAAACTTGACTAATTTCATACTTTTGAAAGTCTTATTGAAAAATTGGCAAGTTCTCATTTTTATGAAATTGAACACAATGAGGAATGTGACCTTAAGTCTCAAATTTGTGATTCAGTTTAAATTTCTGTATCAATATTGATTCCTGTTTTGCTACCTAATTTGAGCAATATTTTAGAGTTAGTTTTGATTCCCATACCTGTCATTCTTGAACTTGAATCACCAATCTTAGAAAGTCACATTTCATTGTGAGAAAATAAATGTGGACTTGAGTTTCAACTTCCTGATTTGGACCCACTTCCTGAACAAATTTTGACTCTTGAACCTTTACTTAAATTCAGTCATTTTCGTGAGTCGATTGTAGTTCATGCCCTTCTTGATTCCAAATCAAACATTCCATCTTTTCATACTCCATTTTGGGACAGAGGTGTTGATAATAACGACTCTAAAATTAGTTTGAAAAGTTGAAAATTAGATGGGGTAAAATTCTTAATAAAAATCATTCATATATATCATTTTAATGGGTTATATTAGAGAGATTTCTGGTGGGTTTCTCCAAACTCCATGCAAATTATATTGGGCACATTTCGTGGACTAATCAGACCACCACCAGAACCACCACCTTAAGGTAATATTTTTCTTCCCTTTCTTCTTTTTCATGCATCTATGCATTAATTCATACATTGAGGACAATGCATGAGATAGATATGGGGGAGGGTTCTAACATAACGTAGGTTTTCCTTTATTTTTTTAAAAAAATTATTAATATTTTCTTTGCTTTTAAAAATTTTTTGAAAATTGAAACAATATTTTGACCTATTTTTTGTAAGAAATTAAGTCAATTTTAAAGAATAGGAGAATCATAATTAGGATTTCTTATACTTGGTCAAAATAAGATTATTTGTTTGATTTTCAAGATTAAGAAGATAATTTGAAAAAGTAATTTAGTCTTAATTTTTACCTTGATGATATATGCATTTTTATACACTTACACACTTAGGGTTCAAAACAAAAATTCTTATGCCTTATTAAAAAAAGAAAAGAAAAGGAAAAGGAAAAATAAAAAATATAAATAAAAATTCTCTGATTAAGCTGGGTATTTGTGCCTCATAAAGCATAAGTATTCACGCCTAAAAGCGGTCATATAATAAAATTCTTAGTTTTGTGGCCTTGTTTGTTCGAGTTCTTAAGTCCTTGGGGTGTCTTCTCACCCGGTGCCTTAAGACCATTTGGTTTGAGAATCACTGATTAAAGGCTCGTTACATGGGCAGATTAGAAAGCCTAATAGAACTAAGGAATAATACCACCAAAAATAAATAAATAAATAAATATATAAGGCATAAGAGTTAGAGTTAAAGAACCCTTAGTCAAATTTCACGATCACGAGGTGCATATAACTTAGGGTAAAGTAATAAACTAGATGAGAAGTACAATTTGACTCCTTATTTTGATTGATAACAAATTTTTGAATAGAGGTTAAGTTTAGGAATGAAAATTTTGATTTTCTTATAACTTATAGATTACTTGAACTCTTACAATAATACTTCAAATATTTGTCTCTTTCAAAATGTGTTTTCAAAATATTAACACTTTGTTTCAAAATATTAACATTTATGGATTTTGCGGGTGTAATCCACTGAAAACCCTCACGAGACAAAACTCGTCCTTTAGGGGTAACTTAGAGGTTTAACGGCCTGTTGCACATGCTCAGTGCAATCGCGTGACCTGTGAAAGTGGTCAATAATTTCTTAGGTTTAAATTTTGATGTTTTGCTCGAGGACGAGCAGAAGATAGGTGTGGGGGTGTGATTGCATACGTTTATTGCATTATTCTTTATTACATTTTCACATTTATCAAATCTGCTAAATTTCTTATCTTAAATATCTATTTTGCAGAAGATAATCATAGGAAAAAAGAGGATAAAATCAAATAAATATCAGTTAAATTCAAATTTAACTAGTGAAATACACCTAGAGGGGGGGTGAATAGGTGTAATTGCTAATCTAATGATCTTTTTAAACTTATGAAATGAGTGATGCAACAATCTCTCAAAAACACAACTAAGAGCCGAATACCCCTTGCGAGATTCTGAACTCCTTCCTCCCAATTCCCCTTAAATGGGTTAGAGGTGCGCAATGCAACCGTGTTGTATTGAGGTGTGATTGATCAATGCCAAGTATGATGATGAAAATGAAAGGCTCACAATGTAACACAACAAGTATAGCAACACAAGATTCCACAAGTAGAGGGTTAGTTACTCAAGCAAATAATTCAAGGCAATATAAAACAAGAGAAATTGAAAGCAAGAAGAACGCAAAGGCAATCGCAAACAAGGATGATTTGTTTCGAGGTTCGAGCCCGTTGCTCTAGTCCCCGCCTTCACCTCCGTGAAGGGTTTCCACTATCCCCTTAGGATCCCGTACAAGTTAGGCCTCCAAAGACCTCAAGCCCGTAGCTTCACCTTACAAAGAAACTCCACCGAGGAGCTTGTCTCCACAAGAACAAGGATTACAAATAGTGATCTTTAACTAGACCACAACACTCTTTTACAAACACTCTCACTCTTTTACAACTTCACTTATAGAAAGAATATGAAATTTTTGGCTCTATGAAGTGTGGTGAGAAAAGCTTCAGTTGTAGAGTGATATTAGAGATCAAACAACAACTGAAAAACCAATTTGAAAGAATGGAAATGAAAGCTTTAAACTATTTTTCTCTTTCACTTGAAAACAATGAAAACTTGTATTTTTCTTGGTGAATAACTAAGGCCTATTCCCCACTATTTATAGGGAGAGAATAGGTTAAAAACTCTGATTTTTCTAGCTAATTTGATCAGAAAAAGAGTCCCAATAACTCCTAAAAACTCTGTTAAAGAGAAAACCAAAAACAGTTTTTCAGAAATTCCCAAAGAGGAAAGAGCCGTTATGGCTTGTTGCAGGCCTACCGGTCGACTGCCGGTCGACCGGGTCCCTGCTGGCAAAAGAGCCGTTGGGACATCGGTCGACTGCCAGTCGACCGATCCAAGAAAGGAAACACAGTTTCCTTCTATCGGTCGACCGACCCAGTCGACCGAAAAGATACAGAGAGCAAACATCTCTTTTCGGTCGACCGGTATGTAGGTTCGGTCGACCGACAGACATGCACAGCCTGTGCATGTCTGGACACAGCAGCCGGTCGACTGCCGGTCGACCGGTCTGCCTGAAATAGTCTTTTCTGGGCAGATTTTTGAGTTAGAAAAATTTGTAAAAAATCTTTTAAAAAAACTCTGGAACTAAGTGTTATGCTGAACTTTGTTTATATACATGTTTTAAACACGTTTTTGAAGATATAAAGCTTTGAGTACATGTATGTATAAACCAAGGCATAAACTTAGAAATAAACATTTTCAAAAACATAGAAACATTCAAAACAAGTGTGTGTGCAAATCCTAGAGCCAAATTTCACATATTCTATCTTTAACAAAACTACACTTACAAACTTCTAGGTCTTCAAGACTTCAACATGGGCAATCTTCACTTGATCTTCAATATTGCACTTTTGAGCCCAATTTGACTGTCTTGAATCCAATACACCTTCCTTTAGGGAAGTAATCAACTCTTTAAGATATGAACCTGAAACACACTTAAACAACAGTTGATATTAGTACAAATAACTAATATGTTTTGTAATCATCAAAAAACACTAAACATGGGTTGATTGTAACCTTGGGCCAACAATCTCCCCCTTTTTGATGATGACAAAACATATGAGTTATTAAACAAATAAAAGAGGAAAGAGCTTGGAAAGCTCCCCTTAAACAATGCTATGTATTTAACATGAATATGAACAACTATGTAAGCATACATAAAGCATTGAAAAATATCATCACCAAAAATAAACTATCATAAGGAATAACAAAATTTAAAACAAACAACATATATTTTCTCCATATATTTTCTCCCCCTTTTTGTCATACATCAAAAAGGGTTAAAAAAAATTTTAAGACAAAACAAAACAAACATATTAGAAACCAAAACAAAACAAACTAAGATATTTTAAGTATCAATCTTACATACATTCAATTCACCACAAATAAATGAAAATCTTGCATAATCTAAAGGTTTTGTGAAAATATCTGCAAGTTGAAAATCTGTGGAAACAAAATCGATATCAATGTCACCTTTTTCAAAGTGATCTCTAAGAAAATGATATCTAATGTCTATATGTTTGGTTTTACTATGTTGATTAGCATTTTTGGTCATGTGAATAGCACTAGTATTATCACAATAAATCTTAACATGATCAAAATGTAAATCAAAATCGAGAAGAGTATGTTTCATCCAGAGTACTTGTGCACAACAAGCTCCGGCTGCTACATACTCCGCCTCGGCGGTTGAAAGGGCTACACTATTTTGCTTCTTGGAAGACCAAGACACAAGACAATTGCCCAAGAATTGGCAAGTGCCACTTGTGCTCTTCCTATCTACCCTACAACCGGCATAGTCGGCATCCGAATAACTAGTCATGGTAAATTGGTTAGTTTTCGGATACCACAAACCTAAATCAATTGTGCCCCTAAGATACCTAATTATGCGTTTTACCGCTATTAAGTGTGATTCCTTAGGACATGATTGAAAACGTGCACATAAACATACGGAAAACATTATATCCGGCCTACTAGCCGTAAGATAGAGTAAACTACCAATCATGCTACGAAATAATTTGATGTCTACTTCCTTACCTTGTTCGTCCTTGTCAAGTTTCGTAGTGGTTGCCATGGGAGTCTTTGCTACTTTGGATCCTTCAAGCCCGAACCTCTTGATGAGTTCTTTGGTGTACTTGGCTTGGTTGATGAATGTCCCATCACTACGTTGCTTGATTTGAAGTCCAAGGAAGAAGTTGAGCTCCCCCATCATAGACATCTCGAATTCCTTTTTCATGCATGACTCAAAATTCTTGCAAAGTGAAACATTAGTAGATCCAAAAATAATGTCATCAACATAAATTTGAACTATGAGGATATCTTGATCTATATGTTTGGTAAATAATGTTTTATCAACTTTTCCTTTCTTAAAATCATTTGAAAGCAAAAATGAAGACAATCTTTCATACCAAGCCCTAGGGGCTTGTTTCAAACCATATAGTGCTTTATCTAATTTATAAACATAATTAGGGTGTGTAGGATCAACAAACCCGGGGGGTTGTTCAACATACACCTCCTCATCAATATAACCATTAAGAAAAGCACTCTTTACATCCATTTGAAATAACTTAAAATCTTTAAATGAGGCATATGCTAAGGTCATCCGTATGGCTTCGAGCCGTGCTACGGGTGCAAAGGTTTCTTCAAAATCGATTCCCTCGATTTGAGTGTAACCTTGGGCAACTAACCTAGCCTTGTTTCTAACTACATTACCCGATTCATCCAACTTGTTCTTAAAGATCCATTTAGTACCAATAGTTGGTCTATCTTGGGGCCTAGGAACAAGATGCCATACTTGGTTGCGCTCAAATTGATTGAGCTCCTCTTGCATAGCAAGCAACCAATATGAATCGGCCTCGGCCTCGAGGACATTTTTAGGTTCTATGTGTGAAATAAAAGCAAAATTACCACAAAAATCTTGAATCTTAGAGCGAGTGGTTACCCCTTTTGATACTTCACCTATGACGAGGTCCTTGGGATGATGAGGATTGAATCTCCAATCCTTTGGTAGTGGTTGAGAGGGCTCCTCTTCATTTGCTTGATGTTCATTTCCTTGAGCCTCTTCCACTTTGGCTTCACTTCCATCACCATCCTTTGGCTTGTCTCCCATGGTAGAAGCATCCTCCAAGGTCACTTTCTCCAACCCTTCATCTAAAGCATCAATTTCTACACAATTCTTAACAAACTTGTTAGATTCCTCAAATTTAACATGAATAGATTCCTCAATAGTCAAAGTTGACCTATTGAAGACTCTATAAGCCTTACTAGTATTTGAGTAACCTACAAAAATAGCCTCATATGATCTAGCATCAAATTTTTTCAAATTAATATTTGTATTTAAAACAAAACATTTGCAACCAAACACTTTGAAATAAGAAACATTAGGTTTTCTAGAAAAATACATCTCATAAGAAGTCTTAGTAGTATTTTTACATAGGAAAACACGATTTGCAATGTAACATGAAGTATGAACGGCCTCGGCCCACAAATAATGTGGTAGACCATATTCATTTAACATTGTCCTAGCCATCTCTTGTAAAGTACGATTTTTCCGCTCAACTACTCCATTTTGTTGTGGAGTTCTAGGACAAGAAAGTTCATGTTTTATTCCATGTTCCTCACAAAAAGTGGTAAAGGGAAGGTTAATGAACTCACCTCCTCTATCACTTCTTATTTTAATTATTGAGGAGTCATTTTCCTTTTCAACTCTTTTCTTAAAGGCTTGAAAATGTGAAAAGGTTTGACTTTTATGTTCAAGAAAATAAACCCAAGTAAAACGCGAAAAATCATCTACTAAAACATAAGCAAATCTACTCCCACTTAAACTTTTGGTTTGTGTAGGGCCAAATAAATCCATGTGGATTAGCTCCAATGGACGTGATGACATGATATCCTTAATTGATTTGAATGAGGACTTAGTTTGTTTCCCAAATTGACATGCGTCACAAACTCGGTCCTTTTCAAAGTTCAATGAAGGAATACCCTTCACCATTTCCTTAGAGTTAAGCCTAGAAATATGGTCAAATGAAACGTGGCCTAATCTCCTATGCCATAACCAAGAGTCGTCATCGAGGGCTTTTAAACATGTTATATTACAAGACATATTTAGCATATCTATCATATATACATTACTTTCACGAAAATCGGAAAATACACAAACATTAGAATTTTTGTCAACTATTTTACAAGCAATATCATCAAAAATAACATTAAATCCTTTATCACATAATTGACTAATGCTCAAGAGATTATGCTTGAGCCCGTCTACTAAAACTACATTTTCAATTAAAGGAGAAGTGCCAAGCTTTACATTACCAATACCAATGATTTTACCCTTGGCGTCATCTCCGAAGGTGACGGTGCCACCTTCATGATATCTTGATAGGGTTGCAAAGTTGTTGATGTCCCAAGTCATGTGCCTTGAGCAACCGCTATCAAGATACCACAAACCTCTACGTCGTTGGGCTTTGGAAAGTACCTACATCATTTAAAACAATTGTTGACTTTGGTACCCAAACTTTCTTGGGTCCTTGGAAGTTAGTGTTACGAACCCAAACATTATGAGATGATGCACTTAGTCTATCATAGCAAAAATTAGCTAAGTGTCCTTTCCGTCCACAATGTGAACATGTGTACACTTTTCTATACATAAATGCATGGTGTGTATGTGAAGTGTGAGCATGCTTTGGGGTTTACCATGATGCATAGGTTGTGTAGCATGTACATGAGCATGAGCATGAGCATGATGAACATTTTTCTTAGGAGCTTGTTTCTTAGGAAACATATTCTCCATCTTCTTCTTATCAAACTCACTACACTTTTTCAAAACAACATCTAATGAGTCTAATCTTTCCTTAAGCATGGCAATCTCATTAGAATCTACAAATGGGGTCTTTCCTTTACAAGCAATCTTATATTTTTCAAAATCATTTTTAGTGGAAACTAAAGAAGAATGCAAGTCATTATTTTCTTTAGAAAGATTTAACACTTGAATACTCAAAGATTCATTATCCTTTTTCATTTTCAAGTACTTTTTCTTCATGAAGTCATAATTTTGAGAAAGTTCTATAAATGCTTCACTTAACTCATCCATGGATAAATCTTCATCAAAAGGAGTTGAGGGGGTTACCTTGCTTGTGCTCTCATTTGCCATGAAGCACATATTGGCGGTGTCGATCTCCTCCTCGGATTCACTTTCGTCATCCCATGTTGCTTTCATAGCCTTCTTCTTGTATGGCTTCTTGGATGAAGATGGCTTCACTTGGTCCGGACACTCCGCTACTATGTGTCCCGGCTTTTGGCAATTAAAGCAAATGATCTTCCTTTCTTCCTTGCCTCCTTGCCATCTCCTCCTTCCTTGGAACTTTGCCTTGTTGTACATCCTCCGGACATTTTTGACTAGAAGTGAGAGCTCCTCGTCATCTTCTTCTTCGTCATCTTCGTCGGAGTAGGTAGCATGACTTTTGAAGGCAATGGTCTTCTTTTGGTAGGTGCCATGTCCTCCCTTGCTTTCCTTTCCATCTCATGGGTTTTGAGGTTCCCAATGAGACCTATAAGCTCCATCTCTTCATTGTCGTTGAGTTCCTTCAAGGTTGTTGCTTTAACTTCCCATGAAGGAGGAAGGGCCCGGATGATCTTCCTTACTCTTTGATCATTGTTGATATCTTCACCTAAAGAAGAGAGTCCATTAGTAATCTTGGTAAATCTTGTAACCATATCATCTATGGTTTCATTGTCTTGCATGCTAAATGTTTCATATTGAGACCGAAGAAGGTCAATCTTAGCCTTCTTTACTTGTGAGGTCCCCTCATGAGTGACTATCAAGTGTGACCAAATCTCAAATGCGGATTTGCAATGTATAACCCTAGCTATGTCATCATCATTTAGGGCTTGAAGAAGTGCATAGTGAGCTTTGGCATTGGCATCGAATTCCTTAGTCTCTATTTCGGACCAAGTGGATTCGTCACCGGGGGGTACACTAAAGGACTTAGTCACGGCCTTTGCAACTCGGCTACCTAGAGATTGCAAAAATACGGTCATCTTAACCTTCCATATGGGAAAGTTAAGTCCATCAAACTTGGGAGGGGTCTTAATTCCATCGGCCATTTTTACTATATGAATGTGAATAAAATGATTAGCAAATGAGGATCTTCTCTAAGGTTGTTAAACCAAATCCTAGAGTCCAAGCTCTGATACCAATTGAAATACACCTAGAGGGGGGGTGAATAGGTGTAATTGCTAATCTAATGATCTTTTTAAACTTATGAAATGAGTGATGCAACAATCTCTCAAAAACACGACTAAGAGCCGAATACCCCTTGCGAGGTTCTGAACTCCTTCCTCCCAATTCCCCTTAAATGGGTTAGAGGTGCGCAATGCAACCGTGTTGTATTGAGGTGTGATTGATCAATGTCAAGTATGATGATGAAAATAAAAGGCTCACAATGTAACACAACAAGTATAGCAACACAAGATTCCACAAGTAGAGGGTTAGTTACTCAAGCAAATAATTCAAGGCAATATAAACAAGAGAAATTGAAAGTAAGAAGAACGCAAAGGCAATCGCAAACAAGGATGATTTGTTTCGAGGTTCGAGCCCGTTGCTCTAGTCCCCGCCTTCACCTCCGTGAAGGGTTTCCACTATCCCCTTAGGATCCCGTACAAGTTAGGCCTCCAAAGACCTCAAGCCCGTAGCTTCACCTTACAAAGAAACTCCACCGAGGAGCTTGTCTCCACAAGAACAAGGATTACAAATAGTGATCTTTAACTAGACCACAACACTCTTTTACAAACACTCTCACTCTTTTACAACTTCACTTATAGAAAGAATATGAAATTTTTGGCTCTATGAAGTGTGGTGAGAAAAGCTTCAGTTGTAGAGTGATATTAGAGATCAAACAACAACTGAAAAACCAATTTGAAAGAATGGAAATGAAAGCTTTAAACTATTTTTCTCTTTCACTTGAAAACAATGAAAACTTGTATTTTTCTTGGTGAATAACTAAGGCCTATTCCCCACTATTTATAGGGAGAGAATAGGTTAAAAACTCTGATTTTTCCAGCTAATTTGATCAGAAAAAGAGTCCCAACAACTCCTAAAAACTCTGTTAAAGAGAAAACCAAAAACAGTTTTTCAGAAATTCCCAAAGAGGAAAGAGCCGTTATGGCTTGTTGCAGGCCTACCGGTCGACTGCCGGTCGACCGGGTCCCTGCTGGCAAAAGAGCCGTTGGGACATCGGTCGACTGCCAGTCGACCGATCCAAGAAAGGAAACACAGTTTCCTTCTATCGGTCGACCGACCCAGTCGACCGAAAAGATACAGAGAGCAAACATCTCTTTTCGGTCGACCGGTATGTAGGTTCGGTCGACCGACAGACATGCACAGCCTGTGCATGTCTGGACACAGCAGCCGGTCGACTGCCGGTCGACCGGTTTGCCTGAAATAGTCTTTTCTGGGCAGATTTTTGAGTTAGAAAAATTTGTAAAAAATCTTTTAAAAAAACTCTGGAACTAAGTGTTATGCTGAACTTTGTTTATATACATGTTTTAAACACGTTTTTGAAGATATAAAGCTTTGAGTACATGTATGTATAAACCAAGGCATAAACTTAGAAATAAACATTTTCAAAAACATAGAAACATTCAAAACAAGTGTGTGTGCAAATCCTAGAGCCAAATTTCACATATTCTATCTTTAACAAAACTACACTTACAAACTTCTAGGTCTTCAAGACTTCAACATGGGCAATCTTCACTTGATCTTCAATATTGCACTTTTGAGCCCAATTTGACTTGTCTTGAATCCAATACACCTTCCTTTAGGGAAGTAATCAACTCTTTAAGATATGAACCTGAAACACACTTAAACAACAGTTGATATTAGTACAAATAACTAATATGTTTTGTAATCATCAAAAAACACTAAACATGGGTTGATTGTAACCTTGGGCCAACAACTAGATCTATTTAGTTAGAGGAGAATGATCCTAAGTCCAGTTAGTTAAATTCAGTTTTTAGTGAATCAAGTGGTTAAAGCTAAAGATCAACCGAGGATAATGTCAAATAAATAGTCCAAATTCAAAATCCAAAGGGCTAAATGGATAGAGAGAAGATCAACGGATGAGATGAAGCAATTTTGACTCGGATTCTGACTAGATATATTTTAGTATTTGAATCATAACTTTTGCTACTTAATCTCAAATCTGATGATTCAAGATGATCTAGAAAGAAGACGTAAAGGGCTATAACTCTTAAGTTGATTATTATCTCTAATTCTATCATTTGATAAGTTATATTCAGAAATCAACACGCCAACAAGCTGACTGAATATCCACATCAAATCATGTTTAGAAATAAGGGGAGAATTCAAATTCAGAAATAACCAGCTTTCCCTATCTTCATACTCCTCTACCCTCTACATTTTCCATATAAATACCTGTAATCCCAGTGGCAAAGGGGGCGACCATGCAGAGATAGATTTTAGGCGAATTTTTCATTCTTTTTAGTGTAGGTTTTTATTTTCTTTTTATGTAATTTTTATTTCTTTATAAGCATAGGTTAGATTGAGATTCAGGTAAGTAAGAGAGAGACTTATGTTGAGAGTGACACCGATGTAACCTGCTCCTTTCTTTCATCGTTTCTACAAGTAATCAAAGGTAACATTTTCACGCTTTTCTTGTTTATATTTTCTTCTTTTATTTCTACTTTTTCTCTTTTGGTTTGATGAATGTCCAAGTGAACCTAAAAGAATCAATATAGCCATGTTTGTGTGAGTGCCAATGATATTTCATGATGACATTCTCCTCTTTAAGATTCCGTATCATTTTATTTTTGTTTGTCTTGATGATTTAATGTGAATGGGGACTGAGCTCGATCATATGGGTCGCCTCTGAAGCAAGGTAAAACATGCAAAGGTTCCAGGTAAGTCATTAACTAAAAGAGGTAAGTATTTCTTTTAGCTTTTCTTTCTTTTCTTTTAACTTTATTTTAGATCACCAACACCACAATCTTCCAACTATTTTATCACTCTTTTCAATTTCTTTGTATATAACATTTTCTATTTTCTCCACCTTTTCAATCTACCACTTTCTTCCTAACTCACTTTAACCTATTTTTCTTTTTCTTTTAAAGAACTAAAAGATCTTTAACTATTGAATGTAACTTAAAGAGAACTTGCTAAAAAGCTTCCATCGCTAGTCCTCCTTGTGGATCACGGCCTGCATAGCCACTTGCTATAGCGGTAGTATTGAGTACTTGCACTTGTTATTCTACTCTGAAATTCTGTATTTTTATGTGCAGGTAAAACCTCGATCAGCCGTTTCACTTATTCTCCCCGGGAGAGCAGGGCCAAGGTCAGCAACAGATTCTCTCAATGTGAAAGTCGTGACTGGCACCTCTGGAACGTACCTGTGGTAGCTTTTGGTGTGAACTACAGGAGCAGACTTCTTAATACTCAGTTCATCTGTTTAAGTATAAAGTATATTGTCTCCTGCATCAGTGATTGCCATAGGCTCTTCCACTTGAGCCGCCATAGTACTCTCTGTAATTATAACAACCATGGTAGCAATAACAATGAGAGTGGGGGGTATATAGGAAATCTTTATTCTCTTACCCAGCTGAGGAACCGAAGATAGTAGATCCTTCGGTAAGCTGCTCTAGGACGAGGGTTCCCCGATCATGGTGATTTTTCCCTCAGAGATTGTGCTAGTAGTAGGAACATCAAAACCCCTGGGCTGGGTCAGTTCCTCGGTCACCTCCTCGATATGGGAGGAAGTCACAGCTTCGGCACTTGTAGCAACTCCTATGGATGACATTCAAATGAAGCGTTAAAATAACGTTTGTCTAAACCAATAAAGTAGTGATCAAGTGGGATAGAAGAAATACCCTCAGTGGTGGCAACTTCTCCCGATGGCATAGTCGTTGCAGGGAAATCCACTTGCATCTCTTCCTCAGAGATGTGCAAATACTTACTGGTGTCAGGAGGAGCGGGCTGATCACTTAAGTCATTTTCGTCTCCCAAAAAGTCAACCTGTTCCTTGGATGATGAAGATGACACTTAAGTGAAGGAGGCCTCAGTTGCTGGAGCTTTACTACTGAGAAGTCGGCATCAAGACACTTGAAGAGCCTGGTTGTTGCACCTCCACTCTTTCTTTTTGAACTTGGGAAACTTTCAGCTGAGTTGAAACTCTCAGTTGAGTTGGGATGTCAACTTTCGCCCTTTCTGTCACCTCTGCGGCTGATAGTTCTAATACCCTAGCTCCCTCGGTCGCTGCAGACTCTCCTATAGCTTCTACCTCTATCAGGACCGCAGGGCCCCTGCTTCGTAAACCCGGGAACGTAGAGGAGAAGCTAACTCCTCTTCTTCTTCTTGTTCCTCAATGCCCAAAGAGAGTATCTTGAGGCCCTGAGATGGAGCTGCAGCCTCAGACACTTTCTTATCTTCTTCTGGCTAGGCTCACCTTTAGAAGCAGAAGCTCGAGGGCACTTAGGCACATCTTGCTGAGTACTCCTAGTTTACTGCTCCTCAGCGGCTCCTGCTCTGAACTCAAACCTTAGAGCTGCCTCTGTTCTGCTGGCCTCCTCTCGGCCTTCCTCTCGGCCTCTATGTATTTACTCACCCCTCGCATATGACTGTTCTTGGAACTCAACTTGACTTTCTATGATAGTTTAATACTCTTAATACAAGAAGTATTCATTCCGAAGCCGGGTACCCTAATGGGGATGAAGTACTACGTGAAAAAGTCGAGACTCATATAACAATTGGGCGTCTTGTGAGGAAGGCTGAAGATGACCTCAGTCCCCCCGGCTATACTGTAGTACCATGCTCGGACGCCTTTAAACAGATTGCCACTAATGCGAAGGCCAGTGTTGGGATTGTCGACATATAGTTGATCGTAACCAAACTGCCTGGCAAAACAACTGGGCATATAATGTTCAATTGTGCAAGGATCGCCTTGCCAGAAGATCAAATATCCGGCCCGGATGTTGATGAGCTACTAGAAGACTCAGAAAGGCAACCGCGTGAACTCGTTTGGGCCTACAAGGTCAGCAAACTTGTCCTTATATGATGCGTCAGGGATCTCGGGAAGCATCGGTCGAGTTGATAGTTCGAGCCGCTCAGAATTGCTTTCTGAATGTAGAACATGTAATACTGAGACCAGTTTGAGCTTTCCAACTACTGTACAAAGGGGATAAAGCCTTCTGAGATAGGCACTGCTATCATTAGCAACAGGTAGTGCATAACATACCAAGCCATTAGGTATGTGTAGGGGAGTTTGACTCTAAGATAGGATATTTCACTTCTGGCCTCCCCTCAGAGTCTACAATCAGTCTGTCTTGGGAGTCTACGACGGCCTCCACTTAACACAGGCTTTTAGTTAATACCCATGAGCCACTCTGGATACCGGCCACCATCATTACAAGGAGAGAACTTGATTTCCCATATGCCAACAGAACCGTCGAGTACACCACATCACCGACGAACACCTCGTGCGATAGCGTCGGCACCACGCATCATTTCAGCCACAGTGTGAGGAAGCCCTCTGCAAAGCCCAGTCAGATATCGGGATCTTGGCTTGATGATGAAAACTTTCAAAGACCGTGTCTGGTTTGAAAGTATCCTCATTGGACTCTATGGTGTATGAGCTGGTGGAAGCATTGATTCTTTCTACAATTTCTTCATCAGTGCTAGGAGCCAGACGAGTCACTGGGACATTTTTATCATTTAAGTCATTGAAGAGATAGTTTGCCCAGGATATCTGCTTAACACCCCTATATCTCCAGCCGGTGGGCATCCCCGCAGATGTGAAAGTGACATAACACTTCTAAGTAAATCTCATATATCTGAGGGGCATCCTTCTTCAATAGGTGTAATTCCTCGGTGGTTGGGACGTACTCTTCATAAGGGACATCTCCAACTACCAGTCCCGAGACTTCGTACAACTCATGGAGAGAAAACCCCATCTCTCCGACTGGGGTGTAGAATGTGCACGTCCATGGGTTATAACGCTTCAAGATACCATAGAAGTGATAGGAGCTCTGAGGGATGCCATATTGAACGGCCCTGATAGCCCTGTACAATCCTGTCTGTCTCAATAAATCTTCAAGCATTGTGAGCAAAGTCCACCATTTTGCCCCACCATAACTTATCCGAGGAATGAACCCACCCGAGTAGACAAAAATCGATGGAAATTCACCCATCGCCTAAACTAGTTGATGAAGGTGGCGGTTAACTGGGGAGACTCCCCGTCAGGTACTCATGACCAATCCAGCTACCCAAGCACGTCTCTCTCATGACCAGCTGAGTAAGCCTCGTTCATGCCTAGTTTGCCTAAGGAGACACCAGAAAGAGACTTAAAGAGATCATACTCCATTGTACAGTACCACATATGCTGCAGATACGCCAATGGGTATGTCCTTTTCATGTTGGGAAGAAAGAACTTCTTGTTCTCAATTTAGCGGAGCCATTTGTAGTCCCTGTCATACAAAATCCAGTCATCCTCAGCAATGGCGTTACCAAAAAAGAAGTCAGGTTTCTTCAGTGCGACACGGGAGTTAGACTCAAATCGTTCATCCATCATGATATCCCGAAACGTTAGCATGTTATGATTGCTGAGTCGTCTCGACACTCCCTTGACTTCAAGGCAAAATTGGAGCGGTCCTCTGGAGCACAATGTGAGGTTATGATTGGCCTTGTCTACATGTCCAAAGTGACATTTCTTGAACAGCAAATTTGAGGAGTATCACACTACAAAAAGGACAACACAACAGTCAATGTTTATGAAAACCTGAAAATTGTCAAGTGTTTAAGCTTAGACACAAGGTTCACATCAGACCTGCATCTAATGATTGAGACGCAGGGCTCAGTGAGGCCTGCGTCAAACCTCAGAGACGCGAGGTTCACATGAAGTCTATATCTAAACTTCATAACTTAGAAATTTTTCTAAGTGCTGGAATCAAACGCGAGACTCAGTGAGACCTGCGTAAAACCTCAGAGACGCGAGATTCATATGAAGTCCGTGTCTGAACTCTACAACTTAGAAATTTTTCTAAATATTGGAATCAAACATGAGACTCAGTTAGACCCGTGTTCAGAGAAGCTTTAACATAAAGCTTATCAACTCTGTGTTCAACAAACAGACACAGACTCAGGCCAACAAAGTGAAGACGTGAAGATCGTCAGACCTGCGTCTTGCCTATCAGCTCGAGAGTCGCGTCTGTGGATCAAATGCGAGCATGGGCCTCGTGTTGGCGGTTCAACTTTAAATGAAGCTTAAGAGTTAAGACAACTCTTCGAATTCTTTAATGGAGAAACTGGTTTTTATTACTTGAAATGGGGGCCTCCTGCGAGGAGGAACCTCCCATTTGGATTTCTGGAGCAACGACGCTTGAAGAAGAAGCCAACGGCTTACTCTTGGGGGTCATTGTTAATGGTGAATTTTCTGGAGAAGATGGAGAAAAGGAAGAAAAAAACTTGAGCTTTCCCAAAAAAGAAATTAAGTTCTTAAACTCTCGATGCGTAGTTCAGTGAGGAAGAAAGATTCTGATAATGACTCTTGAAAAGACCGTTGTCTTTTGTAGGCACACTGATCGGCTGAGATACCGGCCCATATCTCGAGACCGATCAGCCGCAGACATGTGGCAGCGCACCCAGAACGCGAGTCTCGCATTTAATAGAACCGCATCTCTTCAGTATTCTCAAGTCCGCGTCTCTTCAACAAAGTGAGAGTCGCATCTCCACTTCAAAGTTTACATTTCTTCAACAAAGTGAGAGTCGCGTCTCTTCAATAAATGAGAGTCACATCTCCACTTCAGGTACAGTCCTCATCTCTAAGGCAACACGACCTTTGCAGCTACAAGAGACGTGTTCAGTCTCTGCTTCTACAATCAGTTCAGTAGTACACTGGCAAATGCAGTTGACTATTTCCTCTTGTTTGATAGTACACCGACAACCAGCTCAGAACACTGATAAGGTCTAAATTGTGCATCTAGACATTCATGATGATCATCTCTGGTAGCTTCAAAGAGTTTAACAGTATACTCACGAAGACTGGGATCTAGACAAGATCAAGCTCAGGGTATCTCAAACGATTGCTATTCCAGTCTTGAGAGACCGTTGCCAGGAGAAAAGTCTAAAGTATTCCAAAATCCATCCTAGTTAACCGCAAAGTTTTGAAAACTATAGAGGGGGTTTTATAGACTGTCTAAAAATCACTAGAGACAAAGTCATCAATTGCAGAGTCCATACTTTAGACTTAAGGCTAATCAAAATGCGAGGCTCGAGTCCCATGTTTCAGCACTACTCCAGTGCCATAATGCAAGGCCCGAGGCCCGCGTCTCAGCACCACTCTAGTGCCAAAATGTGAGGCTAGAGGCCCCGCGTCTCTAATAGCTTCAATGCCAAAAACGTGAGGCCTAAATCCCGTGTCCAGCATCATCGTAACAGCAGAACACAAGACTCGAAACCCGCATCCATCATCATCTCAATGACAAAACACAGAGCTTAAGCCCTTGTTTCAACTGCAGGCTTAGTCTGCGTCTCAATTGTAACTGCTCCCATTACTGGGTCAATTACTGCTCACGTAATGAGGGAGTTAACCCCCATTATGAAGGAATTTTGGGGACAGTTTTACCCCTAGAACCTCCCATAAATAGCTAAAATTACTATTGAAAAGGAGGATGGCTATTGGCAAATTCTGATAAAAAATAGAAAGAGAATCCAAGGAGAGAGTTAGAAAGAGTTTAACTCTTCTACACAAACTTGTTATGTTCAAGTACTGTCAAAATCTCTTTGAGATTTTATTTGATAGGAGTTGTGCTATTCCACAGTGATCCAAGGAGAAAAGTTCCAACGAAGCTTGACGTTCACCCGGTCAACAAAAAATAAGATTCACTTTCCACCGCTATACAAAGAACCCGGCATTAACAAAGAGGAGATTTGAGCTTGAATATCTTCTCTCTCTTGTAATTAAAATTTTAGAATTATTGTAAACTTTTATTGATTCAAGAAAATGTTGCAATACATATTTTCAATTTTCCAGCCCATACAACTCCGTTCGACCGTAATTACGCCATGAGTACGGCTTCGTCACGTGCGGTAATATGGCATTCATACACTCACCACGTGGTATGCATTTAACTGTGCCGTGAGCGGTGGCCACGCCAAGCGCGATAGTGCATAGCGTTGTACGCTAGTTTCGCTCCAACACTGCTTAACTCCGCTTGAATGTTTTCTTGCTCGCTCGCTTGCCTGCTTAATGATTTAACTATTATTCTTCTTGATGGTTGTGAAAAGTTTGAAACCTTTCACTTATATTGTTTTTTAAAACTGTATTGTTCCAGTGATCATATTGATCCCCTGTATCGGTAAGGTTTTTTTGTATTGTATTATACAGCAGTGGACATCTGTTGTGCTATCACCTGCCATACCATTACTTAATACCTAACTCTTGTATGCTATCATCTGCCACTTGTTTGATATCACTTATCACCTGCTACCTATTATATTACCACTTGACTTGTAATTATCATATTTCGGGAATCCTGTCCTTCTATCCTGTATTATATACAGTGACCTGTATTTCTAAGTACTTATGTACTCCTGTTACCCCTGAACTCATGAACCTGTCCTACTCCTGCTATTCCCGTAATATGATTGTTACATAATAATAAACTAGAAAAGGGCAACTTACACCGGGTCAAGGAAAACTAACGGATATCAATATGTATTCGCGTTACAATGGTATTAGATATGTTGCATAACTAAAACTTATGATTCTACCTGAGGGCTTCTAGGTGACCGAGGGGAGCACTAACTCTCTGCCTTCCTGGTACTATCCTGAAAGGGTATCCTATAAGACCCTCCTGTACGCCTTGTGTAACACCCCGATCCCAAGGATACGGAGACGTTATGGCGACTTACATACGCGAGGTGAAAACACCCTCACTCGTATGTTAAGCCTCAATACAGGACATAATTTCCATATACACAAGGGTTCTAGCAGGAAATAAGTACAAAAATACCTGTAGAAAGAGGTTAGTGATCATAACAGATAGAACAACAGGGATAAATAAGATAACAATAATAAATCATAAAGATACCTATGCATAGTCTCGATGAGGAATATCCTATGTGATTCCAAGGCACTATCTGATAATAGGTGACTCGGATCTCCAACCTGGGCACGCAAACTCAGGGTCGTCAAAAAGCGACCTAGTGAGTGGTAAAATGAAGGAGGCAGTAATATGTACTATAGTAATACGAGCATGATACTAATAGATAATAAATGATGTTGCATTAGTGATACCATATAATAAGCATATAATAAGCAATAGAAATATATAAACATGTCATCTTTTAATACCTTCACTACCTAGCATGTTCTTATCGGGTCATGTATATAGTCATATCCAGTTTATATAATAAATACTGTTTTCTAGTGATGACGTGATAGAAATGAACATGCTAGTGGTGACGCGATGGAAGTGAACATGCAGATGGGCATATGCAATATAATCATAATGCGGTGTTGTGCATGGACAACAATGATGTCTGCAAGAAATACAGAAAACAGAATATATGCAATGCAGAGTATACATATACATGAGTAGTATGCCACCACAGAGAGTGTAACCTGTACCAGGTAAATACATGTAATAGGAAAGCGGCTAAATGATCAGGTACAGTAACAAGTACATCTAAACAATAGTATACATGTATCAGGCAAGTCATGTTATTTATCCAATAGTAGTAATCAGTACCGTCTGCTATTTTAATCAATCTCTTCCAGTGTCCCATACCACTGGTAGTTCATACTGGAGCCCGCACTCCAGTCGAACCCATCCGGACATGGCCTACGGGTACCATTATCCAAACAAGAGAGTGACCAAATAACAAGTATTCCCGACGACACTATTGTGTATACTGTTTTGTCTTATGTTACTTGGAAACCCATGGTCGAGGAGCTCTAGTCAGGTGTGTGTATCCCGTGCATACTCGGGACAATGGCCTTAAATAGATCCCTGGCTGCTGAGACTAGGGCCAGCCCGCTAAGGCTGTAACATGTAACAGGATCTCAATGAGCTAAAACATAACGGGAAACGGGATGCTCATGAGTAACAGACGGTAGCCAGCACTACCCCGTCCCCTGCAGTGGGACAAACAATGGATCCAGACATCCACACGACAAGACCTAGTCAACCGTCAAGTCTCCCCCAATACCCAAGTTATCTTTCTTATCTTTCATTATACAGTATAACAGGAACAAGTACGGGACATGGCACAAGTAATACGATAACATGACATGAGCTCTGTTGATAACATGAAACACGATAATGGGAAACGGGAAACAATAGCTGTGGAATTTCACACATTGCATATCAACAGCTCATGTATCCAGTAACGGGAATAACAGTATCAGTAACGGGAAACAATCAGATAACAGGACTATGGGGATAACATGAAACAATAATACATGTAATATGCACAGTGATTCATATGACAAGAAAATAGAAACAATACATGCATGTACGCTCGTGCGGTGAGCATATGTAACAGTGATGTGTGAGCATGAGATAACTGTGTATCGAGCATATACGGGGATAACATGGAACAATAAGACATGTAATATGAACGGGGATCCATATGACAAGAATAGAGAAACCATACATGCATGTGTAACAGTGATATGTAAACATGACATAACTGTGTACCGAGCATCCATGTAACGATGATAACAATAATATGAAATGCGGTAGTCAGTGCATTGGTATATCCGTGTACCAGTGGAACATATGTGTAGCAATACTCCGTGTAATATCTCTGTGTTACTACATGTAATAACAGTGATCAGTGTCTACTAGAATACCATGTCCAGTGAACTTACAGTATCGGTGTCATAATGATACCAGTGCATGACATACCAGTGTTCAGCATTCATATCTAGTGCCAGTGTCGTGTCATCGAGTACTGTGGATCCGTATACATGTGACAATAGTTATCTAACTGTGATATAATACATGAAATAATAGTGTACAAGAATAAGGTGAAATACTGGTCCGCGTGTCAGTGGCTGTGCCGGTATGATGACTGTGTCCGAGTTGTCTATGTCAGTATTTATTGTTATTATTATTACATCACCTATATTTATATTAAATCAGGAAATATCTTACAATATTATTAGTTATTCCTATTCCAATGAGTTTTCCAATAATTACAAGTTAATAATTAATAATTACCGTCTTTTATCCATAATCAAAATCTATCAATCAATTTCACTAAACATGGGAAAATATAATTTATAAAATAAAAACACTCACAAACTTGTCAGGGGAATGTAGCTCTCTTTCCCACGATCGCAACGGTTCCAGGATCGTCCAAATCGGAGTCCGGATGCTCCCGAAATCGCCCGAATACTAAATGTAACAAAAATGGGTTAAATATGTAAATAAAAGTATTTCAAATGCAAATACTGAAATGTAACCGGGGGTTTCTGTAAGATTACCTTTATTGGATTTCGAAGCGGGTTTGGGTTGCTCGCGGGTCGGGTTTGGATCCAATACCCAAACCCACTAACATAAGTGATGGGCTATTGGGTTAACGGGTTTCAAACCAACCCGTAGTCAACCCAATAGGGTTATTGGGTTCGGGTTCCACCCGAACCCAATACCAGAGCAGCAGCAGCAGCGCCTTCGCTACTGCTGCGCGCGCCTTGGCTGGCCAACGCCGCTGGCCGGCGGTGTGGGAGCCCGCCGGCGGCAGGTTTGGCCGCCAGTGGCGGGTTTGGCCGAGTGAGAGAGAGAGAGGGATGGAAAGAGAGAGAAACAGGAAGAAGAAGAAAAGAAAAGAAAGAAGAAGAAGAAGAATAGGAAAAGAAGAAAAAGAAGAAAAGAAGAAGAGGAAGAAGAAGGAGAGGGAAAGAGGAGGAGGGTTGGCCGGCTTGGGGAGGCGCGGTGGCGCACCGGCGACCGGCCGCGAGCGCGGGTCGAGCCCGCCCCTGGGCCTGGAACAGTGCGAAGGGGAGAGAGGGAGAGAACTTTGAGAGAGTTTTAGAGAGAGAGAAAGAATGAGAATTTAAGAGAAAGAGAGTTTGTGGAAATTAAGAGAGAGGGAGAGAGATTTTTAAGAGGAGAGAGAGAGTTGAGGCGGTGGGTTAAGGCGGTGGAGAAGAAGCGTGTAGAAGAAGAAGGAAGAAGAAAAAGAAAAGAAATAAAAAAATGAATTGTTTATATTCTTTTAATAGGGTCAAAAATTGACTAGCTCCGAATGGTTCCCAAAAATTTCATAAAATAGAGAATATTAGCCTGAGACATAATATGAAAACGGTTTAAAGAAATTCAGTCCAATTTGCAAATTAAAAATCCTGAAAGGCATCGCTAATATTGGGCGACACCGGTTTAGCCCGATTTTTGATAAATTCAGAAAAATCTCTAAAAATATCCTAGCATCGATCATAGGATTCTAAGACACATGGCGAAAGCGGATTCTCAAAAGACAACTCCGTTTGTGAAATAAAAATTGTAAGGTCGAGTCTCGGTATCAGTCGACGCCGACTATGGAGATTTTCCAAAATAATCATGAAAAATTCCAGAAAACTTAAAAAATCTAAAATATTAAAAAATGATATTTGAAACTAAAATCAGCTCAATCGGATTAATAAAAAGGTCAAATCAATTTTAAACGTCGTATCAAGTACTGATACTGTGATACGTACATCAGGTAGCAGGGGGTTACACCTTGTGGTTGGTTCTGTATACCAG
Source organism: Agave tequilana (assembly GCA_038442645.1). Lineage (NCBI taxonomy): Eukaryota > Viridiplantae > Streptophyta > Magnoliopsida > Asparagales > Asparagaceae > Agave > Agave tequilana. The sequence goes on along the minus strand of JAVJIF010000419.1, from coordinate 55,591 downwards.
TTATGGAACAACCTGGATTGTGATTCCGGGTATGCATGGGACCCACTTTAACCATTGTTTGTTGATACCCCGTTAGTTTCTAATAACAATCTTAGTTTACTCAGATGTGTATATATATTTGCTGAGATGCTAGTCCACATACTTAGACATCTGAGTAGGATGAGTAATAATAATTAAAAGATGCATATTCATAATTCATTGTATGTTTTGCAATTCGGGTCGTATGAACTTAGATTACGATAATGTGAGATACATGGTACATCAAAGAGGGTTTCCTTATTTGGATTATTACTTTGACGTATTTATCTCATGTAGCCGTAAACTGGATTGTACCACTGATTTAATCGTATTTGCTTTCATCGGGTTTTATTTTGAATTTCGGATTTTTTTAGTATTATTATATATGTATACATCCTGACTTACCACTTGTGTACTACCCACTGGTCTCCTGCTCTTATCAAGTTATGCCATGCATGTTCCTTGATTGATATCACTTACTGTCTCTCTGCCTGCTCCTGTGTATCTATGCTTATGGCACGATTTTTTATATGCTTTTTGACTTGAATTTATTGATACACGTGTGCCTAACTATGCACGCCATTTGGCTCTCGCCTCACCACTCATTGGGGAGTTCTGACTCCCCTAGATTTGCATGTCTAGATCCTAAAGTTTGGAGCTTATAGATTCTCTCGGTTACTGATCGAGATGTGCAGCGGAAGTATGGATCATCGGTAGAACGTTTAGAGCCCTATTCTTTCAGGTCCCATGCTCGTCTGTCAAGTTTTTCTTTTGTAACTCGTGAGCGTCTTTTGTACTGTTCATACTTGTATATCTCTTTATATTCTCACATTTATGTCTATCGGTGATGTAATATTTTTGTAATATTGTGTCACATACTGTGATAACTTTGTAATTATACTCATATGTTGGAATGTATAATGCATCACGTACTTTCGTACTCTGATTCTTACCTATACTGATGCTTATTATATATATGTGAGGGTATTTCTGACCTACATATATACGTCGCAGTAACGTCTCCGTACCCACTGGATCGAGGCATTACAATTAAAATCTGAGTCCTTACATATTAGACTATAAATGTATATGCAACAATGTTCTAGTACTAACTTACCATCCTATCAAGGTTAGGTTTTATGTTATTCATATGTAATGGTTGGTAAGGTTTGCATGCCGTATTAAGTAAACCATATGCTCCACCGCTGGTGCAGGTCTCTATCAGTTACCTTTGAGTTTTTATCTTGAGACTATACTGTTAGCCCGGAGGCCTTCCTCTCTAGTTTTGATGATGATTAACTCATGTAGTTATGTTTACTAATAATCTTGTGATTTTAGTTTCAGATCATTAAGCAAGATATTAGTTGGTGATTGCTTCAAAAGAGGAGTTTGGAAGCTTTCACATGGTGATTCCGGTGCCCGAGCTTCAAGATTACTCATTTGCACTCGGTGGATCATGTTTTGGGATCAAGTCAACTTGAAGATGGATGATCGTCAAGAAGACTTAGGTATCCTAGTGTTTAGTGTGTTTAGATCCATTTGTAAAGATAAGTTGAGTTGATATGCTCAAGTGCACAACACACACGTTTTTATGTTTGGATATTGGTTTTTCGGTTTTTAGTTTAACCAATATTTGTTTTCATGAATAGTTGATCAAAACAAGTTTAATTGGTTTTTATATAGTAGATGTATTCTTTCTATACATGCATACTTAACTTTTAAACAAACTTATTTTGACTTTCCTATTCATGTGTTAAAAAATCTAAGTTTGATAAAATACATGTTTTAGTTTTTGGTAAAAATGTTAAGACACAAAAATAGTTTCATATGCTTGATATTTGAGCTAAACTTTTTATCACATGTTTATGTATCAATGCAAAATGATAAACTATTTTGGAGATTTTTACAAGACTAAAAAGATTTTTAGAAATATTTTTAACAAGTGTTTCTGACCCAGGACAGTGGCTGACAGGTCAGGTCGGCCGACCGCACGGTCGACCGAACCAAGGGCCGGTCGACCGACGTGCACAGCCTTGTGCACGTCTGGCAGCACAGTGGGCCGGCCGACCGAGCGATCGACCGGACCAGAGAGCTTTGCTCTCTGTATCTGGGCGGTCGGCCGTGCGGTCGACCGGATGCCCCAACGGTCATATTTCTGACCGTTGACGGTCGGCAGGGCCGGCCGACCGCATGCCTGTCAGGCTGACAGATCAGCCTAACGGTTAGTTTCTGGTTTGGCCTATAAATACCCCATCTCTTTGGGGATTTAGACAAGATTTTCAAGAGCAAAAATTCCTACTTTTCTGAAGTGTTTCTACAAGTTTTAAAAAGTGTTTTAGTGCTTTAAAGATTTCATCTTTATTGTTTTTCAAGGGTTTTGGAAAATCAAAGAAAACTAGGTTTTTGGGATATTGTTTGGATTTTCATTTCTATCATCTACAAGAGATTTCCTAAGTAGTTTTTCTTTGTTATTTGCTTTCCAAAAACACCTTGATATCCACTTGAGCTATATCATCTATCCTATTCTATTTAGGATCTTTGTTTGTGGAAAAAGGAAAGAGGTTTGTGGTTGAGACATACCACTTATTGTAAACCTTGATTTCTTGAGTTGCTCCCTCTTTGGTAGAGGTTGAGGTTGTTGTATTGGGTTGGTGTTTGCTCCCTCTTTGGTAGAGGTGGAGATTGTTGTTTACTCTCTATTGGTGAGGTGGAGTTGGAGTTGGTTTGTATATCCCTCTTCGGTAGAGGTGATTGGTTGTTGTTTGGTTACGGGCCTACCCCTCGGTTGTGAGGCGGTGTTTGAGAGAGGAGTTCGGTATTCCTATTGTTGTAACAAATCCTCCTCGGTAGAGGTTCCCTCAGTGGAAGTATAGTGGATTGAAAATCCTTCTCGGTGAAGGCGGGGACGTAGAGCTAGGGGCTCGAACCTCGAAACATATCCTTGTGTTTGCGTTTGATCCATTATCTCTAAACTCTCTCTTTACATTTGTGCAACGCATCATTCATTTCATATCATTCATATTGCTTGTGTTGTGCCTTGTAACTTTCATATTGCTATATCATTATATGCTTGGCTTGCTTGTGTGTGTGCCTCACTTATACTTAACCACAAGAGCTTCATATTGCACCTCAACCCATATCTAGGGGAATCAAGAGGAGTTAGTCCAGAGTCCTTCACGGGTTATTCGGCTACACTTGTGTGTTGTATTAAGTGTGTTGCAAAATAGTTTTTAGCTTCCGCATTTAGCGCATTTAGTTTCTAGATTAGCATTGTCACCTATTCCCCCCCCCCTCTAGGTGATTTACATATACTTTATAAGTGAAGTGTTTCACACGTTAGCTAGGCCCCTGATCCACGTAGACTAAGGGTGAACACTCATCGTTTATGGTATGGATGGTACGCTAGGGTATTTAATCATGTCTGCTCCCCATACTTTAGCACCCTAACGTCAGAATAAGCTAGAGATCTGTTTGCGTTTTTGAAATTCCTTCATAGATCTACAAATTTCAGCTCTATACATGATATTCCACTTTCCTCGATCTTGAGAGCATTCCACTAGCTTTTCGCGACTTTCCCTTTCAACGTGAATTGGCCCTTTACGCTCAATCATTCTGAAGAAAACTTACCCCCCTCTCCACGTGTGTCTTACCGTGTTTGCAGGAATAGAGTTAGCTGGGGCCTTTTTTGTTTGTTTGTTAGGCATGTCAAGACCATAAGGCCTGAAACAACATCATAAGCAACTTAATTAAGTACATTCATTCTCTTCAGTCTGTACATAGGTTGGTTAATGTAGATTATTTTTCTATTGATTTGAAGACAAATTTGCTTGAGGCCTGAAACAAATCTTCTCCATCATATCCTACACAAATTAGTATTAAGATAGTATAATTGCAGGATTTATTACTAAATGGGTGTAGGAATATAATAACAAATATGCAATATATGTGTCCAAACACATCCCCAGACCTATCCTTTGCTTGACCTTAGGCAAAACAATAAAACAGAACTAACCTAACTCACTTTCGTAGTAATCAAAGTTGCACTTAGCATGTGTAACAAGCCGTTAAACCTCTAGTTACCCCTAGAGGACGAGTTTTATCTCGTGAGGGTTTTTAGTGCATTACACCCATAAAATCCAAAAAGAAAAAAAAAATAAGTGTTTGTATTTTCGGAAAGCATTTTGAAAAAGAGAGAAAATATTTAAATTATTATTATAAGAGATCAAGTAATATATAAGTTAAAGGAAAATAGAATTTTTTATTTCTAAACATAGTCTCTATTCAAAAACTTGTTATCAATCAAGATAAGGAGTCAAACTGTATTTCTTATCTAGTCTATTACTTTACCCTAAGTCATAATTAACTAGGGTTCTTTAACTCTAACTCTTATGCTTATTTTATTTTTTTATTTTTATTTTTTTGGTGGTATTATTCCTTAGTTCTCTTAGGCTTTCTAATCTGCCCATGTAATGAGTCTTTAGTCAGTGACACTTAAACCGGACAGTCTTAGAGCACCGGGTGAGAAAACACCCCAAGTATTTAAGGACTTGAGCAAACAAGGCCACAAAACTAAGGATTTTATTTATTATATGGACCACTTTTAGACGTGAATACTTATGCTTTATGAGGCATAAGTACCCAGCTTAATCAGAGGATTTTTTTTTATATATATATATTTTCTTTTTCTTTTTTTTTAATAAGGCATAAGAGTCTTTGTTTTTGAACCCTAAGTGTGTAAGTGCTATAAAGTTGCATATTTCATCAAGGTAAAGATCATAACTAAATTACTTTTTCAAATTTACTTCCTGACCGTAAAAATCAAACAAATAATCTTATTTTGACCAAGTGTAAATCCTAATTATGATTTTCCTATTCCTTAAAATTGACTTAATTTCTTACAAAAAATATGTCAAAATATTGTTCCTCTTTTCAAAAATTTTAAAGGCAAATAAAATATTAATTTTTTTATTTTTTTATTTTTAAATAAAAGGAAATTTCCCCCATACCATCTCATGCATTGTCCTCAATGTATGAATGAATGCATAAATACATGAAAAAAATAAAGGAAAGGAAAATATTACCTTAAGGTGGTGATTCCAGTCGTGGTCGGATTGGGCCAAGCGTTACTACCCAATCAAGATAATGTGGTGGTTCACGGAACCCATCTTTATTGACCTCTATGTACATAATTACAATCTCTAATATGAATAGGATCATGAAAGACCCTATCATGAAACTCATTCCTTTTACATGACCAATCTTGAAAAATTATCACAAAGTCATTATGGTCTACACCTATGTCTAGCAAAAGAATGTGACCTGGTAGAATGGTTATCTTGGATTCAGAAGTAATAGGTTTGGGAGTCAATACTAACTCGAGAAATCAACTTTGGGCTTGAGAGTCAGTTTTGGTTCAAGAGTTGAGTCCAAATCAAAGAATTGAAATTCACATTTTTCTTTTATCAATAGAATATGACTATCCAAATTTGGTGATTCAGTTTCTAGATTTATGGGCATGAGAATAAATTTTAGCTTTGAAAAGTGGTCTAAATTGGGTAATGATACTGGAATCAACACAGATTCAAAGATGGAAACTGAATTATAAGGCTGAGGATCAAGGTCACATTCACATTCAAGTTCAATCTCATTGAATGAAAAACTTGCCAATTTGTCCAACGTTTGGAATTGGTCAAGTTCAAATTTGTGTGATGAAATTGAGTCTTAATCAATGTCTCCAAAACACCAAGATTCTTCGTTTCTATCAATATGACTAAAGCAATTGGGAATGGTCGAATATGTGTTAGGAAGAGTTTTTTCTCATTCCTTTCTTTCATTATGTTGGTCAAACGACTCATTTGTGCTTCTAGCCTATTGGCAGATTGGTTAAAATTATTTTCGGGCTGAATCAGATTTTACATACTCCTATCTGAGTTCATAGGTTCTTCTTCTTGTTGTAGGACTTGGAACATGGAGTAAGGATCTTGGACTTGGGAGTCTTATGAGAATTGTGAGTCCATCATTTTCAGCTTTTGTTCTTGGGCCTCAATCATGGCTTCTATACTTTTCATAATCTCAGATTTTTCTTCTATTGGTTGATTATGACTAGAAAAATTATACACTGAATATTATGATGGTTGACAATATGACTCGGGGGAGTTGTATCCCCATTTAATCTGTGAAGAATAGTGATGATTATTCCGGTCTTGTTCATAGTATTGGAACTGGGGCATGTATTAATTCTGATAAGGCCAATCTAGCACACTTGATCGATTAAAGTTATGAAATATCGAGTTGGTAATATTCAAGTCAAAAGAGGTCGGGGTGTAATATGGATTACCATTAAACTTGAAAAAATTATTGCTATAAGCCATATGACATAAAAAATGTCAAAAACACACAAAGAAAAACAAACAAATAAACAAAAGAGAAAATCTAGCTTAAGTTAAGGTAGACCTTAAACTTGGAAGACTCCTAACTGGTTAGACAATCCACGGAGGGTATATTACAGATCTGACCACAAGTTAATTGGCCCAGTAGGGGAAAGATTGGTGGGAGGCATCCGTACTTAAAAGCGATGGGCCTAATTAAGCCAAACCACCAGCCTTCGAGGTTTTGCCTCTCAATCCCCAACTTTTGACACCGATTTGGTAAGAGTCAAATTCTAATCAACTTTCCCCTTAAGTAAGTCTTCTATTGAGTCCGAGATGTCCCTAGGGCCAACGTCTACTCAGTTTTAATTAGGCTTGGGTTAGTAAGTGAGAAGATTGTTTGTGGGCTAAGGGAGGGTAATAACTTCCCCACCTCATCTTGTTTAGAGAACAAACCCTTTAATCAATTTAGTGCAATGTGTACATGTATATTAAAAGCAATAGTTAAGCAATGTAAATAATTCAAAAGAGTTCATATACTGCATGCTATGCACATGTACCTTGGTCTGGTACTCTTCAATAGTAATGTAAAATGTAAACAAAATTAGACAAATGCCTAAATGCAAAGTTTAAACCATTTTTAACATTTAAAAAATATCAATTTACTGTTGTGGTAGAAAGTATGTACAGTAAGTTAAACAAGAAAATAAATAGAGACAGAAATTTACTTTGCAATTCAACCAACCTGCAAAAAATACAGGTTAGTAGTTCACTCAGATTGCCACAGAAATGCAGCAAATCTGAGAGCTTCTGGACTCTACTTTCTTAAGCAAAGTCCAGAGTCACTTATATATCCAATGCAGCAAAAATTTCCTTATTGTTAAACTTGTACATTAAGAACAGAGAAGAAAGTTAATCAATAAAGTAAACAAAAAAGAGTTACTTACCGTCCCTCCCCGGTAACAGTGCCAAAAATTGATTGAGTTCAAACCTGCACACAAAAAATACAAAATTTCAGGATTACAGAACAAATGTGCAAGTACTCAAGACTACTGCTATGGTGAATGGCTATGCGGGTCGTGATCCACAAGAAGGGACTAGCGATGGAAGCATTTTGTAAGTTCTCTTTTAAGTTACTTAAAATGTTTAAAGTTACTTAAAATGGCTAAAGTTCTTCTCTTGTTCTTTAAAAGAAAAAATAAGTTATATTAAATTGTAAAAGTGGTAGGTTGGAGTGGATGGAGAAAATAGAAAATGAAATTATACAAAGAAAGTGAAAAAGAGAATAGAGTTGAGAGTTGATGATGATCTAAACTAAGGATTAAAAGAAAGAAAAAGAAAACTAAAGAACTTACCTACCTCTTCCGGTTGATAACTTACCTGAAATTCTTGTCAATAATGTACTTTGCTTGAAGGCGAGCGAAGCATGACAGATGAGATCTTCCCGATTCCCGATCTACACTATGAAATGAAGATACAAGCTATATTAATAGAAATGGTTGTTCATCAGGCCATTAACAGTACTTACAAGGGCGAGGCAACTTTGAAGCTATTGAAGTCGTTTGAATTTTCAAACACAGAAGAGAGAAGCAACAAAAATAAGATTAGAAAAGAAACTTTGATTGAGTTAAATAACAATGAAAGAAAGGAAGAATACTTACACCGATATCACTCTTAGTATAAGCATCACTCTTGTTCTTCCATGAAACTATTCTTCGATCTCAGTTACATAAAAAAATAAAAATTACGTTTAAAAGGGAAAGAAAAACCTAAGTTAAACCTATACAAAAGTCTATTCAATACTCTACTTTTTTCATCCATTTTGCCTCTGAATTTGTAGGTATTTATAGGAGAAATGAGGAGGGGAGAGTGCGCTTGAGGATGAGACTCAAAAAAAAAATCTTCTGATAAGATTGGAGATAAGGTTAGAGATATGGACAAAATCACTTACCAACTAAAAAGATCTTTTGATAAGGTTGGAGATAATATTGAAGATAAATATTTGTTTATCCCTTGATTTTCAGTTAGATTTTTTCTTATCTCTCTAAATATTTTAAATATACGTCCCAATCCTTTAGATATCCCTTTGTATATTGACAGAGTTACCTTTGGACTTCTGAATTTGCCTCTATCCTCATTTATCCTCGTTGATTCTTCAAGGTAACTAACTGGATTTTCAAAAATCTGATTTTAACTGAATTAGGTCTGGGTTTATCCTCTCTGATATTCTCAATCTTCAGTTGTAATTTAAATCTTCCCAAGAATCTGATTTAGTTAGTTTGGATTTGTGATTTATCTTCTCCCATCATATCCTGCACAAATTAGGTATTAAGACCGTATAATTGCAGGATTTATTATAGAATGGGTGTAGGAATGTAATAACAAATATAGATCCTTGTCTCAAAAAAGTAAAGGCAATGCACATATCTTTCTTTTTAAGAAAACTCCAAATTTTCTCATGATAATCCATGTGGTGATTACACTATAAATCTTAATTCAAATGAATGTTTGGAAGAATTAGCGAGAGTCTGAACTCTAGCTTAGCTTTGTGGGATGAGAATGTGTTGAGAGCTTTTTAACTCATTGGAGAAAATAGCACAGAATTTTGAGGTCAATAGCATGCTCAAGACTCGGTTGAAGACTAGAACATAGCGAAGACAGTGGTTCGTTGACCGCTCTATCGACTGGCCATGCACAGAAGTGCTCAAGAGAAGAAAAGAGTTGTAACAGTCAATCGCTCGGTTTATCACCCAGAGAAGCAGTGTAGCAGAAGGCAGTCAGTCGACTGACCAAAAGATTATTTTACTCTGCACAAATAGCAGTCGATCGTCCGATCGACCGGCCAGAGCATAATGTTGAGCATGTACAGCCAGCGGTCAACTGCCTGATCGACCGCACCTCAATTCTAGGCTATTTTCTATTGCGAATCTCAATTTATTTCTGATCTGAATTTGGATCTATTGGTTTTTCTTCATAGATTCTTTGGCTGTATAAAGAGGGGCATTGTCCCTAATATTTGTCCTGAATTGATTGATTAACATGATCTCTCTCCCCATCTATTCCGAGGATGTAGGCAACTGACGAACCTCGTTAAATCTATGTTTTTCTTGTTTTTCTCTCTATGGTTTGTTCTCGATGTGTTCATAACTATTCTGTGGCAAAACTTTGGTGTTTATATGTAGACCTTCGGTGTTACTTTCCCAATAAGTGGTATCAGAGCATCTCAGGTTCGGCCTATGGTTTGTTCTGTGGAGATTGTTCTGTAGAGATTGTGTGTCGATCTCAAAGCGACGTTGGTCTATTCGTAGGATCGTGTGTCGATCTCAAAACAAGATTGTTTGTTGGGATCGAATTGGGTGGAGAAAATCACTTTGGAAACTTGTCGATGATTTCTTCTGGAGATAAAGATCCCACCTTTATCTATTTGGATTTGTTTTCACTAATTATTTTCCACATTGCTTTGTTGGATCTATTAAAGGAGATGGCCAAGAATAGTTAATCCGTGGTGAAAATCATGAATAGTCATCCATCAAAGATTGACGTGGTGAAGTTTGACGGCACGAACAATTTTGGAATGTAGAGATGCGAGGTAATGGATGCTCTAACAACGTCAAACCTCGAAGATGCTGTGCTTTTGGGAAAAAAGCCAGAGGAGACTTCAACAAAGACTGAGACAAGATGAATAGGGCGGCGTGTTGCGTCATAGGATCATATTTAACATAAGATATAATATACCATCTGATGACTGAGACTTCGGTAAAGAAGATATGGGAGATCCAAGATAGCAAGGACTTGACCAAGATCATAAAGAATCACTTACAGCTGAACAGGAGGCTTTATCACTTTCAATTGAAGAGAGGTATCTTGATAGGTGAACACATGAATAATTATATGAAGCTTCTTGCGGATTTAGCCAATGTGGATTTGGTGATGGAGGAGGAGGACAAAGTGTTAATTCTTTTGAGTTCTCTTTCTGATGAGAAATATGAAATTTTCATTCTCACCCTAATCTATAGTAAATAATCCCTTAGCTAAATGAAATTTCTTCTGCTCTTGTAAATTATGAATTGAGAAAGAAAGATAAAGAGTCCTCTAAGAGTACATCAGCAGAAGCATTGATAGTAAGAGGCAGGAGTCCCAGTCGAAAGGGCAAAGAAATCATAAAAGATCAAAGTCTAGAGCCGATTTTAGAGATCTTAAAAAGAATAAGTGTGCTTTTTGCAAAGAATTATGGTACTAAAGCTTGATTATCCAATGATCAAAGATAAGAAGAAAGAGCCAAAGCCCAAGGTAAATCTCGCATAGTTGGTCAGCACACAAGCTGATACTTCACAAACAGGTGGATCAGACTCAGACTTATCAGTATTTTTGTTTTCAGTCACTACCCTTATTGTTGGCTACTCAAGTGATTCTAAGAGGATACTAGATACGGGTGCTACCTATTATGTGTATCCCAATAGGGATTGTTTCTCTACCTTTGAGATGCTAGTTGGTCATTCTGTCGTCATGTGTGATGATCGTCCGTGCAACATGGAAGGGACAGGTACAGTCCTTATCAAGATGTTTTATGGGATAGTGTGGAACTGAAGGAAGTAAGGTATGAACTTCAATTGAAGAAAAATCTTATCTTAGTTGATACCTTAGAAGCATTGAGTCTAGAGATATCTGGTAGAGCAGAGTTGTCAAGATTCTTAGAGGGTCGGTGGTTGCGATAAAGGGTGTCCGACATAATAACCTGTATTACTTGAAGGGTACTATGGTTACAGGGCAAATGGCGACTTCTGTTGGTTCAAATGATATTGTACCCGGCTATGGCATATGAGGCTCGGGAATACAAGTGAAAAGTCTTTGCAAGCTCTAGAAAAGCAATGTTTATTGCAATATACTAAGACCTGCAAATTAGAATTTTGTAAGCATTGCGTTAGCGAAAAGAAGATCAAGGTGAAATTCGGCACTGCGATTCATTACACGAGGGATTCTTGACTAAGTTCATATGGATGTTTGGGGGCCTACCAAGATGGCATCTATTGGAAGAAACCAATACTTTGTGTCTTTTATTTATGATTACTCTAGGCGATGTTACGTATATACCATGAAGCACAAAGGAGAAGTCCTAGAGTTGTTTATAGAGTGGAAAAGGAATATAGAGAAGAATATGCGAAGGGAGATCAAGATACTCTATTTAGACAATGATGATGAGTACACTAGCTATCTTCCCACATCTATGCCATGATGAAGGCATAAAAAGGCACTTCATAGTGAGAGAAACACTGCAACAAAATAGGGTGGCCTTTTGGATGAACATGACCTTACTGGAGAAGGTTCATTATATGTTATCCAACATCGGATTATCAAAATCTTTATAGGCTGAGGCATTGGTGTATGCTCGCTATCTCATTAACAGATTGCTTTCATCTATGACACGAGGTCCTCTGGAAGTTTGGACAGAAAAGTTGCTCAAGACTATGATCACTTCGGATATTTGGTTGTCCAGCCTATTACCATATCAAGAAAGACAGGTTGGGTCCGAGAGCATGGAAAGGTATGTTCATTGGTTTCAAGAAAGGCATGAAAAACTGCAAACTTTGGGATCCAAAGAACAAGAAGATCATCTTGAGCATGAATGTCACATTTGACGAGGCTTCAATAGTGAAGCCTACGGACTCTTAGCAAGTGGAGTGTAAGAAGACCAGCCAAGATATCGCAGCAGGTGGAAAGTGATGCTACTCCACCACCTTTAGATAAAACGGTATAATTTGAGATCACATCTGAAGTGGCACAGGGTTGCGATCATGTAGCCAATAAGGATATTGATATTGATGAGGAACAAGAACCGGTTACAGGTGATGTCCAAGATTCTATTGCAGTTAGAAGTGTTGGCACAAAGCCCATTACTCTAGTTTTGATAATGATTAACTCATGTAGTTATTGTGCTAATGATCATGTATTTAATAAGTTTCAGATATTTGATCAAGATTTTAGTCGGTGCTTAGCTTCAACAAAAGATTCGAAGTCAAGTTTTGAAGCTAGCACGTGTTAGTTCAAGAGCTTACGCTTCAAAGATAGCATTAAGTGCTCAAAGGAGTCTAGCTCATGGATCACATTTGGATCAAGTCTACTTGGAGAAGAAGATTTTTCAAGAGAAGACTTGTGTCTAGTTTTTATAATTGTTAAGATTTTTGTTTTCAGATAAAATATAAAGGATAGATTAGTTGTGATTACTCAAGTTCACATATACACACACAAAATCTATATATGTTTTCATGAAATAGTTTTGATTTTAGAGATTACCATTTTGTTTTGAATTTCAAAGAAGATATCTTTATGTTTCATGAATAGAGTTCATCAAAATAAGTTTACATGTTTTATATGTGTTTTGAATTTCATCCATACACATTGTTGGTTCAAATGTTTAGGAAAAACTTATTTGATATTTCTATATCATGTGTTTAAGTTTTATATTTATCAAAACTTATTTTAGAGCTTATTGTCAAAAACATAGATATATCTTTTATATGTACATTGGATTCTATCCATGCTTCAAAATGAGTTTAAATATCATATTTTTGTATTTGTACAAGTTTATTGAAAAATCGTATTACCCTTTAGAAGTTTGGTTTTTGAAAAATACTGGTTTTGTTTTAAAACTTAATTTCTATATCACAAAGATAATTCAAATTATCTGAAATATGTGTTGAATTTTAGTCACACATATTTGTTCTTCAAATATTTATAAGAACTTATTTTTTGTGGATTTTATGTAATTTTATGAGATTTTATGGGTGTTTAAAAGACCAAGTTTTAAAACCACTGGCGGTCGACCGGGCCAGAACGCGGTCGACCGGGCGGTTGACTGATGTGTACAAAACGTGCCCAAGGCTCTGGCCATTGGGCTGGTCGACCGTGCGGTCGACTGATCTAGAGAGCTTGCTCTCTGAATCTGGTCCCGGTCGACCGACCAGAGAGTTCACTCTCTGGTTTTGGCCTCGGTTGACCGACAGGTAAATTGCCTTGGGGCGATCAACCGGCCGATCGACCGACAGTCCCAACGGTAAAAAATCTGACCGTTGGCCGGTTGACCGGGCGGTCGACCGACAGGCCATTCTGGGCCTGTTTGGACCCCAACGACTATATTTCTCAATCCTATAAAAAGGGTTCTCTTGGCCAGTTTTATACAAAATTTTGGAAAAGTTTTAGAGCCATTTTTTCTCATCTCTCCTAGGGTTTTTCTCCACATATTTTTGGGCTAAAACTTCCATATTAAAAGGAGAGTTTTTAAGAGTGTTCTTAAAAGAGATTTCTTGTGTTTTTCACCACAACTCTATCTTATTTTCTTACACAAACTTGAGCTTTTTATTGTTATATCAATCCTCTAAGAATTTTTGTTTTGAGAGTTATTTTTGTGATCAAGAGAAGTGATCACGAGTGTCTCACCCCTTGTATTTAAGGAGTTGTAGAGGTTGCGGTCTAGGCGAGCTTGCGGGTTCGTGTGTGTTGTTCTTGTGGAGGGACTTACAGGTCCAAGAGTTCTTGAGGGAGCTTGTTGTAGGTGTTGTGGCACCGAGAGATCTTGCGGGATTAATTTTACTGGAAATCCTTCATAGTGTTGAAGGCGGGGACGTAGAGCAAGTGTGCTCGAACCTCGAAACAATTCTCCCATGTTTGCGATTGCTCATCTCTCTCTCTCTCTCACTTGTGTTTATATTATCTTGCATACTTATATTGTTTATCTCTTTATATGCTTGATATATTTGTGCTTGATTGTTATATGCTTAGGATTATTTGCTCATACTTGTATTCAACCAAGAGAGTCATAGTGGCACCTTAACTCTTAATCTAGAGGAATCTTGAGGAGATAGTCCAGAGCCCTTCACCGAGAATTCGGCTACACTCTTTGGTTATACTTGGTGTATTTAGCATAATAATGTTAGTTTGCATAATTAGATTTAATTCAGCATTTACTTTGCATTAGATTAGCTTGTCACCTATTCACCCCCGTCTAGGTGATCTTCAATTGGTATCAGAACCTGGTGATCTTGATTTAGGTCTAACAATCTTGAGTTAAAGACCCTATTTTAGCTAATCACAATATTTTATTTACACACACATGGATTTCATGACACCTCCCTTGTTTGACATTATTGACTTCCAAAATTGGAACGTTAAGATGTCTATGTATCTTAAGGCCTTAGGAATTCATGTCTATTTTGTCACTATTAAAAATTTATATTTTATTAATGGCAAACATTTTGAGGCTAACACAAAAGTCATCCATGCTATAAAGAGTACCCTAAATGATGATTGTTTATCTAAGGTGCCTAACATTGAATTGGCTTTTGTAGTTTAGAACACTCTTTGCTCTCTTGGGAAACAAACGCCAATTGAAAAAAAAAGTGACTCAGAGGATGAAAGAGATGCTTCGAACATGTGCTACATGGTTCAAGGGATGACCCCCTTGAGGCAAAACTCTGAATCCGAGCTTAATAAAGATGTTGACATGCCATATGATGAGCTTGCTTTATTTTGTCAATAACTTCTTGAAAATATGATTTGCTTAAAATGAAAAATAAAAGATTAAAAAATAAAAATAATTTCATCTTAAAAGAAAAAGACTCTATTAAAAATGAATTTGAAATTATTTCAAAAGAAAATGAATGTTTGAAGAATAAAATTATTTTGGTGGAAAAGAAAAGGAATTTGTTTTAAAGGAAAAAAGACTCTTTGCAAAAGAAAATAATTTAAAAAAAAGAAAAATCTCTAAAACAAAAAATAATGTTGATTCTTGCCATGTTTCTCATGCTAATAATATAGAACCTCCTATTGATAAAAATGAGATTCATATTTTAAAAAAGAAAATTGATTGTTTGGGCTCCACTTTAGGCCAATGTGTACTTCATCACAATAAATTGGAATCTATGTTTCGCAAATAACAAGTTTCATATGTTCACGCAAATACCGCACTGCATACATCTCATGCACACCATGCTCATATACATCACAATATATGTATGCTAGAGTGTGTACACATTGCGACCGCAAAGGTCATTTAGCAAAATTTTGTTTTGATAGAATAAACCATTTAAATTTTGCTAATAAAAGTGTTTGAGTTCCAATTGTTTCTAACCCTCATGAACCCAAAATAAAGATATGGGTACCAAAATTCTCACCTCTTGTATTTGAAAGAAACACCTAGAGGGGGGTGAATAGGTGTTAGTGTTAATCTAAAACTAAATGCAAAATTAAGTGCGCTAAATGCGGAAGCTAATGCAAATTTTGCAACACACTTAGTACAATCAACAAGTGTAGCCGAATTCCCCGTGAAGGGCTCTGGACTAACTCCTCTTGATTCCCCTTGAATGGGTTGAGGTGCTATGTGAAGCTCTTGTTGATTAGGTACAAGTGAGGCACACACAAACAACCAAGCATATACAAGATATAGCAATGTGAATTATGCAAGGCACAACACAAGCAAATAGATATGATATGACAATATGAATTATGCTCAACACAAGCAAATATGATATGAATGAAGTATGATGCTTTGCACAAATGTAAAGAGAGAGAGTTTAGAGACAAGTGGATCAAACGCAAACACAATGATATGTTTCGAGGTTCGAGCACCCTTGCTCTACATCCCCGCCTACACCACCGTGTAGGATTTCCAATCCACTATACCGTCCACTGAGGACTCCCACCGAGGGAACCTTCACCGAGAAGGATTTTTACAACAATGGAGTACCAAACTCCTCTCTCAAACAACCACCTCACAACCGAGGGGTAGGCCCGTAGCCAATACAACAACCAATCCACCTCACACTTGAGGGATACAAACCAACAACCAATTCCACCTCACCAAGAGGGAGTAAACACCAATCTCCACCTCACAATAGAGGGAGCAAACCAACAACCCAAATCACAACCTCAACCAAAAAGGGAGCAACCAAGAAATCAAGGGTTTACAATAGGTGGTCTCTTTCAACCACAAACCTCTTTCCTTTTTCTTTTTCCACAAAACAAATGATCCTAATAGATTAGGATAGAAGATAGCTCAAGTGTGAAAACAAGGTATTTTTGGAAACAAGCAACAAAGAAAAACTAATTGGGAAGTCTCTTGTGAAAGATAGAAAATGAAAGATCAAATCAAAATCCCAAAACCTAGTTTTCTTTGATTTTCTAAAAACCCAAAACACAAATCAAATTGGAAGTTTAAAGCCTAAAACACTTTTGAAAACTTGTTTTAAACACTTTAGAAACCAGAAATTTTTCTCCTTAAAAATCTTAGCCAAAAACTATGAAGAGATGGGGTATATATAGCCCCAATACAAAACTATCCGTTAGAGCTGAGCTGGCAGCTCTGACAGGCAGCGGTCGACCGGTCCGGTCGACCGCCAACGGTCAGAATTGTGACCGTTGGGCAACCACGGTCGACCGGCCCGGTCGACCCAAACAAACAAAGAGCTCTGCTCTCAGACCGGTCGACCGTCCCGGTCGACCGTCCCAGTATCTCCAAACGTGCACAGATTTGTGCATGTCGGCCGACCGACCCGGTCGACCGACTTCAGCCTAGTCGATTAGGTCAGTTGACTTAGTCGACTAATAGAAGCCTGGAACAGAAACTGGTTCAGAAAAACTGGGAAAATTATTTTTCTAAAAATCTTTTAATACTTCTAAAAATCACCAAAAATAGTTTTATCATTTTATATTGAAACACAAACAAGTGATAAAAATTTCAAGACATATATCAATCATATCAATTCATTTTTGAGTCTTGCAAATTTTATCAAAAACAAAACTTGTATTTTTATCAAACTTGATTTTTCAATACATGAATAAGATAGTCAAAATAAGTTTGTATAGGAAGTCTAAGCATGTATGTATATTGAACACATCTAATATACATAAAAACCATGTAAACTTGTTTTGATCTATTATTCATGAAAACCAAAATCCAAAACATAAATCTTTTGTGTGTTGTGCACTTGAGCATATCAACTATACTAAACTTTACAAATGGATCTAAAACACACTATCTAAACTATGGATACCTAAGTCTTCTTGATGATCTTCATCTTCAAGTTGACTTGCTCCAAAACACCATCCATGGGCTAGGCAAGGTGTGATCTTGAAGCTTTGGCCCTGGAATCATCATGAAAAGCTTCTAAACTCCTTGTTGAAGCTAATCACCAACTAATATCTTGGTTAATGATCTGAAACTTAAACAACACAAGATTATTAGTAAACATAACTACATGAGTTAATCATCATCAAAACTAGGGTGGAAGGCCTTTGGGCCAACAATCTCCCCCTTTTTGATGATGACAAAGCTCATGGAGTTATATATCCATGGATTAAAGTTAAGCTTCAAAGAAGCTCCCCCTTAACTCATGCATAAGCAAATAAAAATATATGACAATGAAGCTCATAAATATGTATGCAAATGTATGACATGTATGCAAATACAACATGTCAAATAATCATAAAAGTCATCAAGTTCTTATCTCCATACATTTGCAAAAACAAAACATATATGCATATCTATTGTTTATTTGTTAAGCATGAGAAAACTAAACACAAGTATGCATATAAACATGTATGCATCAACATGCATAAAACATATTCTAGAAGCTCTAGTTACCAATTAAATTAATAAAACATTAACAAAACACTAGATGCTCTAGATACCAATAAAATTTAATATATGCAAAAACATAAGTATGCATATATAAAACATATCAAATTATTCTCCCCTTTTTGTCAATCATCAACAAAGGGGTAAACAATCAAAAACAATAAAATGAGGGGTAAAAATCTTTCTCCCCCTTTTGTCAATCAAAACAATAAAACAATGTTCTCCCCCTTTTTGTCTAAAACAAAAACAAGGTCAATAAGGGGTGACTATAAACAACATGATATCAAAAGATAGTATTTTTCTTTTTAAGTCATATAAACAATTGAAATGACTAATTTTTTTTTATCATAAAGCAAGGGAGTGGAAAACTAAATACCAATTGAAATATGAAAATCGAATTTTCTCCCCCATTATGAAATACCAACTAAATGATGCATGGGCTTGATACCAATTTAAAAGTAATCAATTGAAACAAAATTGAAGCTCAAGCACTAGCATAAACAAGATTTTGTGAAAAATTTATATCTTAAGCACAAATAGAATAAGTATATGTGTATGAAGTAGAATGAGTACCAATCACCAATAGATGATACCAATTGAAAATATACATACACAATAACCATATGAGTATACAAAAGAATCAAGTTAATACCAATTGAAAGAGTTCAATGATACCAATTGACATAACAATAAAAGCATGGTATAACTCATATAATCTACCACCCAATCATGGTTCAAGTTTAAAATGATTTTCATAGTAAAGCATACATGAGCATAATCTCTCATCCAACCGCCCTTAAAGGGTAGGAGTTTTCAAAAATAGATTTGAAAATAAGCTTAGTTTGAAAAACTTTTGGTAGAGCTTTTCAACTACCATATGAGGAATACCGTAACTAGTTAAATGAAAAAAAATTTTATACTAGTACGAAATCCTTCAAGCAAGGAATAAAACAAAAAATATTTTTCATAAAACATGAAATCCACATGATAATCAACACTCAAATTCAATAAAGCATAAATATGACTCATGAAAACAAAACACATGAGTAAATAAGAAATGTGAGTGTACAAATACAATGTGAAGAACATGATCATGAAAATGTCAATAAAGCTCAATATTCCTTTAAACAAGAGAACACGAAAATCATTAAAACTTATTTAATCTTCAAGGCATATGTATGTCTAATACAAACTAAAGTGTACATACATGTCCAAAATTCAACGAGTCCACAAAATATATGCATTAAGGCACGTGGCTCAAAAAGGATAATCATGTATATCTAATAGTTTGGACAAGATAGACATATACATGAAGTTAAACAATTAAACACAAAATCAAGAAAAACTAAATCTTCACCAAAACAAATTTCATTTCAAGGTATATGTATGAATTGTCAACACAATAAGTATACATACATATCCCTAAACACAATTGAGTCCATATATAGATTTGCATGAAAAGCAAATGACTTAATGGGTATACATGTATATCTTAAAGTTTGGCAATACAAACATATACATGAAGTGAAAAACTCATAAAACAAATCTAAAAATGGAATACAAGTTTGAAATGTATGAATCATCAAAACTAGACTATACTAGCACATCTAATGGGTTCAAATAAGCATTCAAGTTCAAACATTTATAGATTTATTTGTGGCCCACTATATGCACGAATATATACCTAGTCTTAATGAAAACTAACATCTAAACATGTAATCAACACACGAAGCATAAAACACGATAAATATTAACATGATAATCTTAAACATGATTATTATGCAAATCCTCATGTTATTAAACCTATGATAAACATGATAGCTAAAACAAACGGTGAGAATACAAAATATGGGTCCATATAAACATGGGTGTCTCAAAATGACTAAACATGTATATCACAAGTCTAATAAGCATGGCATTTTCATACTAATCACTAAACAATGAAACATGCTATGAAAGATAAACATGGAAAGCATGTAAATAATAAATGGGAGTAAAGGATTGTTACCAAAACCGAAGAAGCAACTCTCCTTGTCTCCAAAATATAGTGGTCCTCTCCACCAAATCTTCCCTTGAAAGTGATGCATCCAATTGATTCTCTTTAAGCACGGAACGCATCCACTCCAAGGTGTCATCACTCTCACGTCATGTGAGAGCCCACACCTACATTAAACAAAGGAGGGGTGGTCTTTGGTACCCATACTCTTTGGATCCATGGGGGTTTGTCCCTTCTCTAACCCAAACAAACTTCTTTGCTAAATTCTCAACATGTAAACGATCATAGCAAAATTTAGCAAGATGGCCTTTTCGGCCACAATGTGTACATGTGTACACATGAGCATACATGTGTTGATGGTGTCCGTGTGGAGCATGTGTATGCCGTAGAGGGTGTGCATGCATAAAAGTTGGAACTTGTTTCTTACGAACCAAGGTTTCCAAGCGTGTATGGTTCTTAGCACATTGGCTCATAGTGGAGCCCAAACAATCCATTTTCTTCTTCAACATGTTTATATCATTTTTAGTCATAGAAGAAGTGGAGCATGCAAGGGGTGATCTAGGTGAAACTACCCTAGCATGGCAAACATGTTCATCAATCTTATTTTTCAAAACTTCATTTTTCTTTAAACACACATTAAATCATTTGAAATAGAAATAATTTTGTTTTTCAAATTAACATTCTCTTTTAAAACAAAATCAATTTTAGAAGACAAGTTTTCATTCTTCTTTAAAATAGCATGGCAATCATTTTTAGATTTTAAAAATTTATTTTCTTTTAAAGCAAGGTCTAATTGAGATCTCAATGCATCCCTTTCATTAGAGACCTCAACCTTCTCTTGCAAAACATTGTCAAGTCTAGAATGTAAACATTTATTTTCTTTTTCAATTTCTAGACTTTTCTTTTTCAAAATCTTATATTTTTCTATTAATTTTTCACAAACAATTGAAAGTTCTTCATTCAAAGCATGGGCATCATAATTATCACATGAAGAACTAGAACAATCATCACTATCTAAGTGGGTTTCCGATTGTACCTCAAGGGAGTCATTCCCTTGGACCATCAAGCAATGTGAGTCGGATTCTCCACTAGACTCCTCTTCTTGGATTTGTACTTGAAGCTCGGAGGTGGTGGTTGTTGTCAATTTGCTCCACACTACAAAGGCGGAATCAATGTTAGAAACACGTAGAAGATAATCTTTAGATAATGTGCTTCTAATGGCCTCTAGGGCTTGTGCATTGGCCCCTATATGATTGCTATCACTAAGGAAGGATTCCTTGGTAATGGCAAGGTAAACTTTATGACCTAGGGTTTGTAAATAAACGGTCATCCTAATCTTCCAAACATGAATGTTGAAAGGGTCAAACATAGGTGGGGTCATGAAAGCCATGGTAAACTATATGTGTGCAAAGCAAGCAAATGCAAACAATAGATTAGCAAGCAATTGGATCTCACTCCTAGGATGTTAAGCCTAAGTATCAGGAGCACTAGCTTTGATACCAATTGAAAGAAACACCTAGAGGGGGGGTGAATAGGTGTTAGTGCTAATCTAAAACTAAATGCAAAACTAAGTGCGCTAAATGCGGAAGCTAATGCAAATTTTGCAACACAATTAGTACAATCAACAAGTGTAGCCGAATTCCCCGTGAAGGGCTCTGGACTAACTCCTCTTGATTCCCCTTGAATGGGTTGAGGTGCTATGTGAAGCTCTTGTTGATTAGGTACAAGTGAGGCACACACAAACAACCAAGCATATACAAGATATAGCAATGTGAATTATGTAAGGCACAACACAAGCAATAGATATGATATGACAATATGAAATATGCTCAACACAAGCAAATATGATATGAATGAAGTATGATGCTTTTCACAAATGTAAAGAGAGAGAGTTTAGAGACAAGTGGATCAAACGCAAACACAATGATATGTTTCGAGGTTCGAGCACCCTTGCTCTACATCCCCGCCTACACCACCGTATAGGATTTCCAATCCACTATACCGTCCACCGAGGACTCCCACCGAGGGAACCTTCACCGAGAAGGATTTTTACAACAATGGAGTACCGAACTCCTCTCTCAAACAACCACCTCACAACCGAGGGTAGGCCCGTAGCCAATACAACAACCAATCCACCTCACACTTGAGGGATACAAACCAACAACCAACTCCACCTCACTAAGAGGGAGTAAACACCAATCTCCACCTCACAATAGAGGGAGCAAACCAACAACCCAAATCACAACCTCAACCTCTACCAAAAAGGGAGCAACCAAGAAATCAAGGGTTTACAATAGGTGGTCTCTTTCAACCACAAACCTCTTTCCTTTTTCTTTTTCCACAAAACAAATGATCCTAATAGATTAGGATAGAAGATAGCTCAAGTGTGGAAACAAGGTGTTTTTGGAAACAAGCAACAAAGAAAAACTAATTGGGAAGTCTCTTGTGAAAGATAGAAAATGAAAGATCAAATCAAAATCCCAAAACCTAGTTTTCTTTGATTTTCCAAAAACCCAAAACACAAATCAAATTGGAAGTTTAAAGCCTAAAACACTTTTGAAAACTTGTTTTAAACACTTTAGAAACCAGAAAATTTTCTCCTTGAAAATCTTAGCCAAAAACTATGAAGAGATGGGGTATATATAGCCCCAATATAAAACTAGCCGTTAGAGCTGAGCAGGCAGCTCTGAAAGGCAGCGGTCGACCGGTCTGGTCGACCGCCAACGGTCAGAATTGTGACCGTTGGGCAACCACGGTCGACCGGCCCGATCGACCCAAACAAACAGAGAGCTTTGCTCTCAGACCGGTCGACCGTCCCGGTCGACCGTCCCAGTGTCTCCAAACGTGCACAGATTTGTGCACGTCGGCCGACCGACCCAGTCGACCGACTTCAGCCTTGTCGACTAGGTCAGTTGACTTAGTCGACTAATAGAAGCCTGGAACAGAAACTGGGTCAGAAAAACTGGGAAAATTATTTTTCTAAAAATCTTTTAACACTTCTAAAAATCACCAAAAATAGTTTTATCATTTTATATTGAAACACAAACAAGTGATAAAAATTTTAAGACATATATCAATCATATCAATTCATTTTGAGCCTTGCAAATTTTATCAAAAACAAAACTTGTATTTTTATCAAACTTGATTTTTCAATACATGAATAAGATAGTCAAAATAAGTTTGTATAGGAAGTGTAAGCATGTATGTTTATTGAACACATCTAATATACATAAAAACCATGTAAACTTGTTTTGATCTATTATTCATGAAACCAAAATCTAAAATATAAATCTTTTGTGTGTTGTGCACTTGAGCATATCAACTATACTAAACTTTACAAATGGATCTAAAACACACTATCTAAACTATGGATACCTAAGTCTTCTTGATGATCTTCATCTTCAAGTTGACTTGCTCCAAAACACCATCCATGGGCTAGGCAAGGTGTGATCTTGAAGCTTTGGCCCTGAAATCATCATGAAAAGCTTCTAAACTCCTTGTTGAAGCTAATCACCAACTAATATCTTGGTTAATGATCTGAAACTTAAACAACACAAGATTATTAGTAAACATAACTACATGAGTTAATCATCATCAAAACTAGGGTGGCAGGCCTTTGGGCCAACAGTATTTGATGTAGGTATGGGCTCTCACAAAATGTGAGAGAATTGGTGCCTTAGTGGTGGATGCATTCGGACCTTGATGGATATATCTTTCATTCACTACTATCAAGGAAGCATGTTGGGAGGACCACCTTATGTTTTGAGAAATGAATTGGCTACATTAGTTTTGGTAACCATTTCATCCTCCATTTTTTAAAAATAATTTAAATGTCTTATATGCTAATATGGTAACCTAGACTCAGTTATGTTTGTTTTGTGCTTAATGTTAGTTGATTGGTTATTAGCTCTGCATGTATTCTTGAAAAACTTTAAAATATTTTAAATGCTTACATGCCTATATCATCTATTGTTATGCAAATTCTGTTGAAACTTTATGCATATATAATTTTTAAGATGCATGCTTTTCAGAGATTCATTTTTTTTGTGTACTCAATTATATGTTTAATTGTACATTGTATGTCTTAATTATGATGATTCTTGCATGTTTATATAGTATATCATATTTTTGTGAAAAAGAATTTGATATGAGTTTTTGTTTTGAGATATATTGTTTATTTTCATGAATATATCATTCACATGATTCTTGTACACTCACCATTATGTTTACTCATGGCCTTGTTTTCATGAGACCATTTATGAGCTTTATAAATCTTGAGTGTCAATTTTTGTATAATATACATATTTCATGAGATATATATGATTTGATTTCATATTTGAAGGATCTTTAAATAGTTTTTCAAAAATTACTTTAAACTAGTTATCTATTCTTCATTTAGCAGTATTTTCAATCACAACTATTTTTCAAATCCTATTTTTGAAAACTTCTACCATTTAAGGACGGTTAGTTGGGCGACCATGCCTTGTATGCCTTAATGACTATCTTTTATCAGGTGCATGAAAGGGTCGTAGTTATGAGTTATACACATGATCTTCATGAAATTTTATTTTTGTATACTCATATGTGTTTTCTATATATGTATGCACCAAATTTCAAGTGATATTTTCATACTTACATATGTATGATTTTTATTGTGCTTGTTTTATAATATCTTTATACATTTTTAAAACATAAAAAGTTTATGCTAAACTTAATTTAATTTTAAATATTTATTGGTATCTCTACAAGCTTATGTATTAATTTCAATTGGTATTTGTTTGGTATCAAAATATATTTCATGTTTTTACCTTCAATTGGTATCAAAAACTTACAAATTACTTATAATTACAATTGGTATCAAAAATTACAATTGGTATCAAAATTAACTATTGATATCAAAATCTATTTTATTGACTTCAAGAAATTTCAAATTTTAGGTTTAAGTATTATCAAAATTTTCTTTTAAATTTTGTTAATATGCATTACCTATGTGCAAGGGGAGCTTAACATCTCCTCTATATCTAAATTCATGTTGAGTGTATCTTACATAGAGGAGCTTGACATCTCTTCTTTACGTGATACACGTGTGCAGGGGGCTGAACATCTCCGCTTATTCATTATATATTATACTTTATGTGGGTTAGGGTCTAGTCATCCCTTCTCGATGTAATGCATGTATGCAGAGGGAGCTAACTTAACGTTTCTCCTCTTCATAAATGTATATCGCATATACATCTTTATTGTTTGTTTGTCTTTGCCCCTTTATTGATGAATTAACAAAAAAGGGGAGAAGAATTTAGAGTTTATATGCATGTTAAATATTTATTGTTTATGCATATATATTTATTTTTGTTTATGATCTTTTATTGAATATCCTTATTATTTTTACTATGGATGATTTAAGAGAGAGCTTCTATGAAGCTTATCTTTAATCCATGCATATATAACTTCATGAGTTTTGTCATCTTAAAAAGGGGGAGATTGTTGTCCCAAAGCCCATCACTCTAGTTTTGATGATGATTAACTCATGTGGTTATTGTTCTAATGATCTTGTGTTTAATAAGTTTCAGATATTTAATCAAGATCTTAGTCAGAGTTTAGCTTTAACAAAAGATTCGAAGTCAAGTTTTGAAGCTAACACGTGTTGATTCAAGAGCTCGCGCTTCAAAGATAGCATCAAGTACTCGAAGGAGTCTAACGCATGGATCACGTTTTGATCAAGTCTACTTGGCGAAGAAAATTTTCAAGAGAAAATTGTGTCTAGTGTTTGTGAGTGTTAAGATTTTTGTTTTTAAATAAAATATAAAGGATAGATTAGTTGTGGATTGCTCAAGCTCATATATACACACACACACACAATTAATATTTATTTTCATAAAATAGTTTTGATTTTAGAAAATACCGTTTTGCTTTTGATTTTCAAAGAAGATATATTTATGTTTCTTGAATGGAGTTCATCAAAACAAGTTTACATGTTTTATATGTGTTTTGAATTTCATCCATACACATTGTTAGTTCAGATGTTTAGAAAAACTTATTTGATATTTCTATACATGTGTTTAAGTTTTATATTTATCAAAACTTATTTTAGAGCTTATTGTCAAAAACATAGATGTATCTTTTATATGTGTATTTGATTCTATCCATGCTTCAAAATGAGTTTAAATATTTTATTTTTTATATTTGTACAAGTTTATAGAAAAATCGTATTTTCCTTTAGAAGTTTGGTTTTAGAAAATATCAGTTTTGGTTTAAAACTTAATTTTTATATCACAAAAATAGTTCAAATTATTTGAAATACGTGTTGAATTTTAGTCACACATATTTGTTCTTTAAATATTTATAAATACTTATTTTTGTGGATTTTATATGATTTTATGAGATATTATGGGTATTTAAAGGAACAAGTTTCAAAATCCTAAAACCCAGCCTGAGACCACTGGCAGTCGACTGACCGGTCGACCAGACCAGATCTCAGTTGACCGGGTAGTGGACCAATGTGCACAAAATGTGCACAAGTCTCTAGCCATTAGGTCCGTCGACCTCGCGGTTAACCGCTCCAGAGAGCTTCCGCTCTGGATATGGCCCTGGTCGATCGACCGGTCGAGCAACCAGAGAGTTCACTCTCTGATTCTGTCCTCGGTCGACCGGGCGGTTGACCGACAGACAAATTGCCTGGGGGCGATCGACCAACAGCCCCAATGGTCAGAAATCTGACCGTTGGCCAGTCGACCAGGTGGTTGACCGACTGGCCATTCTGTGCCTGTTCTGGACCCCAACGGCTATAATTTTCAACCCTATAAAAGGGGTTCTCTTGGCCAGTTTTATACAAGATTTTGGAGAAGATTTAGAGCCATTTTTTTCATCTCTCTTTGAATTTTTCTCCACATGTTTTTGGGGTAAAACTTTCATATCAAAAGGAAAGTTTTAAGAGTGCTTTCAAAAGAGCTTTCTTCAGTTTTTCACTACAACTCTATCTTGTTTCTCTCATAAACTTGAGCTTTCCATTACTATATCAATCCTTGAAGGAACTTTGTTGTGAGAATTATTTTTGTGATCAAGATAAGTGATCACAAGTGTTCCACCCCTTGTATTTGTGGAGTTGTAGAGGTTGCGGCCTCAGCGAGCTTGCGAGTTCGCGTGTGTTGTTCTTGCGAGAATAAGTGAGGGACTTGCGGGTCTAAGAGTTCTTGTGGGAGCTTGTTGTAGGTGTTGCGGTACCGAGTGATCTTGCAGGATCGATTTTAGTGAAAATCCTTCATAGTGTTGAAGGCGGTGATATAGAGCAAGTGTGCTCGAATCTTTAAACAATTCTCCTGTGTTTGTGATTGCTCATCTCTCTCTTACTTGTTTTTATATATCTTGCATACATATATTGTTTATCTTTTATATGCTTGATATATTTATGCTTAATTGTTATATGCTTAGAATTGTTTGCTCACACTTGTATTCAACCATGAGAGCCATAGTGGCACCTCAACTCTTAATCTAGAGAAACCTTGAGGAGATAGTCCAAAACCCTTCACCAGGAATTCGGCTACACTCTTTGGCTATACTTGGTGTGTTTAACATTATAGGGGCCGTTTGTTTCGCGTAAAACTCCGTAATTCGTAAATGACTTACTACCCAGTTACAACTACGGTGTTTGTTTGGACCGTAATTCGTAAAAGACTTACGTAACTCAACTAACACTCACTTGCAACCCAGTTACCACTCACTTACAGCCCAGTTACAGTTAATTTTGTGGTCATACAAATTTGTAATATTTTTTTATATTAATATTAAAATTTTTTAATATTTAACTTTTTAATATTTATTGCAGTAATAAAACTTTTAAAATCATCAAATAGTTAATTTTGTGGCCAACTTTTTCACTTACGACTTATACATTATGACAACCAAACACCGTAAAGTACAATACACTTTCCCACTTTACAATTTTATATTACCAACCAAACAGCGTAAAATTTACATACATGTAACTCATTTACAATTGTAAAACACTTTACCAATTATAACTACGAATTACGGCCAGTTACGACAACCAAACAGACCCATAGTGTTAGTTTACATAATTAGTTTTAATTTCACATTTGTTTTACATTAGATTAGCTTGTCACCTATTCACCCCCTCTAGGTGACCTTCAGGAAGAACTCAGAAAAATCTAAATAAGCCTAGTTGGCTTACTACAAATTATAGCATATGCTCTCCCAGTCGCTGAGAAGGAGATCCCATTTACATATACGTAAGTTGAAATCAGTTCAGATTCTAAGATGTATTAGGATATCATAATGAAAGAGATGAACTCTCTTCATAAGAATGACACTTGTGAATTGACACAATTATCCAAGGAAAAAAAGGCTACTGGTCGTAAGTGGGTGTTCGCAAAGAAACACGGATCTCAAGATGGTGATACTGTACTCTATAAGGCCAAATTGGTAGCGTAAGGCTACACGCAATGAGAAGGCATTGACTATAACGAGGTATTCTCACATGTTGTAAGGCACTCATCGATTTGAATATTATTGACACTGGTGCTACGGTACGAGTTGGAGCTTGATCAGCTCGATGTAATGACCACTTTTCTTTATGGTGATCTTGATGAGGAGATCTATATATCTTAGACTCTCAGCCTACAAGGTTCAAGACTGCAGAAAAGAGAATATGGTGTGCAAATTGAAGTAATCATTTATAGGCTAAAACAATCGTCAAGGCAATGGTATAAGCATTTCTACAGCTTCATGAGAGGTAAGAGGTACACACGAAGTCATTACAACCCATGTATTTATTACAACAAGCTACTGGGCGGAGAGTATATTTATCTACTATTGTATGTAGACGATATATTTATTGCTTATAAAAGTAGATCCGCAATTGATAAACTGAAGAAATACTTGTCTTTCGAATTTGAGATGAAGGATCTTGGTGAAGCGAGAAAGGTGCTAGGCATGGAGATTGAAAAAGACCAGAAAAGTGAGAAGGTTTTCTTGACACAAAGGGGTAACTGAAAAAGATACTACAGAAGTTCAACATCAATGGCGACAAAAATCTGTCAGTACACCGCTGGCTCCTTATTTCAACTTAAAAGCTACTATGTCTCTTACTACTATTGGAGAGCGTGAATATATGTCTCACGTACCCTATACTAGCACAGTTGATAGTTTAATTGTAATCACCTAGAGGGGGGTGAATAGGTAATGAGCTAATCTAATAGTCAATTAATGTGGAATTAAAACTTATTTAATGCAAACTAAAAACTTCTTAAACTAAACACCAAGTATAACACAAGAGTGTAGCCAGATTTCCCGTAAAGGGCTCTGGACTAACTCCTCAAGATTCCTCTAAATAAGAGTTGAGGTGCCGCGTTGGCTCTCTTGGTTGAATAAAAGTGTTAGCAAACAATCCCCAAGCATATAACAATTAAGCACACAATATATCAAGCATATAAATATAACGACAATATGAGCATGCAAGATATAAATACAAGATATAAAGACAAGTAAGAGATAGAGAGAGCAATCGTGTGGCGCCCCGATCCCACGGGTACGGGGATGCCACTGCGACGTATATACGCAGGTCGGGAATACCCTCGCGTATATACGTTAAGCATTAGTACAGGCAAGAATCAGAGGTGGAAGCACAGTGGTAATATGTATTCTAACACAAAAGTACAAGTACATGGTTATCACAGAGAGTAATACAATATTACAGGAATATTATATTACCAGAAATACAAAAGTACAATACACGAAGAGATATACATAACAAAATCTGAGAAATGCTCACGAGCAGCAAGAGGAACCTTGGGAGCCAAATAGGAGAAAAGCTGGGAGGAAGGACTACGGTGATGTCCGAGCTTCTGCTGCACCCTGATCACCACAGGAGGATCCACTGCGCACTCTGATCAGCTACAGTCAAGCCACCATGATTCAGGCTCTAGAATCTGGACATGAGAATGCAGGGTTGTTAGTAACCCCAGTGAGTTACATATTATAAAGCCAAATGGCGTGCATTACAGGCACACGTGTACATGATCAAGTGATGTGGTCCAGGCATGCAGATACAGGAAATGACAAGTAATATAAGGCAAATGACAGTAAATATGAGATCAAGAAAATACATGTATATCAGTAAATCTAAATCGGAAAACATGAATGGAAAACGGTATAGAGAGCATAAGTACACATAATCATGCGACAAATATATTAACATGATGATAAATACACGTGATAAATATAAGTATGAACAAAACTAGTTGTATAAGCTCAGTTTTTGGATTCATGGGGTTGATACGTCGAGGGGATAATCCAAACAAGGAAACCCTCATCTATATATCACATATCCGATATCACCATCATCTGAGTTCATACAACTTGAGTTGCCCTCAGGGTAACAGAACTAGAGTGTGTCTGGAGTAACCATGGTATCACAGAGGTCATGTGTTATAAAACAGGGTGTCAACTCAAAGCATAATACTGTAACTAGAGAATATAAAGGTGTTGCATTTTAATTGATCCAATAATAATAATCAGTACCGTTTGCTATTTTAATCGCCTCCCTACCAGCGCCTCACATCACCGATAGTCCATACTAGAGTTCGCACTCTGTGGAACTTACCCGAGTCTGATATGTGAGTATCAGGACCTGAACAAAGGAGAGACCAAATATCACACGTTCATAATATTATTACTGTTTCTTATATTCTTATGTTATTCTTGTCCCTTTCCCACCGGCGTCCCATAACACGACAGTTCACACTAGAACTCGCACTTCCAGTAGAACTCATCCGAACTCCGATATGCAGGTACCATTATTCGAATATGGGAGAGACCAAATAACACATGCTCCAGGCGTTATCATTGTACGGTATGTGTGTGTGTGTGTGTGTGTTAATAGGCACTGAGGATGCTTATCACACTAACACCAGGCGGTATAGGCAGGAGGGAGAAAGTAGCCTTTCAGATTCAAGAGGTGGCCCCCACAGATTCAAGAGGTGGCCCCTACCACGTGTGTGGTGTGGTACTTTGCTCCATGTGGCACTTTGCTCTGAGGGTTGATACAGTAGGTAGCCCCACAGTTCAAGAGGTGGCCCCCACAAATTCAAGAGGTGGCCCCACCATGTGTGTGGTGTGGCACTTTGCTCTGTGTGGCACTTTGCTCTGTATGGGGAATGGCTCCTAGAGGTGGCCCCCACAAATTCAAGAGGTGGCCCCGATCACGTGTGTGTTGTGGCACTTCGCTCCGTGTGGCACTTAGTTCCATTCAGGAACCGCCAGACGCTAGCACGATTGTGGGATACATCCTCGTCATCCCGACACCAGGCATGCTCTGTCGGACGCCGAAATGACTGTGCTATTAACAAGAGTATGAGTACAGGAGATACAGGAGTACAGGAATACAGGAGATACAGGAGTACAGGAGATACAGGAGTACCAAATGTCTGATAATAATATAATAATCATGCATATGCCAGGTAATACAGGAGTCAGATGTCAGGTTCCAGGTATCAGGTGTTATATATCATGTGATAAATATAGCATGTCAAATACCGGTGTCATATATCAAGTGTCAAATATAGCATGGCAAGTGCCGATGTCGAGTATCATGTGTCAAATATAGCATGGCAAGTACCGGTGTCGGGCATCATGTGTCAAATATAGCATGGCAAGTATCGGTGTCGGGTATCATGTGTCAAATATAGCATGGCAAGTACCGGTGTCGGGCATCATGTGTCAAATATAGCATGGCAAGTACCAGTGTCGTATATCAGGGTCAGATATAGCATGGCAAGTATCGGGGTCAGATACCAAGTGTCAAGTATAGCATGGTAAGTACCGATGTCAAATATAGCATGGCAAGGGTTGGTGTAAATACCGAGTGCCGGTGTAAATACCGAGTACCGGCGTTATATATCATATATCAAGTGTAACATGCTAAGTGCCGGTGTATATACTGAGTACCGGTGTAAATACCGAGTACCGGTGTCATAAATCATATATCAAGTGTAACATGCCAAGTGCCGGTGTAAATACCGTGTGCTGGTATCATAAATCGTATATCAAGTATAACATGTCTAAGGTCGGTGTCAGATGTCACGCGTCAAGTATAACATGTCTAGGGTCGGATAAATACCGAGTACAACATCATATATTAACTCGCATAGCATGATATCAGGCATTAAAACTACGGTAACAATTGCTAGGCATGCTAAAATGTCCACGTATCAATTCCATGATATAAATACAAGAGCGTTTATTTTTAAATGTATTAAAAAGCACTCGCCTGAAACTGGGATGAAATATCGGTTAAAAGTCCAAAAATTCGGCGACCCGCACGAGAAATCCACTAGCGCATAGTTATATATTAAAATATATATTTATAAATATTTATATAAATATTAGAGAGGGAATGAGAGAAGAGAGAGGGGAGAGAGAAAGTTGTAGGAAGGTGAGAGAGAGAAAGAGAGGAAAATATGGTGTATTTAGAAATGAATTAGGATTTAAACGAGAGGGGTATTGGGTGTAAATATAGGGAGGTAATTTGAGGGAATGGTGGAGGGTATTTTAGGAAGGTGAGAAAGTTAGTTTTATTTAGGGAAGAAAAAGAAATAAATGAAAAGAAAGAAGGAAAGAAAGAAAAGAAGAAAGAAAGAAAGAAAGGAAAAAGAAGAATGAGGGGAGGGGGTGGTCGGCTGGTCGCCGCGGCGGCCCAGGGGCGGCGGCACGCCGCCGGAGGTGGTGAGGGCGGCGCGTGCCCTAGGGGAGATTGGGAGTTGGGGGTTGTTTTGTTGTTGTGGTTGTTGTTTTGGTGGTGGTGGTGGTAGATGGTGGTGGTGGTGATGATGGTGGTGGTGATGATTGGTGGTGACAGGGAGTTAGAGGAGGAGGAGGAGGTGGTGATGGGGTAGTTGGAGTGGTGGAATTGGTGGTGGTGGTGGTGAATTTTAGAGAAGATGAAGGTGGAGGTGAGATGAGTTTGGTTGAAATTGGAGGTGGTGGGAGGTTGTTGGAGGTTGAAGGAGGTGGCGGTGTGAAGAGGAGGTGTTGGGGAGTTGGTTGGCCAGCCTAGGAGTGGCCGGCGGCGGTGGTGGTGAAGGTGGAGGCGGCGGCCATGGTGGGTGCGTGAGTGGGTTTGGTTGTTTGGTTAAAGTGTTTAAGATGAAATTGAAATGTAAATTGAAAAGAGAAGGAAGGAAGTGAGAGGATTTAATGGAGAGGATGGATATTGAGATGATGAATGGGGATGGAGGGGGGAATTCAGCCATCATGCTCTGCTCCCTTGCTGCGGCTGCGCTGCCTTTGCGTGGGAGTGAAGGTGGAGTGAAGGAGAAGAAAAGAAAAGAAGAAAAAGAAAGAAAAAGAAAGGAAAAAGGGAAAAATTTAAAAGAAAAGGAAAGAAATAGTAAAAAAATAATAAATAAATATTTTGTTAAATAATAAAATTAATAAAATATTCTGGGAGTAATAAGTGGAGGTGTGGAGAAGGAAAAGTAAGAAAAGAAAGAACGGTAAATTATATTATTATTTTAATAAGGCGAAAAATCGACTGTTTCAGAATCATTTCGAAAAATTCTCAAAAACAGCAAATATTATTCTAAGATACTCTGTGAAATCAGATTCAAAAAATATAATGTATTTTTAAATTAAAAATCTTAGAATCTTCCGGCGATACCGGCCGACACGAGAATCAGTCAAATTTTGATAAATTTGAAAAAATCTCAAAAAATATTTTTAGATAGAAAATGAAATTCTAAGATGTACTGTGAAAGCCATTTTTGAAAAATTCAATCCTATATGAAAACTAAAAATTCGGGAATCAGTCAGCGATGCCGACCGACACCGGTTTGGAGATTTTGTAGAAAAATTTTAGAAAATTTCAGAAAATCATGAAAAATTTAAAATATTAGAAAATAGTCTCTGAAACTAAAATCGGTCAAATCAGACTACCAGGAAGTCAATTGGGCTACTGGCTGGTAACGGGTTCCCGGTCCGGGTCAGGGCTGACTCTAGGTCTGAGATTCCAGATCCTATACTTAATAATATAAGTAATCATAACCCGTGAACACATACAAGAAGAAAATTGAGCAATACGGTCAAAAAATTTTGGGACACGTATCTGGGTACGTATCCCGGGAACGGGGTGCTACAAATCGCAAACACGGGATATTTGTTTCGAGGTTCGAGTACACTTGCTCTACGTCCCACCTTCAACACTTGAAGGATTTTCACTAAAAACCAATCCCACCGGATCACTCAGTGCCGCAACACCTACAAGGCGAGTTCACACTTGAACTCCTTGGACTCTCTAGTCCCTTCACTTGTTCCCGCAAGAACACACCGCAAGCCCACTAGCTCGCCTAAGCTGCACCTCAAACACTGAGTTTACACTCGAACCCGAAACACCGCGAACCCGCAAGTCCACCTCCTCAAAGTATAAGAAAAAACTCTTGGTGATCTAAACACTTTGATCACCAATAAACACTCTCACAATAACACTGTTATAGGATGAATATATCAATGGATAGCTTAAGTATTTGTGAGAAAAAACAAGGATGGAATTTATGGAGGAAAATACAAGAAATCACTTTGGAAAAACACTTGATAAACTCTCCTTTTGAATGGAAGTATTTGGCTCTTAAACAAGTGGAAAAACTTCTTAAAAGAGTAAGAAAAACTAGCTCCAAAATTCACTTGAAAACCTTTTCAAAACAGTCCTACAAAGCCCCCTTTAAATAGGCTCCAAAAACTAGCCGTTGGGGTCCAGTCAGCAGTGCTGATTGCTGTCGGTCGACCGGCCCGGTCGACCGCCAACGGTCAGAAATCTGACCGTTGGGCCAGCGGTCGACCGGCCCGGTCGACCGAGGCCTGGAACAGAGAGCAGATACTCTCTGCCGGTCGACCGGCCCTCCAGCCAAACTGGCGTGCACGTTCTGTGCACGTCGGTCGACCGACTCGGTCGACCGACTTCTAGCTCGGTCGACCGGTCCGGTCGACCGGCAGAAGCCAGACAGAAACAAATATAGGGATTAAAAGGTTGTCTTTTTAGCTTAAATAAAATCCCATAAAATCATGAAAAATTTACAAAAATAGTTTCAGTATTATACTTTGATAAACAAACATGTTTCAGTAAAATTAAGACATGTTACAAATATTTTGAACTATTTTTATGACTTAGAAATTTTGGCTAAAAACAAAAACCGTATTTTTCCAAAATAGATTTTTCCAAAACTTCTCCAAAAACAAAAACAAGATATTTTAAACATTTTAAAGCATAGAGTGTATGGATATGATCCATTACACATACATGATGAAATATCTATATTTTTGACATTAAGCTCTAAAATAATTTTGGTTAAAGACATGTATACTTTGTGTAACACCCGATCCCGTGGGTACGGAGGCGTTACTGCGACGTATATACACAGGTCAGAAATACCCTCACGTATATACGCTAAGCATCAGTTTAAGCAAGAATCAGAGTACGGAAGCACGTGGTGCATTATACATTCCAACATATGAGTACAATTACAAAGTTATCACCGGAGGTGATAAATATTACAAGAATATTACATCACTGATAGGCGCAATTGCGAGAATACAAAGAGATGTACGTGTATGAACAGTATAAAAGGGTGCTCACGAGGTAGCAGGAGATGCCGCGAGCCAACCAAGAGGAGCAAAGATGGGACTGGAGCTACAACTGGTCTGTCCACTCCCCAGAAGTGAGCTTAGTCCTCAGCAAGAAGATCCCCTTCAGTTCAAGCTTCGAGACCTGGACATGAGGATCCAGAGGAGTCAGAACTCCCTAACGAGTGGTGATGCGAATGCCAGATGGTGTGCTAAGATAAGTGCACGTGTATTGATAAAACCGAATCATAATCATGCATTGAAAACCGTGTTGTGAGCATAAGCATGTAGAAACAAGTAGATATATAACAAGTGATATCAAGCAGGGAAATACTCATGGTATGATAAGATAAAGGAAGGTAACAAGACGAGAAGTAAAGTAGATAGGGCAACACTAGTTATCTCCTAAGCTAACATAAAACGATAAAACCGAATAAAAGCCGATTACGAGCAAATCCGATT
Source organism: Agave tequilana (assembly GCA_038442645.1). Classification (NCBI taxonomy): domain Eukaryota; kingdom Viridiplantae; phylum Streptophyta; class Magnoliopsida; order Asparagales; family Asparagaceae; genus Agave; species Agave tequilana. The sequence goes on along the minus strand of JAVJIF010000419.1, from coordinate 19,491 downwards.
GTATAGGTTTAGGTCACGGCTCCATGAGATTAGTACCTCGAAGGAATAATCCAAACAAGGAAACCCTCATCTATATACTTTTATCCCATGTTACCGTAATCCAAGTGCATACAACCCGAGTTACAAAACAGCACAACAAATTGCATATTAACATCTTTAGTATAATTAGGGCCGTCTAAGTTGTAGGCTTCAGTATGCGTCCCATTCCACATACTTTCACTTACAACTTATAGAGCAAGTTATTTGAAAACTGATAAAGTTCGATGAATCATGTTTCGGATGGGCCCCGTACATGCCCGGGACAACGGTCCAGGAGTATCCGGTGCTGAGCCGTAACGTACCGCTAGGTACCGGGACTTATTTACGCCCGAACAGGAATAGAGTATCGCAGATCCCATAGAAATAGGCCCAGGGCGTGTGCATACCCGGCAGGAATAATCAGGAGTAGGGGTGCCAGCACACCCCACGGAATCTCTGGTGGCCGCCAGGTGATCCCTCAAGTATGTGGCCACGCGTGACTCGATAAGGCCACCATAAACATGATTAATCAGGGCCCATCAGTTTCCCCCAAACCGGGAACAAGTTGTCTTATAATAATTTAATATATAGTCAGCAACTCACAGAAGAAAAGGATCAGGACATGATCAGGAATTCAGGAGTACATGAATACTATAGATTCGGGTCACTGTATATATAATACAGGATAAAAAGTATAATATTCCCGTAAATATGATAATCACAGGTCAAGTATTGATATGTCAGGATGCAGGTGGTAAGTCATATTGTAATGAGGAGCAAGTGCTAAGTAATAAGTCATGTCAGGTGGTAACACGTCAGTTGTCAAGTATGATACAGGCAGGTGTATGTCAACAGTTAATATAACAAGTATGTGTTGGCCCAAAGGCCTATCACTCTAGTTTTGATGATGATCAACTCATATAGTTATATTTACTAATGATCTTGTGTTTAATTAGTGACAGATTTATGATCAAGATCTTAGTAGGTGCATAGCTTCAACAAAGGATTTAAAGTCAAGTTTTGGAGCTTGCACGATGTTTGGACCAAGTCAAGAAGGCTTCAAGTGAAGACTTCAAGAAGATGAAGACTTGTGTCTAGGTTTGTTTTAGAAGATTTTGTTTTTTAGATAAAATGTAAAGGATAGAATAGTTGGTGGATTGTTCAAGTATACATATACACACACACTCTTGATAGTTTATTTTTACAAAAGATTTTCTATTTTAGAAAATACATGTTTGATTTTTGGTATTCTAGTTACATGTTTTATCCAAAACCTTATTTAGAGCTTAATGTCAAAAACATAGATATTTCACCATGTTTGTGTAGTGGATCATATCCATACACACTATGCTTGAAACTTGTTTAAATATCTTATTTTATATTTGGTGAAGTTTTGGAAAAACAAAGTTTTGGAAAACAAGTTTTGGAAAAATACAGTTTTCATTTTTAAGCCAAAATTTTAAGTTACAAAAATAGTCCAAATTATTTGTAACATGCCTTGATTTTGTGCAAGCATGTTTTTATCAAAGTATATTGGTAAAACTATTTTTGTAGATTTTTCAGTATTTTATGGGATTTTAATTAAGCCAAAAGACCAAGTTTTAAATCCCCTTTACTGTGCTGCCTGGCTTCAACCGGTCGACCGGGCCGGTCGACCGCGCGACGTGCACAGACGTGCACGAGGATGGCTGGAGGGCCGATCGACCAGGACGGTCGACCATCCAGAGAGCTTTGCTCTCTGGAAAGCCTCGGTCGACCGGGACGGTCGACCGGCAGAGAGTCTGCTCTCTGTTCCAGAGGTTCGGTCGACCGGGCCGGTCGACCGAAGCCCCAACGGTCGGATTTCTGACCGTTGACGGTCGGCCGGCCGGTCGACCGACAGGTCTGTCAGACCCCAACGGCTAGTTTTTCTAGCCCTATAAATTTGACGGTTTGGGCATTGTTTTTCTACAAGATTTTTGGAGACTTTTAGAGCCAGTTTTTCCTACCCTTACAAAAGGTTTTTCTCCACAAAATTGAGAGCTAATACTTCAATTAAAAAGGGGAGTTTTATCAAGAGTGTTTTAAAGAGATTTTTTGAGTTTTTCCTCCACCACTCTCATCCTTATTTTTCTCACAAACACTTGAGCAACCATAGACATATTCATCCTATAGGAGTGTTATAGTGAGAGTGTTTATTGGTGATCAAAGTGTTTAGATCACCAAGAGATCTTTTCTTTGTTCTTTGAGGAGGCGGACGAGTGCGTTCGCGGTTGTTTCGAGTTCGTGTGTGAACTCTTTGTTTGAGGTGCGGCCTCGGCGAGCCGGTGGGCTTGCGGTGTGTACGGACTAGGGAGTCCGAGAGCTTGTAGGTGTTGCGGCAGCGAGTGATTTAGTGGGATCGATTTTAGTGGAAATCCTTCGTGTGTCGAAGGCGGGGATGTAGAGCAAGTGTGCTCGAACCTCGAAACAAATCCCTTGTGTTTGCGATTGCTCTTACTCTCTCCCCCCTTATTGTTTTATATCTTGCATACTTTTCTTGTGTCTATTCTTATATGCTTGATATTCATTTGTGCTCATTGATATATATGCGTGGGATTGTTTGCTAACACTTGTATTTAACCAAGAGAGCCAACGCGGTACCTCAACCCTTATCTAGGGGAATCTAGAGGAGTTAGTCCAGAGCCCTTCACGGGGAATTCGGCTACACTCTTGTGTTATACGTGGTGTTTAGTTTAAGATTTTTAGTTTAGGTCATAATAGTTTTTAATTCCGCATTTAGACCATTAGATTAGCCATCACCTATTCACCCCCCTCTAGGTGATTTACAATTGGTATCAGAGCCAAGTGCTCTTGATTTGGGTCTTACAACCTAGAGTTAAAGATCCTCATTTTAGGCTAATCACAATATTTGTACACACACCATGAATTTCATGTCACCTCCCACTTTTGACATTCTTAACATCCATATATGGAAGGTGAAGATGTCCTTGTACCTCAAGGCCCTAGGCATTCATGTTTATCTTGCTACCACTAATGATTCATATGTTTATAATAGCAAGAATAGTGAGGATAATGCAAAAGCCCTTCATGCTCTAAAGTCTACCCTAAATGATGATTATTTATTTAGGGTTTCTAATATTGATTCGGCTTTTGTAGCTTGGAACATCATCACCTCCCTTGGCGAAAAGGATCTATATTATGCCGAGAGCGATTCGGATGTTAGAAGCGACGCCTCCAACATGTGCTATATGGTCCAAAGGGACAACCCCCTTGAGGTAACTACCGAATCCGAGGTAGATGATAATGACATGTCATATGATGAGCTTGCTTGTTTTTGTCAATAATTACTTGGAAAATATGACATGCTAAGAAAAGATAATAAAAATTTGAAAAAGAAATTTGATTGCAAGCTTAATGAAAAAGATTCATTAGAAAATAAGGTTGCATGCATTGAAAAAGAAAATGAATTTTTGAAAAATGAGAATGTTTCCTTGCTTTCAAAATTAGATGATCTTTGTAAAGGAAACACAAATTTGAAAAATAAAATTGTTTTGGTGGAAAAACAAAAAGAAGTTGCTTTTCAAGAAAACTCTTGTTTAAAAAGAAAAAATTGTGAAAAAGAAAAAGAAAGTTTTTCTAAAAGAAAAAGAAAAATGATTCTATATCTTATCATGCTTTACATGCCACCACAAATGAGATTAATGCTTTGAAAAATAAAATGAATTGTTTGAGCTCAACCTTGAGCTCATGTGCATTTAATCATTCTAAATTGGAATTTTTGATTCAAAAGAAACAAGTTCCACATATCCATGCACATCATCATCATGCATTTGCTTATGTTGCACATCACGATCACAAACACACTCATAAGCATCCTAAGGTGTACAAGTGTATACATTGTGGCCGCAAAGGTCATTTAGCAAAATTTTGTTATGACAAGATGCATCATATTAATTTTGCTAATAAATATGTTTGGGTGCCTTACAAGACTAACCCTCAAGGACCCAAAAGAAAATGGGTACCAAAGTCCCCACAGTTTGTTTTTGATGTAGGTGAGGGCTCTCACAAGACGTGAGAGACTTGGTACCTTGGTGGTGGTTGCATATGGACTAGAAGGACATACATTTGATGCACCGCTATCAAGGAGTTTTGGTGGAAACGCCACCATGTTTGGAGATTAGAGCTTAGTTCCTTGGTTTGGTAACTATCTCTAAACTTCTATTTTTTTTACATGCTTATCCATTTGTAATATCATATAGCATGTTCATGATTTATTTGTTTTGTGATTCATGTGGTAAATACTAGTTTAAATGTAATTTTTATCAAAACTTGTATTTATAAATGTACAAATAGTGAGAACAAATTGATTCATATATGTTTGCACTTCATGCTCATTTGTACCCACTATATGCACATATATAGGCTAGTTTTGATGATTATTTCATTTATACTTTTTTTGCCTATTTTCATGTTTTACTTCATGTATATGTATTTTTAAATTCAAATCTAATAAATATACATGTATACCCGTGAGTCTCTTGCTTTCATGCAAATACCTTTAATAGACTCTTTTATGTTTGGGATATGTATGTATATTGTTAGATTTCGATAAATCATACATATACCTTGAAGTTTGTTTTTAAAATGAAAAATGAATTTTCATGTTTATTTGATAAAATGATAGTTATTTCGAGCTTCATTGACTATTTTCATGAAAATGCTATTTACATGATTTTTGAACACTCACACTTTTTTTGTTTTGTCATGACCTTGGTTCATGAACATATTTTTGAGCTTTATAGTCTTTGAGTGTCATCTCTTGTGTATTTGGTATGATTCATGAAAAATATATAAATTGATTTCATGTTTTTGAAAGGTCTTTAACTAGTTTTTCAAAAATTACTTTTAACTAGTTAATTATTCTTCATTTGGTAGTGATTTTCAATGCTATACTATTTTAAATTTATTTTTGAAAACCCTACCTTTAATGGGCGGACGGCTGGGCGAGTATGCCTTGTAAGTTTTATTGAAAAATCTTTTACCATGTGCATATAAAGGGTAGTAGATTATGAGTTATATACTTGATTTACATTGCTATTTTTCAATTGGTATCATTGAATCTTTTCAATTGGTATCTAAATTGATAATTTTATATATACTCATATTTTGTTTTCTATATATGTATGCTTCATTAGTTCCATAATATCAATTTTTATTAGTATTCTATTTCTCATACATATATATGATTTTCATGTGCTTGCTTTACAATGGTTTTACATATTTAAAGCACAAAATTAGTTTATGCTAAGCTTGATTTAAAACTTTATTTACAATTGGTATCTCAAATAGCCATGCATAAGCTTATGAAAAATAAAAAAAATTTTTATGGCTTTTCAATTGATATCAATATGTTTCTATTTCAAATTTGTTATAAACTTACAATTGGTATCAATATGTATTTCCTATTTGAAAAATTCAAAATTTGTAATGTTTATTTTATAAATGGTATCAATATGATTTTTTTCAATTGGTATCTTAAAATTTGATTACAAGTGGTACCTTAAAAAATTTTTTTGATATCTCAAAATTTGTTTTATTGCGAAAAATTCAAATTTTGTTTGAACAATTAATAATCAAAATTTTTTTGATTTGTATTGCCTATATGCAAGGAGAGCTTAACATCTCTTCTACATATAGATTCATGATGAGTGTATTTTGTATTGAGGAGCTTGACAACTCTTCTTTATGCGGTACACGTGTGTAGGGGGAGCTTCACATCTCCTCTTATGCATTACATATTATACGTTATGTGAATTAGGGCTTGTCATCCATCTTTCATGTAATGTGTATGTGTAGGGAAGTTATTTTACCGTTTTCCTCTTCATGAATGTATATCGCATATAACCCTTTATTGATCTCTTATGTTTCAGACAAAAAGGGGGAGAAAAATTTGTTGATTTTGTTTTACTTTAACCTCTTTGTTGATGATTGACAACAAGGGGGAGAAGTATTGGAGAAGTATTTTAGTATATATGCATGTTTTCCTGCTTTATTCATAAACGGGGAGAAGTATTTATGTTTATGCATATATGTTTTGTTTGGCAAATAGGAGAAAAAGAATTTGATGTGTTTTATGCTTGATTGGCATGTTTATCTCCTAGATTTGCATACATATTCATGAGCTTTCATTGCATATTTATTTCCTTATTTGGTATGTATGAGTTAAGGGGGAGCTTCTTTGGAGCTTTACTTTAATCCATGCACATATAACTTCATGAGTTTTGTCATCATCAAAAAGGGGGAGATTGTTGGCCCAAAGGCCTATCACTCTAGTTTTGATGATGATCAACTCATGTAGTTATGTTTACTAACGATCTTGTGTTTATTAGTGACAGATTTATGATCAAGATCTTAGTAGGTGCATAGCTTCAACAAAGGATTTAAAGTCAAGTTTGGAGCTTGCACGATGTTTGGACCAAGTCAAGAAGGCTTCAAGTGAAGACTTCAAGAAGATGAAGACTTGTGTCTAGGTTGTTTTAGAAGATTTTATTTTTTAGATAAAATGTAAAGGATAGAATAGTTGGTGGATTGCTCAAGTATACATATACAAACACACTCTTGATAGTTTTGTTTTTACAAGAGATTTTCTATTTTAGAAAATACATGTTTGATTTTTGGTATTCTAGTTTTCAAGTTTTATCCAAAACCTTATTTAGAGCTTAATGTCAAAAACATAGATATTTCACCATGTTTGTGTAGTGGATCATATCCATACACACTATGCTTCAAAGTTGTTTAAATATCTTGTTTTTATATTTGGTGAAGTTTTGGAAAAACAAAGTTTTGGAAAATAAGTTTTGAAAAAATACAGTTTTCATTTTTAAGCCAAAATTTTCAAGTTACAAAAATAGTCCAAATTATTTGTAACATGCCTTGATTTTGTGCAAGCATGTTTGTTTATCAAAGTATATTGGTAAAACTATTTTTGTAGACTTTTCAGTATTTTATGGGATTTTAATTGAGCCAAAAGACCAAGTTTTAAATCCCCTTGATTGTGCTGCCTGGCTTCAGTGGTTGACCGGGCCGGTCGACCGCGCGACGTGCACAGACGTGCACGAGGCTGGCTGGAGGGCCGGTCGACCAGGACGGTCAACCGTCCAGAGAGCTTTGCTCTCTGGAAAGCCTCTGTCGACCGGGACGATCGACCGGCAAAGAGTCTGCTCTCTCTGTTCCAGAGTTTCGGTCGACCGGGCCGGTCGACCGAAGCCCCAACAGTCGGATTTCTGACCGTTGACGGTCGGCTGGCCGGTCGACCGACAGGTCTGTCAGACCCCAACGACTAGTTTTTCTAGCCCTATAAATTGGGGGTTTGGGCATTGTTTTTCTACAAGATTTTTGGAGACTTTTAGAGCCAGTTTTTCCTACCCTTACAAAAGGTTTTTCTCCACAAATTTGAGAGCTAATACTTCCAATTAAAAAGGGGAGTTTTATCAAGAGTGTTTTAAAGAGATTTTTTGAGTTTTTCCTCCACCACTCTCATCCTTATTTTTCTCACAAACACTTGAGCAACCATAGACTATTCATCCTATAGGAGTGTTGTAGTGAGAGTGTTTATTGTTGATCAAAGTGTTTAGATCACCAAGAGATCTTTTCTTTGTTCTTTGAGGAGGCGGACGAGTGCGTTCGCGGTTGTTTCGAGTTCGTGTGTGAACTCTTTGTTTGAGGTGCGGCCTCGGCGAGCCGGTGGGCTTGCGGTGTGTACAGACTAGAGAGTCCGAGAGCTTGTAGGTGTTGCGGCACTGAGTGATCCGGTGGGATCGATTTTAGTGGAAATCCTTCGTGTGTCGAAGGCGGGGATGTAGAGCAAGTGTGCTCGAACCTCGAACAAATCCCTTGTGTTTGCGATTGCTCTTACTCTCTCTCCCCCTTATTGTTTTATATCTTGCATACTTTCTTGTGTCTATTCTTATATGCTTGATATTCATTTGTGCTCATTGATATATATACGTGGGATTGTTTGCTAACACTTGTATTTAACCAAGAGAGCCAACGCAGCACCTCAACCCTTATCTAGGGGAATCTAAAGGAGTTAGCCAAGAGCCCTTCACGGGGAATTCGGCTACACTCTTGTGTTATACGTGGTGTTTAGTTTAAGATTTTTAGTTTAGGTCATAATAGTTTTTAATTCCGCATTTAGTGACCATTAGATTAGCCATCACCTATTCACCCCCCTCTAGGTGATTTACAGTATGTACATCACAATACCAAACGAGAATACCGATATTAGATTAGCCATCACCTATTCACCCCCCTCTAGGTGATTTACAGTATGTACATCACAATACCAAACGAGAATACCGATATAAATACATAATGTTATGCAAGTCAACCCGACGATGCGGGAAAGTCCAATGGGAAAGCGAGAAACACTCGCCTAGAACTTCGGAAAACACTGTGAAATCCCAAGCTCTGGAATCAAGGAAATCAACGCGTAAACGCGTTCAAATAGAAAGGAGAAGAGAATGGAGACGCGGGAATCGCAGACACGGGAGTCGCGTTGCGTAGATGTCACAAACGCGGGGTTCGAGACCCGCGTTCTAGCAATGACACAAGGGGAACGAGACGCAAGTACAAACTCCGCGTCGCGTTGACAAAAGAATGCGAGGATCGCGTTAAATAGCTACTTGGACGCAGGGGTAAAATCCGCGTCTAGTAATTAAGAGAGTGACAGGGGGAATGTGAGAGATGCAAGGAAGGGAGAGGGGGACACAGGGAATGAATTAAAGGAAGGAAAGAAAAAGAAAGAAGGAAAAAAAAGAGAAAGAAAGAAAGAAAGAAAGAAGGAAAGGAAAGAAAGAAGAAGGGAAGGGGGAAATGGTCGGCGATGTCCGGCGGTCACCGGCGGCGGTCGGAGTTGGCCGAAGTTGGCCGGAGAAGGCGGCCAAGGCTCCAAGCCCAAGTTATTGATTGGTTGCTAATGTTGCATATTTAATGTCACATTTCCATACTTATTTTAGAATAAAAGCCTGCATTGTCCTAATTATTTGTTTAATTTATTTGCAGGCCCAATCCTTAAGGAGATGAAGAGAAATGAGCCCAAAAGCCCACCAGAATTCTGAATTAAATCAGAGTTAATTCGTACACATAAAATCAGGGCAAAATCAAGTGGTTGAAACCGGTTGAGAAGAATCCTCTCAGAATCGATCGGTTAAAGCCAAGAATCCAAGGCCATTTCGTCAGAATCCGGAGCTCAAACGACAAAACCAACAAAGGATAAAACCAGAAGAAACCCCCGGAGAGACCCACCAACAGGGTGTGGCCATCTGGCCACACCCTGGCCGCGGAAACGCGGCTTGGGCCGCGTTTCCGCGGCAATCTTGGGGAGTTAGGGGGAGCGTGAACTCCCCCGACCTCCCCGGGATTCTGGTTGTTGGGTTTATGCCTATAAAAGGCCATTATCTGCGCTAAAAAATGGACGTCAATGCAGATTAGGATTTAGCCTAGTTTTAATTCTTTATAGTTTAGGTTTTCTTTTCTCTTTTTATGTAATTTGTATGTAACTTAGGGTAGAAGAAGATTCATGTAAGTAAGAGAGAGGCTGAAGTTGAGAGTGACACCGACGATGTACCCTCCTCCTTTCTTCCATTGTCTCTACAATTAATAAAGGTAAAAGTTCTTTTTATGTTTGTATTTTCTTTTGTTTTGTCTTCCTCTCTTACTTTACCTTGGTTGTATTTGTTGAGTGTACAAGTGAATTCCAAAGCAAGTATAACTAAGCTACGTAAGAGCCAGCGATATGAAGACGTTCTCCTCTTCCAAGATCCGCATCACTTGTTCTTCTTATGCTTGACGATATAATGTGCACGGAGACCGAGCTCGAGTTTATGATCTATGCGTTGAACGCCTCCGAAGCAAAAAGGTAGAACTTGCAAAAAGGTTTCCAAGTAAGTCATCAATCAACCTAGTAAGTATCTCTTCACTTTTCTTTCTTTCTTTTCTTTCTTAGTTTAGATCACCAACCACTTCTTCTAAATCGTTTTCATTCTTCTTTCCACTTCATTGTACATAGTCGCTCTCTTTTGTTTTCTGGATTTTCCACCTTCTTCATCTTCCATTTTCTTCTAACTTTAATATAACTTTCTTTTTCATTTTCATAACTAAAACAGAGAAGAACATTCGTTTTATTTTCTTAAAAGATTTCAATAAAGAACTGTAAAGCTTCCATCGCAAACCCTCCTTGTGGATCACGACCCGCATAGCCACTTGCTATAGCGGAAGAATTGAGCACTTGCACATTTTCTTTCTAAGTTCTATAATCTTGTATTTTGTGTGCAGGTTCAGCCTCAATCAAATTTTGGCGCCGTTGCCAGGGAGGGTAGAACGGTTTTTTATTGAAATCTGAATTTTTATTGCAAATTTTTTAGAACTAAACGAATTTTCTTCTCTGTTGCAGGTTACAGGGCAAGCAAAGCAGGAAAATAAGTTTGCAGTGACATACAAGTGGTATTGGGCCTCTGCTCTAGAAAGTAGAGACCCATTACCCTCTGAATTGCCGCGTTTCCACGGCAAAAGCCACGATCCGCGGCAAGGAAGAGTTGACTACTAACAGCTTTTTACAGGGCTGCTTAGTTTAAAAAAATTCTAGTTTGCTGCAACTTTAATTTTTCTTATATGCCATAACATAAGCCTGCTAATAATCAACAGTAAAATATTTGTTGAAAAGATAAAAAATTGATTAGACATTTGCATTTTAGGCACGTGTCTTTTTAATTCCTTTAATTTTTACTGTTGAAGAGTGCTGGAGCAAGGTACGTATGCATTGCATTTAGCATAGGACTCACTTCTTGGTTGTTTATATCGCTTTGAGTGAATCTTACATATCTTGTACACTTGCACAAAATTATTTTAAGGGCACTAACCCATAACAAGATAAGGTGGGGATTTAATCACCTTTCTTGGCCCAAAAATCAGATTCCAAGCACTCACTAACCTAAGCCTAACTAAAATTGAGTAGACGTTGGCCCTAGGGACATCTCGGACTCAATTAGGAGATTATCCTAAGGGGGGAAAATGTTAGAATCTGACTCCTGCAAAATCAGTGTCTAGGAAAGGGATTGAGGGCCGAAAGCCCGAAGGTTGGTGGTTATTTAATTAAGGAACATCTTTGACGGAAAACCTCCCACCAACCTTGCCCTGACCTGGCTGATTAGCTTGTGGTCAAAGTCTACATTAAACCTCCGTGGACAGTCTAACCAGTTAGGAGTCGTCTAGGTCTAGGTCTACCTTAACTTAGGTTAGAATTTTTTTCTTTCTTGTTTGTTTATTTGTTCGCTTTTCTTCTTTTTTGTGTGTATTTTATTGTGTGACATGGCTTATAATAATAATTTTTCCAACTATAATAATAATCCATATTATACATCAAACTCTTTTTCGGATATTACCAACCCGGCATATCATGACTTTAACCAACCTAGTGTGCCGGATTGGTCTTATCCGAATCCATATAACCCATGTCCCCCATCGTATGACTATAATTTCCATAACGATTTCAACTCTTCACAGAGTCAGTGGGGATTCACCTACCCCGAGTCCAATTTCAACCACAGTGTCCTCCTTCTCCACCTAGTCCACACTATTTTCAAGAGTCATACTCAGTTCCACCAGTCCAAAATAGAAAACCATCAATTTTGGAACGGAGTATGCGTGAGTCCAAACAACAATCACAAAATCTGATGGACTCACAATTTCAATATCACTTCCAAAACAACTCTTCATCTTTTCAACAAGACAATGAACCCATCAACTATGAAAAGATGCTAGAAGCTATGACTCATGCTCAAAATGCTAGAATCGTGACATAGATATGATGGTCGAATCTCTACGTTCCCACCGTCCTGATGTCACTTACCATTCTGTTAGAGCCGAAGAGTCATGTTGTTTTGGAAATCAAAATTCTATTTCAGAACAACCATTTGAACTTGCCCAAACTCCAAATTTTGAAAAAGATATTGACAGTTTAGCAAGTTTTCCTTTTCCTGAAATAGAACTTGAAAATGATTATGATCTTGAACCCCAACTTAGTGATTCAATTCTATTTCCTGATTCGATTATGACTCCGGTATCTTCACCTGACTTCAATCTTTTTCCGGAGTCAACATTGGATCCTGAACCAATTCATAAAGAAATTGAATCACCTATCTTTGAGGATCATGTTGAACTTGACCAACTTTACACTTTCGAAGATCCTATTGACAAATTAGCAAGTTCTCAATTTTTTGATATTGAACTCAATGAGATATGTGACCTAGATTCTCAAATCTGTGATCCAGTTCAACTTTCTGAATCAATTTTGACTCCCGTTTTGTTTCCAAACTTGAGTAATATTCTAGAGTCAGTTTTGATTCCTCCACCTATCATTCCTGAACTGGAATCACCCATATTAGGTCACATTCCATTGTTAGAAAATACATGTGGACTGGAGTCTCAACTTCTTGACTTGGACCCAATTCCTGAACCAATTTCGACTCCTGAACCTTACTTGACTTAAGTCACCTTCCTGAGTCCAAGTCAACCGTTCTATCATTTCATACTCCTTTCTGAGACGAGGTGGTTGACAAATTTGACTCCGAAATCAATTATGGAATATGGAAATTAGATGGGGTTAAATATTTAATAAGATCCTTCATGGATTTATCTTTTTAATGGGTTATATTAAAGATATTTCTGGTGGGTTCCTCCGAGACCCAAGAAAAGTTGATTGGGCCATGTTTCGTGGACCAATCAGACCACCACCGGAACCACCACCCTAAGGTAACCATTTTCCTTCCTTTCTTCTTTTTCATGCATCTATGCATTAATTCATACATGAGGACAATGCATGAGATAGGTGTGGGGGAAGACTAACATAGCTTTTCTTTTCTTTAAAAAAAAAAAAATTAACACTTTTCTTTACTTTTTAAAAAAAAAACATTTTGAAAAATAGAAACAATATTTTGACTTATTTTTGTAAGAAATTAAGTTAATTTTAAGGAATAGGAAATCCAAATTAGGATTTCTTATACTTGGTCAAAATAAGATTATTTGTTTGATTTTTAGAGTTAGGAAGATAATTTGTCAAAGTAATTTAGTCTTGATCTTTACCTTGATGAAATATGCACACTTCATACACTTACACTTAGGGTTCAAAAACAAAGATTCTTATGCCTTATAAAAATATATATATATATAAACAAATCTAATTATTGATTAGCTAGGTGCTTTGGCCTAAGAAAGCCTTAGTATTTATGCAAAAGATAATTAGATGAGTTTGAAAAAAAAAAAAACAAGTCTAATTATTGATTAGCTAGGTGCTTTGGCCTAAGCAAGCCTTAGTATTTATGCGAAAGATGATTAGATAAGTTTGAAAAGAAAAATTCTCTGATTAAGCTGGGTATTTGTGCCTAATAAAGCATAATTACGCCTAAAAGAGGTTCATATAATAAAATTCTTAGTTTTGTGGCCTTGTTTGCTCGAGTCCTTAAGTCCTAGGGGTGTCTTCTCACCTGGTGCCCTAAGACCGTCTGGTTTGGGAGTCATCGATTAAAGGCTCGTTACATGGGCAGATTAGAAAGCCTAAACTAAGGAATAATACCACCAAAATATATATATAAGGCATAAGAGTTAAAGTTAATGAACCCTTAGTCAAAATTTTCACAGTCACAAGTGCATATGACTTAGGGTAAAGTAATAGACTAGATGAGAGGTACAATTTGACTCCTTACTTTGATTGATAACAAATTTTTTGAATAGGGACTAAGTTTAGGAATGAAAAATTCGGCTTTCCTATAACTTATAGATTGCTTAGATCTTACAATCATATTTCAAATATTTTTCTCTTTCAAAAATGCTTTTCGAAAATACTAACTCTTTATTTTCTTTCTTTATGGATTTTGTGGGGTAATCCGCTGAAAACCCTCACGAGACAAACTCGTCCTCTAGGGGGAACCTAGAGGTTCAACGGCTTGTTGCACATGCTCAGTGCAATCGCGCGACCTGCGAAAGTGGTCTAATAATCCTTAGTATAATTTAGTTGTTTTGCTCGAGGACGAGCAAAAGATAGGTATGGGGTGTGGATGGTTGCTAATGTTGCATATTTAATGTCACATTTCCATACTTATTTTAGAATAAAAGCCTGCATTGTCCTAATTATTTGTTTAATTTATTTGCAGGCCCAATCCTTAAGGAGATGAAGAGAAATGAGCCCAAAAGCCCACCAGAATTCTGAATTAAATCAGAGTTAATTCGTACACATAAAATCAGGGCAAAATCAAGAGGTTGAAATCGGTTGAGAAGAATCCTCTCAGAATCGATCGGTTAAAAGCCAAGAATCCAAGGCCATTTCGTCAGAATCCAGAGCTCAAACGATAAAACCAACAAAGGATAAAACCAGAAGAAACCCCCGGAGAGACCCACCAACAGGGTGTGGCCATCTAGCCACACCTGGCCGCGGAAACGCGGCTTGGGCCGCGTTTCCGCGGCAATCTTGGGGAGTTAGGGGGAGCGTGAACTCCCCCGACCCCCCTGGATTCTGGTTGTTGGGTTTATGCCTATAAAAGGCCATTATCTGCGCTGAAAATGGGACGTCAATGCAGATTAGGATTTAGCCTAGTTTTAATTCTTTATAGTTTAGGTTTTTCTTTTCTTGTTATGTAATTTGTATGTAATTTAGGGTAGAAGAAGATTCATGTAAGTAAGAGAGAGAGGCTGAAGTTGAGAGTGACACCGACGATGTACCCTCCTCCTTTCTTCCATTGTCTCTGCAATTAATAAAGGTAAAAGTTCTTTTTATGTTTGTATTTTCTTTTGTTTCGTCTTCCTCTTCTACTATACCTTGGTTGTATTTGTTGAGTGTACAAGTGAATTCCAAAGCAAGTATAACTAAGCTACGTGAGAGCCAGCGTAGTTCATTGATTGGTTGCTAATGTTGCATATTTAATGTTACATTTCCATACTTATTTTAGAATAAAAGCCTGCATTGTCCTAATTATTTGTTTAATTTATTTGCAGGCCCAATCCTTAAGGAGATGAAGAGAATGAGCCCAAAAGCCCACCAGAATTCTGAATTAAATCAGAGTTAATTCGTATACATAAAATCAGGGCAAAAATCAAGAGGTTGAAACCGGTTGAGAATAATCCTCTCAGAATCGATCGGTTAAAGCCAAGAATCCAAGGCCATTTCGTCAGAATCCAGAGCTCAAATGACAAAACCAACAAAGGATAAAGCCAGAAGAAAACCCCGGAGAGACCCACCAACAGGGTGTGGCCATCTGGCCACACCTGGCCGCGAAACGCGGCTTGGGCCGCGTTTCCGCGGCAATCTTGGGGAGTTAGGGGGAGCGTGAACTCCCCCGACCTCCCCGGGATCTTGATGGTTAGGGTTTTTGCCTATAAAAGGCCATTATATGCACTGAAAATGGACGTGAATGCTGTATGACCCGGGAAAGGGGGGAGACAGGAATTGCAGTAAAAGTTTTCCTTGAATCAAATGAAAAGGATTACAACAAAAACTGTCCTTCCGGTTACAAGGGAGGGAGAATATTGAATCTTGAATTCCCCTTTGTTAAGGCTGGGTTTTCGCGTGGCGGTGGAGAGTGAATCTTGTTCTCCGTTGACCAGATGACCGTCCTTCAGGGATCTCCCTTCGACCGTAGAAAGAGTGACACAGCTCTGTCTACCAAAACTCTAAAAGAGAAGGTAGGCGAAAGCTAGCTCGTACGCAGCGAACTTGAAGAGTTGATCTGCTTCTTTTCTCTCTGTGTCGCCTCTGTCTCTCTTCGTCCGATTGATTCTCTCCCCTCCTCCTTGATGCAAACAAGGCTATTTATAGAGTCCCAGGGGTGAACGTGCCCCCTGAAAACGCTCCACAATGAGGGCCCAACTTCCCGCTACATGGGCGGTAACTAACCCACGTGCCTGCTAAAGACATGCACGATGGGGGCTGATTTCCCTTACGTGTGGGCAGTGATTGGTCCCTTAACCAGGCGGTATAAACTGAGACGCGGGTTTTAGACCTTTGCGTCTTGAGGCTGAGACGCGGGTGTCAGGCCGACGCGCCTTGATGCTGAGACGCGGGGTCGAGCCAACGCGCCTTGATGCTGAGACGCGGGTGTCGAGCCAACGCGCCTTGATGCTGAGACGCGGGTGTCGAGCCAAGCGCCTTGATGCTGAGACACGGGTGATAGTCCCTCGCGTCTAGAGCTGAGATGCGGGTGTCGAGCCAACGCGCCTTGATGCTGAGACGCGGGTGATAGTCCCTCGCGTCTAGAGCTTGAAAACTTTGCTTTTCAATGGCTTGTCCTCCAGTAACTTTTGGACAGCCTACAGAACCCCCTCCAAAGTTTTCGATATTCCGCAGTTAACTGGGACGGATTTCAAAATACTTTAGATTTTAGCCATATTTGCTTTCATGACTAGACTGTTAGTGCTCCGGGTTCGTATCTTATCGAGTTGGTCTTCGTGAGTGTACTGTTTGAACTCTTGAAGCCACCAGAGTGATCATGTTGAGTGTCTAGATGCACAGTCTAAACCTCCCCGATTGCTTTTAGTCTGTCACGGGTGTGCTTTAAGCCGAGGAGTGGTTGGTCGTCTGCTTGCGTCAGTGTACTGTTGAACTGATTTTGCAGAAGCAGGAGGCCGAACGCAGGTTCTTTTCAAAAAGCAGAGATGGTACTGTTTTAAAGACACGATTTCTGTAGGGTGCGTCCTTTGGCAATGGAAACGCGCCCGATCTTCATGAGGTAGACGCGATGTTGGGCCCGCTGGGTCGGACGCGGACTTCGTAGAGAGACGAAGGACCCGATGCATTTATGGAGATGCTGACGGGGCATGTCCATCTAAGAGGTGCGTCCCTTGGGTGCGAATCTGTGCCGTGTGATGATTACGCCGCCAGCTGGCCTGGGGAACCGGCAGGATTTCACCTTTTGGCGCGCGGACTTCTCGGTTCATTAACTGAACGCGCCACGTGTCAAATGACGACTCGCTGCGGAGTCGTGACGCATGATTTCGCGATGATTTGTTCCACGCGTCATGCGATGATTCGCTGCAGCTTTTATCGGGTCACACGCCGCGTATCTTTGCGAATCCTTGTGCCTATAAAAGGCAACAGTCAGAGAGACATCTTTTCTTCTCCGAACGCACTTGCTCAAGAAAGAGAGTTCTCTTCTTCCTCTGTTGAACTGTCATCTCCATTACTGACTTTTGAACTATTCATCTCCTTTTTCGAATTAAAGATGGCACCCAAGACCAAGCCAACCGCCTCTTCTTCACGGGCGACTATCGCCGAGGTCCAGAGGGGCGCTTCCTCTGCGCAGGATGTCGCTTTCCCAGGTATAATGCCTTTTAGGCGTGGATTTCGCCATTAATGGAGGCTCATAGAACCCTAAGAATCCTTAACACAAATATAACTCGTGTTTGATTCTCAGACGCGGTCTCAAACGCAGTCTTTTGAGTTGATAACCGAGGCGCGGGTTTGGACCCTCGCGCCATTCGGTCCTGCGTTTCGGATTCTTCACTTAAAATATTCAATTGTGAAGGGTTCAGATGCGGACTTGGTTTGCAGAACGCGGATTTGATCCTTGCGTTCTGTTCCATCAGCTGCCGATTTTGATCAGATCTGGCACCTGAGTCCGCAATTAGAAATCCGGGGGTGTGAAAGGAAGGGAGTTACCCTCCTTAACTTCTGGCGGTTGTGGTGATGGAAGGGTTAAGGTGGATAACTCCCTTCTTTTCGCACCTCAGAAGTGACATCAAGGACATTCCATGACCTTCTGGTGGTGGAGACGCGGATCCTGCAGGTCTGGACGCGGGTTTGATAATTCTGCGTCCAGTATCTCTTCTGCGTTGGACGCGGTTCGCAGGTCTGGACGCGGATTTGATAATTCCTGCGTCCACATATCTCTTCTGCGTTTGGACGCGGTTTCGCAGGTCTGGACGCGGATTTGATAATTCCTGCGTCCAGTATCTCTTCTGCGTCTGGGTTATGAACACTTAGCATTTAAGTATCTAACTAAGTGTCCTTTTCTTTTACAGTGCCCCATCCTTCTGCCTCACTCGCCAAGACGCGCCACTTTGGACATGTTAGGTGGTGCTGACCGGACTTGACCTTTGTGCTACGAAGGACTGTCCCTGTGACTGGACAGTTGCAGGATCGCAGGGAGAAGCTCTCTATGTTTGACATGAGAACTCTTCGGGTACTTAGACCGATGGCAGCATTCACAACGGATGCTCACATCAAGCTGGAGAAGCCTGCCTTCTTCTTCGGAGATCGTATCAACGATGGCGACTATCGTGTGGTATGATGGAACTTATAAATGGCCCGTCAGATAAAGGGTGGAAGATTCTTCTTCCGGACATGGAGAGGATATTCCCGCTGTTCTACTTCCAGCACATGTCCGTCCCTCGGAAGATGGAATGGACATTTCTCGATATGTCCTTGAGATTACTCTCGGTGATTTGGGTTCCCATAAAGTACACCGTCATGATAGCCATGACAGGTCGGTCTCGGCCTATTCCCTGGGTTCGCGCAAGTCTGAGGTTCCGGTTGGAGAGATACACAACTTGGCACTACCTTCCTCAACTCGTTCATGGACGCGGAGGGTGATTATCCGGTCGGTTTCCGTTCGCCGGGTGGGTCCATTCCACGGAGAACTATGGTGGGGCAGGATGGTGGGTTTCGTCCTCACCGATCTTGGGGATCTGCTAAAGCATGTGGGACTGTACCCGGCGGTCAGGGCCGTACAGTGGGGTATCCCACCAGGT
The DNA here is from genome assembly GCA_038442645.1 of Agave tequilana. NCBI lineage: Eukaryota > Viridiplantae > Streptophyta > Magnoliopsida > Asparagales > Asparagaceae > Agave > Agave tequilana. The sequence continues at coordinate 696 of JAVJIF010000419.1, read as the reverse complement.
TCTCATAACTTTTTCGGGATCCTGGAGCGCTACAATCCTCTGACAGGGACATCTTTACCCCGGTCGGAGAGATGGGCCTTGCACTACACGAGCTACATGAGGTCTCGGGGCTGGCAACAGGGGACATTCCCTATGAGGAATAGTCCCGACCACTGAGGAGCTTCACCTCTTGAAGAAAGAGTTTCCTCGGGTGTACGAGGACTACTGGGAAGTGATGTGTCACTTCCACATTTGCGGTCAGATAAACGCCTGGAGGGCGCAGGGAGTCAAGCAACTGTCTTGGGCCAGTTACTTATTCAACGATGTCAATCATAAAGACAATCTGATCACCGACTGGCTCCCAGTTCCGACAGGAGATTGAAGACAGGATCGACACAAGGCTTCTAGGGCTTCTACACCACGGTTTCGAACGAGGACGGTTTCGATCCTGACTTGGTTTTTGAAGCTTCCACCATCAAGCCGGACCCCTATCTCCGATAGGGCACTGTTGGCAGGCTTCTTGATGCTGTGGCTGAAGCGTTGTGTGGTGCCCACGCTGCCACATGAAGCTAGTTGCTGACGTGGTGTACCCGGCGGTGCTCCTGGCTCATGGCAACCCTATAGCCCTTCTCACGGCCGTGGCGGCTGGCATTCAGAGCGGGTTGCGGGCGCTAACCAAGAGTTTCTGCGAGGCGCCGAAAACTGTCGACTCCCACG
>JAVJIF010000418.1:0-96652 GCA_038442645.1 Agave tequilana | reverse complement strand
TTAGCATCGGAAAAACTTCCATCTGACATTCAGTTGATAATCTGCAGCTTTGTAACAGAGTAAGCCATAAGCTACTACTATTAACTATAGCTTATTTGTTTATTGCATAGATGCATCCAGTCCTTTATTTTATAGGTGTATGTTTACCCCTCTTATGCTTTATGGATGAACATTATGGTTTTCGTAGCTTATCTTGTATTGTGCTACACACTATTCTTTATTGTTAAGTTCTTTTAGATATCATTGTATTGTGCTTTACATTCTTGTTTTTTTTTTCACACACCAAAATGCATTGTATCGGCACAAGCTTTTTCCTTTGATGCGTGCCTGGGTTTCTTGATATACTGTTACTTCTGATTATGTTGAGAAAAATATTCCATTTAGTGAGAAGGGATGCTGCTGTAGAGGAATTGTCGGGGTGTGTAAAATTTGAAACAAATTGGATATGGAGGTTAGAGATAGCAGAATGCACTGACACACCTTTCTAAAGGAAGCACTTTTAGTGAGGGAATCTTCATTTTTGTGTTATTGTGTGTGGGAAGCTGGTAATCTAAGAGTGCTTGGCTGTGGTAGCTCAGTTAACAGCAAAGATGGATAGAGGATATATTCTTCTTACAATGATCAGAGCTGTACTGGTGTTTAAACATGAAAATGGAGCTAAAAGATGTCTTGTTTGTTGAAATTGTAGTGATTGCTGCATTCCAGATATATGTGCCTTTAGGAAGGAGATTTCATAGGAAGGTGTCAAGATGGTCAGATGTTATCTATTTTTGATGTTTTAGGATTTGAAGTGGTTAAAGTACTTAGCTGTCATGTATGAGGAAAGGCTAGCAGTTAAAAATTGAGTAATGCTACACATACTTATTTGAGGGGAGTAGCGAGTATAATCAGACCCCACACTCGTTTCCGAGGTAGGTTTTTTTATTTGATACAAAATTATAAATGCTTTGCAAACACCCCCTTTAAAACCTACCTTGAAATTTGTACGGGTACCCAAATGAGTACTCAAGAAAGTTCGTGAAGCATTTTTTCCTTTAAAATTTGTAGATCCTTAATAACCCAATATTCTTGATGATTGATTGTTTTCCCCTTTCATATTTTGAAGATTTAGCTGCCATAGATATTCTTGTCATATATATTTAATATTTTAGGCAGAAGCTATGTTGGAAAAAGATATATGATGTGATGAAATTATTTAGGTATGAGTGCAAAGCTGCAAACATTCAAAAGTTGACCTCCCGATATTATAACTTTTCATCTATCATGGTCATCCCCGATGATGTTCTTTGTTAGAGAGTGTGTTATCATTGTCATTTGTGAATGCTTATCAAAAGGATCCATAGAAGCTTACCATCAACATCTATAACCTAATGGCAGGTCCTTTTGGTTGATATTTTATGGGTCTGATTATGTTGGTATAAAAATATGTGATGTCATTATAAAAGGATTTGAGGCCGAATCCTTCCACTCAAATACCAACATGCGATATTCGAATACAAGATCCATTCCGTTGAAGTTGATCTATATTATTTCAAGTATCTATAAATCAAAAATTAAATATTTTTAATACTTTTGCCCATGCATCAAGTAGGGAAAAAACGGACGACTTAAATAGTGAGTTGGTTAGTTTAACGGTGTAGAAAATTTGAAACCTACAAACCTTGGTTTGTAGGGTTTTTAAATGTTTAGATCATGATCAAATGGCCGGATCGAGAATTTGTATGTCTAAAGACATAGATCTAACAAACTCACTATTTTCAGCATCCATTTTGTGCCGCTTGATCGATAGGCAAAAAGTATTCAAAACACTTGATTTTTGGTTTATGCATACTTGAAATAAATAGATAACTTCAACAGAGTGGATCTTGTATTCGAATGTCGGAGGGTTGCATTTGAGTTGGAAGGATTCAGGCTCAAATCCTTTTGGAAGGACACTACGTCTATCTCTCTCTCCTCTCTCTCTCTCTCTATATTGAGTTGATTCCCAGTTGATTCCCTAAGAACGGTTCTCACATATTCTGTGAGAACTTTCTTGTGGGCCGTCAAATCTGATGAGATTTTGTTTTATTTGATTTGATCTATCAGATCCAATGGCCTACATAAAAGTTCTCACAAAAATTTGTGAGAATCATTCTTAGGGGATCAGCTCTCATATATATATATATATAATATATATTATATATATATATATATATATATGTATATATATATATATAGACTTGTGTCCTCCAAAAGGATTTGAGCCTGAATTTTTTCAACTCAAATATCACCCTCTGACATTCGAATGCAAGATCCACTCTGTTGAAGTTGATCTATATTATTTCAAGGATTTATAAACCAAAAATCAAGTGTTTTGAATACTTTTTACCCATCCATTAAGCGGCGCAAAATGGACAGCCGAAAGTAGTTAGTTGGTTAGATCCATGTCGTTAGACATACAAATTTTTGGTCCGGCCATTAGATTATGATCTAAATATTTAAAAACTCCCTACAAACAATTTTGTTAGGTTTCAAATGTTCTACACTGTCAAACTAACCAACTCACTATTTAGGCCGTCCGTTTTTTTCCTACTTGATGCATGGGCAAAAAGTATTTAAAACACTTGATTTTTGGTTTATAGATACTTGAAATAATATAGATCAACTTCAATAGAGTGAATCTTATATTTGAATGTCGGATGTTGATATTTGAGTGGGAAGGATTCGACCTCAAATCCTTTTGGAAGGACACAAGTCTCTCTCTTTCTCTCTCTCTCTCTATATATATATATATATATATATATATATATATATATATATATATATGGTAGAGTTACAATACACATAGGTGTAACTATGTTAAGTTACACACTTCTTTCCACCACAAAATAATTTTGCTTGGTGAGATACAAACAAAATTAATGTGAATGGTCCCCTCAAGGTGTTTAAAAAATATTTTTTGTGTAGTGAAAAGATGTGTGTGTAACTTAGTTGCACCTATGTGTATTGTAACTTACCCGTGTGTGTGTATGAATAGACTTAAGTACATGTGGATGGATTTAAGCCTAAATCTTTTTCACTCAAACTCAATCCCACGACATTCAAATATAAGATCCACTCAGTTGAAGTTGATCTACATTGTTTAAAGTAACTAAAAAAAAATCAAGTGCTTTGAATATTTTTGCTCATCCATCAAGTAGGCACAAAATTGATGGTTGAAATAGTGAGTTGGCTAGTTTAACGATGTACATGAGGAAGGATTCGAGACTTGGTACACCGGAAGGATTCGAGCCTGAATCCTTCCTATTCAAACTCAATCTCACGACATTCAAATACAAGATTCACTTCGTTTGAAGTTGATCTATATTGTTTAAAGTAACTAATAATAAAAAATAAAGTGTTTTGAATACTTTTTACCCATCCATCTAGTAGGCACAAAATGGACGGCTGAAAATAGCATTTTACTTAGACCTATGGCTTTAGACATATAAATTCTCAATCCGACCATTTGATCATGATCTAAACATTTAAAAACCCCACACTTCATTTTTGTCAGGTTTCAAATATTATACACAGTTAAACTAGCCAACTCACTATTTCAGCTGTTCATTTTGCGCCTACTTGATGAATGAGAAAAATATTCGAAACATGTGGTGGATCTTGTATTTGAATGTCGTGGGATTGAGTTTGAGTGGGAAGGATTCGGGATCGAATCCTTCTGCATGTACCTAAGTCTATCCCTAGATAGATACCCAAGCCTGAATCCTTCCCACAAACTCAATCCCACGATATCAAATACAAGATCCATTCCGTTGAAGTTGATCTATATTGTTTAAAGTAACTAAAAAGAATTAAGTGTTTTGAATATTTTTTGCCCATCCATCAAGTAAGTACAAAATGAACGGCCGAAATAGTGAGTTGGCTAGTTTAACGGTGTATTTGAAAATAGTGTGTGGGCTTTTTTAAATGTTTAGATCATGATCAAATTGTCAGATCGAGAATTTATATGTCTAAAGTCATAGATCTAAGTAAAATGGTATTTTCAGCCGTTCATTTGTACCTACTAGATGGATGGGCAAAAAGTATTCAAAATACTTGATTTTGGATTTTAGTTACTTTAAATAATGTATATCAACTTCAACGGAGTGGATCTTGCATTTGAATGTCGTGAGATTGAGTTTAAGTGAGAAGAATTCGGGCTCGACTCCTTCCGCATGTACTAAAGTCTATCCCTATATATATAAATGGCTACTTCCAGGAGGATTTGAGCATGAATCATTCTCACCCAAATTCAATGCCACGATATTCAAATACATCCACTTCGTTGAAGTTGATCTATACTATATGTAAAGTAATTAAAATTCAAAAATCAAGTATTTTATAGTTTTCTTATCCATTTATCAAGTATGCACAAAAAAACGGCCGAAAGAGCATATTACTTATATCTATGACTTTAGACATACAATCTCGATTTGACCATTTGATCATGATCTAAACATTAAAAACCTTCACACCCAACTTTGTTAGGTTTCAAATATTCTACATCATTAAACTAACCACCTCAATTTCGGTTGTTCATTTTTCGTCTATATATATATATATATAGTAGTTATATATCTATATGTGAGAACTTTCATGGGCCGTATCTATAGAGATCTAGTTTTATATATATATATATGAAAGTTCTAGAAATCCGTGAGAACCGAGAGGATCAGAGTATATATATATATATATATATATATATATATATAGAGAGAGAGAGAGAGAGAGAGAGAGAGATACTTGGCTACTTCTGAAAGGATTTGAGCATGAATCATTCTCACTCAAATTCAATGCCACGACATTCAATACAATATCCACTCCATTGAAATTGATCTACATTATTTAAAGTAATTAAAAATAAAAATCCAAGCAAGTAGGCACAAAATAAATGGCCAAAAGTAGCATGTTATTTAAATCAATGACTTTAGACATTCAAATTCTCAATTCGACCATTTGATCATGATCTAAACATTTAAAAACTTCACACACCACCTTTTGTTAGGTTTCAAATATTCTACACCGTTCAACTAACCAACTCACTATTTCGGTCGTTCATTTTTCGCCTACTTGATGAATAAGCAAATAGTATTCAAAACACTTAAATTTTATTTTTAAGTACGCTTAACAATGTAAATCGGCTCCAACAGAGTGGATCTTCAATTTGAATGACCTAACATTGAATTTGAATAGAAGGATTCATTTCCATATCCTTCTCAAAGGACCCAAGTCTCTCTCTCTCTCTCTCTCTCTCTCTACACACACACACACACACACGCACCTATCTGTTTATGTCTATCCATCAATTTACCTGCACGCAGTTAACTAAATAATGTATGCATATTTGAAATATTCACTGTATGTGCATCCATGGATGTATGTATTGCTTATGTTCTGTTGTATGTATATCACCATATCATCTAAGCCTTTTCCCAATAGAATGCGGGCTATGGAGCAAGGCTTTTTGAAAGATTAGACCAAGTTTTATTACTTGGTTAATTTAACATCAATCTTCTCTCAAGTAGTGCCAAATAACCAAGGAACTATGGACAAGAGAGGCTTTTTATAGTTATAAAAGCTCGTTGACTTACTCCAAATTCTATTGCACAAGACTTTGGAAGTGGGTTCTTTTATATTTTTGTGTATGCATGTTTGTTGGGGAAGGGGGGTGCTAGAAGAAGTGGAAAAATGATTGATAGATTTGTTATACGGAATTATGTTCAACCTGAGGCACAAGTAAGCCAAGAGCAAAACAGAACACATTGCATGTGTACTTATATATGAGAGTCAGATTTTGCTAAGAGTGAGGAGTTAACATGACTTGTCTACGCTCACATGTCTGCTCCATCACATCTGCTTATTTTCTGGTCAACATTAGAAGTTTGCAGGTGTTTTCTTATGGTTGTGAATTCCTCTACAGAAAACATGGAGATGAACGCGAGTATTTTGTGAAATGGAAGGAGCTTGGTTATGAGCATTGCTCTTGGGAAGCTGAGTCTGACATTTCTGCATTGGAACCTCAATTCGAAAGGTTTAAGGTGATTCAAGCTAGACGTCGAAAGGGATCTTTAGTAGGAATATAAATCAAGACCCAAAGGATTCAAAGCAAAATTCGAATCGAGATTTGAAGGATTTAAAGAACAAGCAGAAAGAGTTTCAACACTATGATGAGACCCCTGAGTTCCGTTCTGGTGGTATGCATGCTTCTCATACATGTTTAAAGTCTTTTTTTTTCTTTTCTGTATTTTAGCTTTTTTTCTTCATTTGGTTAAGTGTAGGGACATTACATCCATATCAGCTGGAGGGTTTAAATTTTCTATGGTATTCATGGTCTAAGAAAACACATGTGATCGTTGCAGATGAAAAGGGCCTAGGTATGCGTAGATTCTGAAAGTTTTTTTCCTCCAAATGTTATCATATTAAAGTTTCTAAACGTATCGCGTGCGTATTGTCTACAGGCAAAACAAATTGCTTTTGTGGCCTCTCTTTTTGAAGATAACCTATCTCTTCACTTAATAGGGGCTCCACTTTCTACATTGCGAAATTGGGAGCGCGAATTTGCTAGTTGGGCACCTTAATTGAATGTTGTGAGGAATTTAATCCTGGCCAAAAAATATATCCATAATTTGAGTATGGTTCTAACTTAATTTAAATGCATAATAGGTTATGTATGCTGAATCTGCTCCAGTTCGTGCTATTGCAAGACAATATGAATTTTTCTACCCAAAAGAGGAAACAGAAGGACATATAAAAAAGAAAGCTTTTGAGGATGCTACTCGAAGCAAACAAGCAAGAATTGTTTGATGTTCTTTTAACATCATTTGAAATGATTAACCAGGATTCAGCTTCACTGAGAGCAATTCAATGGGAATCTATGATAACAGTTTAGCCCGTCTTTCCATTATAACTAATTTTGTAGAATTTGAGTCTTACTCTTCTCCATTGTTAATACAGATTGTAGATGAGGGGCACCGTCTCAAGAATAAAGATTCTAAGTAATTCCTTCAGCTAAAACTTTATTCAACTAAGCACCGAGTGCTTTTGACTGGAACACCTCTTCAGGCTGGGTTCCTTCTGTTGGGACTTACTTATTATGCAAATAAATATACATAAAAAGTCCACCTAATTTTCCTGCTTTTTAGATTTTACAAATAAATTATATCTCAAAATTTACAATTTTTGTATGACTAATAAATTTTATTTCTTTATAAGAAATTCTAGTTGGTTCATATTTACCTCTACAGTTTGCTCTTGATTGCTTCCTACTTCATACACAAAGTTGAAATATATTATTGGTCATGTATATTAGCAGTCTTATGTATATCTTCGAGATGTCTAGTTGGTTTTTATGCTCTCTTTTTTCTTGGGGCATTTTATTTTCTACCAATGATTTTCATCCATTGGTTGATTTTTGGCTGCTAACGCATAAACAGCTTTTCTGGGGTCATGTTTGCTTTGTTGGGTTTTAACTTTTAAGGTTATCGGAGAATTGAAGAGATGATACTAGACTAAAATATTATCATGGGTAGCTAAACAATATGATTTTTCAGACCAAACTAAGTAGAGGAGACATCAACTATTTGTATTGTCAATTTTACAGCTGGCTTCATTGGTCTGTAGCAGTGGTTACTTGTCGAAATTAGTTTGATCTGGAGCAACACTTCATATTTTCTAGATTAAGATGCTAGAAGGGGATGAAGATTCTAAACTTGCTATAGGTATCACATTTATCTTAAACATACAAGGAAATGAGCCATACAGAAAAATAACATTCCAGTGTTCATTCTTTTGCTATGCATTCAGAATTTCAGCTCTATTCTTTGCTATTTTACTAAGTATTGCCTATCTTTCTTGGAGATAAAAGTAGTACCTTTTAAAATTGATCAAGATGTAAAAGAAATAACTTTTTAATTCTGCCTGGTTTCTTTTGCTACGTGATTCTGATATTTATAGATCTCTTTCTGTAGTGCTGTTGTATCTTTTTGTTTGTCTGGAATATTCTTTAGTTTGTTAGAAATTGAACACTATTGGAAATTTCATTGATGTGTCATCTTTTGCAACTTCCAATGAACTCATTTGCTGCCTTTCCATTTCTTCTCAGAATAACCTGGATGAGTGATTCATGCTAATGTATTTTCTTGATGACAGAAAGGTCAGTACTTCTGCTACTTTAATTACTCCAATATATATATTGTTGACACTCTAAAACAGACATGATTCTTGACTGGCCTGAACAACGTCTAAACTTATTGACATTTACAAAAGACAAGTGACAGACAAGATGACGACCATTTCTGTACCCATCTCCGAGGGACAAAGCAGCAACTTGGACTCTACTGATCCACTGAAGCAGACAGTGAGCCCAGATTGTCTTTGAAGAGATCAAGTAGGTCTAAGATGCTAGGTTAGCTTAACTTTTAGCATCACATGAGCCCAAGGGGATAGCCTCGCCTGAGAGGCTAAGTTTGTCCAACATTGCCTTGAAGCCATTCAAAGCTCCATCAGGGAGCTAACTTACAGCTTCACCTAAAGTGCTCAGTTAACTCCGCAGAGAGTTAGCTTCACTCGAAGCCAACGCAACCGCACAGAAGGATGGTCGGTAGCTTCGTCACAGATGTTTATCCAGCTCCGCTGAAGAGCTTTCTTCTGACTTCGCCAGATGCTCCTTCCAGCTCCGCTGTGAGCTCGATGCGGCAGCTCCGCTGCGGGTCTTTCATGGTCAACCTTTGACCAATTAAATCTCCAGATGAGATCAAATCAATTCAAGATCAAAATCAAATCTAATAAAGATCAAATCTGAGATCAAATTTGGCAGCTGCTTGCCATAGTCTCTTGACTCTCTTAGAACAAGTAAGAAGATCAGGGGAGATCTTTTGATTATTTGGAAAGAATCAAACAGATCAGGAGATCGAAACAACCTGCTATTCCTAGCTTCGCAGAAGCTGATTCTAGCCTCGCAGCAAGGCTACTTTTCAAATTTAAACAGATTGACTCAATCTGTTTTCAGATTTTTAAGGGACAATTATCCCTGCTCTCCCTATAAATAACCCACCAGAGACACAAGAGGGAGAGGGCGCACAAACACACGCATAAGACACGCGCACAGGCAAAGAGACGCACAGAGAGAGACGGCTAAACAGAGATCTATTCTCTTGCTTTCAAGAATTCAGAGAGTTCAGAGAACTGCTTCTCTAATCAGGGTGCTGATACCCTAAGATTTTCCTCTCAAGGAATCTCCAGAATTAGGCGAGAAAGAATTCTCAAGTGAAGGCAGTTTGAGAAGTAACAAGAGGGTTCTACCAACCTTCTGTTCCCCGATTTCCCGAACCAGGCGAGAAGGGAATCCATCGATCGCATCGTCAAAGGGACAAAGTGGTCGCGCGCTGACCAGACTCCTGTCGGTACACTTCTCCAGAATCTCAGAGGAGATCTACTTGTAATCTTTTTAGAATACTTGTAATTTAACTCCTTGACCTCTTTTTTTTGTAAGTTTCCCCCTTTACAAAATCAATGGAAAACAAGATGGCGACTCCGTTGGGAAAATTATTTCTCCACTGCTGAGAATCAAGTGTCGCAATGCGACGAACAGACCTTCGGGTCTATCTCTGAATTCAAGGAAGCCGGTGTGGCCAGAGCCCCTCTGGCTAAATCTTCGAAGCAAGTCTCTATGGAGACAGACGAGGCTTTCTGCGAGCTACCACGGTCTCCTGGCGCAATAAGGAAGCAGGCCCGCAATGCAAGGGTCAGAATCTTGAGCCTGTTACCATCGAAAACCTAGTCGTTCACTTCGACCAAGGAAAATTCGAAGAACTCCTCTCTGGGGGTAGTCTAATGCTTCGTGCATGAAAGTACAGAAAGGTCTCAATGGCCAAGGTTTCAGAGCAGAAACCGGGAGCAGAATCCTTCCAACACCTCTCAGTCTCGCGTGTGGCTAGTCAGGTTCCCTGCAAACCTAAGTCTCCTTTTTCAAAATAGATGTGGAGGCCAAAGCAGAAGGCTCTGTATGAAGTTTCAGGCGTAACTACGCCACAAGTTCATCTCTCTCGTGAAGAAAAAGGCAAGATGCCTGCCTGTTTTGATGAGGACTGCTAGCCGCGAAGTTACAACGGCGACTATGCCTTCGCCTAATTCAGGAGCAGTAACTCCTCGCGCCAGCCTCGTTCTCATGAGCGAGCTCCTGTACCTCAGGATACACATGATGTTCACAGCCGCGAAGCTGGAACCAAAGCACCACAGTGTGCTTCGTTCCCCAGTTCTTCAAGTACTAAGCTCGCTCTTCGCAGCGAAGCTAAGGGATTGCCCCTAAGTGCTGATAGCGGTGCTTATGAAGCTCCAGCGTCCAAGGGCATTTCCAAAGATTTTAGCCGCAAATTTAGAGCCAAAGCACCATCTAGGGCTAATCACTTTCGTAGCAACATAGCGGATAAAGCACCGCAGCGTGCTTCGCTCCCTAGTTCAGCAAGCGCTAAGCTTGCCCTTCGTAGCGGAGCTAAGGGTTCGTCCCTAAGTGTTGACAGCGGTGCTTATGCAGTTTCAGCACCCAAGGACATTCCCAAGGTTCTTAGCCGCGAAGTTAGAGCTAAAGCACTATTTAGTGCTAATTACCTCTGTGGTGATGAAAAGAACAGGACGTCATTCTGTGTGCAATCTAACAGAACCTCTGCACTGGATCATTTAGGCCCGACCGGGTCTGACTTGTGGGAATTCTTGACAAGCAAACGGAAGTCGGAATCTTTCCAAACTTCTCCCTCCTGCTGTCAACAAGTGGGATGTCAGTTGGTGACAGTCCACTCAGTCCATTGCCGGTTAGAACCAATCCCCGCTATTCCTCCATACTGACGATCAGTTTTCGATCGACTATCGGTGCAAGCTCCAGTAAAACATCGTAAAAAGGGCGTATCGCGAGATCTGCCCTTTGCATCCGTTAACATGATCGGAAGAGGACGAGAGCTGCGTAGGGGCAGACGAGCGTCGCACGACACTCCCTATAGTTCCCTAGATCCGGATTATAGCCCGGGCCTCGGCGAAGTCTTGGTACATGAAGAAGGTGTCTTCCGGAACACTAGATCTAGGGTTGCAATATCCTACAGTTATGAACAGCCATCTTCCTCAACTGCAGTAACCTCACCTGAACCAATAAAGGATTAGTCCAATGGTCTGACGAAGAGGACAAAGACAGTGAGTATGCCTATTCGGCGACAGTCAGCTCGATACGAACGGATAGAGTATCAGTGAATATGGCTGATAACGGTAATGATGACCTTCGCCGACGGTTGGAAGTTCAGGAACAAACTTTCAAAACCCAACAAGAAGCTTTGGACAACATCCAACAGATGCTCGCTCAACTCCTCAATAACCGGAATAACAATGATATCAGTAGTAACCATGATGAGGAAGAACATTTTAACAATGAACAACCAAAGACTGAGAAGTCAAAGGAGAATTCTTCTTTAGACGCTGAAGTTCTTAAAGGCATCCAGCTCAAATTGCATCCCTAACTTAGAGGGATGAACTAAAGAAAGTAGGGGCAGTCCGTCCTTACCCGCTGGAATCGGATTCAGTACCATACCCACCAAAGTTCAAACCACCAACGTTACATACGTACGATGGTAAGAGCTCGCCAAACCAGCACATCTACTATTTTCGGTCTCAGACCGGTAATGTTATAGACAATAATGCTATCATGCTAGGCTGTTCATTGGCACCTTAAGGGGGTAGCATTCGACTGGTTCCGAAGTCTCCCTCCGGACTCTGTCAATTCCTGGATCGACCTGGAAACCCAATTTCTTTCTCGTTTTTATGAGGATGATACTGAGGTAACCATGGATAAACTCCTCTCTACCGTACAAAAGAAGGGCGAATCTGTCCGTGACTACATTGAGCGGTTCAGAAACTTGTCTTTGATGTGCCCAGCAGGGATACCATTACCCATGCTCTTACAGACGTGAGGCACAACTTCTTAGACCAAGTAGAGGTTCGCATGGGGGCTGTCAAAGCCCATACCTGGAAAGAACTGGTCGAGCTAGCTGAGATAGCTGAAAAGTCAGCTAAAAAGTTCGAACCATCCACCCCTAAAGGCAAATGGGATATGAATAATAAAGGACGTGGCGACATGGCACAGTCTTCTCAAGCCAAAGGGAAAGAGACTATGTCCGTAGAATTGTCAGGGGTCGTTCAGTCGAAGGCCAAGAAGGGCGGCTTCAACAATCAGGATTCTAAGTTTCCTCCGAAACAGTACTCCTTCAAAGACGATCAGGTGGTCACAATATTCCATTTACTCCACAAAGGGAATAAATTGAAGCTGCCGGATGCTCGACATCCTAATGAAATAGGACGCACGAACGATCCCAAATACTGTCTCTTTCACAGCATGATTCACCATCCTACTGACAAGTGCTTTGTCCTCAAGGACAGAATTCAAGCTTTGGTCGACGCCGGAGTCATGACGTTGAAGTCAGAGCAAAAGAAAGTCACTGCAAACATGGTGATCTTCGAATTCGGCAAAACCCCAAAGGTCACAGTTCTGACGGGATTTATCCAATCCCTGCACTACGGCTGGAAGTCAAACATCCTGTAGTTAAAACTCAAGATAATAAGGTCTTTTTCCCTTGACACTGGAGACAGGGAAAATCATGTGGATACACCCAGACCTTGTCCGAGATGAACAACGGGATTCAAAGAAGTCCAAGTCGAAGGGCAAACCTTGCAATGTCATCTCCATCCTGCCAGACGATGACAATCTTACAGTAGCTTCTCTCAGCGATTCTGAAGGAGAAAAGCACGCTTACACAACGCGAACTGATGTACCTCAGCGAACAGGTACTCGATCCGAAAAATCATACTTAAAACAGTATGAGAAAGCTACTGATGAGACACAGTAGCAGACGACGTCAGTACAAGTACCAGCATCCGCTTCAGTTCCAATCAGGGAAAGGAGAAGCCAAAGGAAGTCCGGTTCGACCATGTCCTGAAGAAGCCTTCAGGCCCAGGGCTTGACACGCCCTTTCGCTTTGACATATTGGCGCAGCTGGCTAATATCCCGGGTCGTATTACCATACACAAGCTCCTTCGTCTCTCAAAAGAGACAAGAGAAGCACTCAGAGATGCACTGGCTAATTCAGAATCATTCCTGACGTATATCCCAGAAATCCCTAACGATGACGCTTAGCCTTCTTGCCCTAAATGCCATCATATACAATCAAAGGCACCTGCTATTACCTTCACAGCGGAAAATATGCTTCTCAAGGATAACAAGCACGATCGACCTTTGTACTACACCGGATACATTGGTTCAACATGCATTGAAAGGGTACAGGTTGATCCGGGGTCTGCACTCAGCATCATCCCCAAAAGGCTCCTATACTTCCTCGGTATACCACTATATAGGTTGTCCGCAACCACTACAACAATATACGGTTTTAATGTCGGAACTAGTCATCCACTTGGAAAAATTCAACTCCGTTGCCGAATCGGGAGCCTAAAGTCAGAAGTGACGTGCTATGTCATTGACGCTGACACGTCATACAACTTGCTACTAGGACCACCGTGGATCCACGCCAATTGGATCGATCCCTCCACTCTGCCACCAGTGTTTCAAATATGTTGAAGATAATGCAACAGTACGAACTGTCTTCGCTGAGAAGCAACCATTCAAAGGGATGGAAAATTTCTTTACTGATGGTCTCCTATATCAAGAGACCGGTGAAACATCGAAAGAATCATTACCGGACGATGATGATAGTGGCAATGAGGCGGATTCAGAATCTGAAGCAGACATAGCACACGCAGGGGGCTGGGATACATTACACCCACACCACTAGCAACGGCTCAGTCCAAGGATGACAAACCGATCCCATCACATTCTGCCTCTTCCTCCGAATGGGACTCAGATGTCAGTGTGGGAATGATGTTCGAGGATCTCACCGTTAATATGACTTCAAGCAGTCAATTGGAGCAAGCGAAAGCTACTGATGAGGACTCAGCAATTAGATCTCCAATGGGAAAAGCAATTCGAACTGCGTGAACCACCTACTGAAGATAAGGTGATTCAGGTCAACTTGGGTAGTCAAGATCACCCTAAACCCATCTTTATAAGTGAGAGCTTATCACTTATGGAAAAAGAAGAATTGATTGCACTCATAAGAGAGTATATAAATATTTTTGCATGGAACTACGAAGACATGCCCGACTTGATCCACAAGTAGCCATGCATCGTCTCAATATCAAACCCGATGCCAAGCCAGTTAAGCAGCAACAACGCCGGTTTCGTCCGAACATTATGGAGGCTATTGAAGTGGAAGTCTATAAGCTCATTGCATGCGGCTTCATACGGGAGGAACAACATCCAGATTGGGCTGCTAACATCGTTCCCGTCCTCAAGAAGAATGGGAAAATACGGATCTGCATCGACTACCGTGATCTCAATACAGTTGTCTTAAAGACGAATTCTCACTGCCCATCACTGATGTCATGATTAACAATACATGTGGATTCGAAAGAATGTCTTTCATGGACGACTTTTCAGGGTACAATCAGATTAATATGTATCCCGACGACGAGAAGCATACTTCGTTCCGAACACCATGGGGGTATACTGCTACACCGTGATGCCCTTCGGACTAAAGAATACCGGAGCGACCTATCAGCGGGCAATGAATACAATATTCCACGATCATCTCTGAAAAACACCAGAATGTTATGTCGACGACATTGCTATTAAAAGCCGCAATAAGAATGACCATCTTCGTGACTTGTGAACGATGTTCGACATAATGCGGGCTCATCAACTGAAGATGAATCCAACAAAATCCTTCTTGGGGGTTTGAGTGGCAAGTTTCTTGGATTTATTGTTACATCAAAAGGAATTCATCTTGACCCAGACAACGTTAAAGCCATTCAGAGCATGCATCCACCTAGGAATCTCAAAGAGCTTAGAGGCTTGCAAGGTAGACTGGCTTATATCAGAAGATTCATCGCAAATCTCTCAGGCCGCTGTCAACCGTTCACTCGACTCATGAAAAAGGGTGTTTTCTTCGTATGGGATCAAGCTTGTCAGGAAGCTTATGAGGATATCAAGAGATATCTCACAAAACCTCCAGTCTTAGTAGCTTCCACATCAGGGAAACCGTTCTTACTTTATGTGAAAGCTATGGACCATTCTCTTGGTGCCCTGCTTGCTCAAAAAGACGACAATGGTCACGAACAGGCCATCTATTATCTGAGTAGGACTCTGATAGGGCGGAATCTCGCTATAATTCTATTGAAAAGGAGTGCTTAGCTCTTGTCTTTGCCGTTCAGAAGACACGACATTATTTGGTCGCCAAACCATACATGTCATTTCTAGAGTGAATCCTTTGCGTCTTCTCATGACGAAGCCAGGATCATTGAATTCAAGATTAGCTAAGTGGCACTTCTTTTGTCTCAATACGATATGCTCTTTATCTCTCAAAAGGCGGTTAAAGGCCAGGCCCTTGCAGAGTTCTTGGTTGCTCATCCGATTTCGAAAAACTCAAAACTTAATGAAGACATTCCAGATGAAGTCTTTGAATCTAATATAACTCAGAAGATGAAGTATGGCAGATGTTCTTCGATGGAGCATCACGAATAGGCTCTAAAGGCAGGATCATTACCGGCGTGGGGGTTGTGTTTATCTCTCTATAGAATCATGTCCTTCCTAGAGCATTTTTCCTGAAGGAATCATGCTCCAACAATGTGGCGGAATATAATGCTCTACTTATTGGTCTTCAGCTCGCCCACGAAATGGGAGTATGCTACCTTGAAGCTTAAGGCGATTCAAAATTGATTATCCATCAGGTTAAAGGCGAATACGAGGTCTGTCACGAAGACTTGGTGCCTTATTATCACGCGGTCATCGAAATGGTTAATCTGTTTGATGGCTTTTACATCGGGCACGTATCTCGCTCTCAAAATACTAAGGCAGATGCTCTTGCTGCATTAGCAACAACGCTACCTTGCCAGTCGACACCGAGTATCACCTTACAGTGGCGACTCGACACCTTGTCTGCTCTAAACATATGTTAAGAACTAGAGAGGTATATAATATCTCCACGAATCTTGAGCAGAGAGATTGGCGATTTTCTTTCATCGACTATGCTCTACATGGTCTGTTGTCAGACAATCTTAAAGAAGCGGCATCTATCAGACGAAGGTCTTTCCGTTTTTACTATGATCCAACTCTGAAGACACTTTACCGTCGTTCATATGACGGTGTCCTCCTCCGTTGCCTTTCTAATTCAGAGGCACAGGAAGTGCTTAAAGAAGCACACGACGGCATATGTGGAGCTCATTAGCCAGGTCCAAAACTTAAAGATCGATTGCACAGGCTTGGATATTATTGGCCAACCATGATAGCCGACGCCATCCAGTATGCGCGAAGGTGTAAAGCATGCCAAATTCATGCGGACTTCATACACCAGCCTCCGGAGTTGCTCCACCCAACTGTTGCTTCATGGCCATTTGAAGCATGGGGAATCGATGTCATAGGGCCAATCAGCCCCTCTTCAACAAAAGGTCACCGGTTTATCCTGGCAATAACCGATTACTTTTCAAAGTGGGCAGAAGCTATACCACTGTTTGAAGTTAAAACTTCTAATGTGGTTAATTTCGTCAAACACCATGTCATTCATCGATTTGGTGTCCCTAGGCGGATCATCCATGACAACGGCCCCCAGTTCATAAGCCAGGTATTCTATCGATTCTGCGATAAGTACCAAATTCAGAATGTGACTTCAACTGCTTATAACCCCGCCGCTAATGGCTTGGCGGAAGCATTTAACAAGACAATCATTAAGTTACTCAAAAAGTTTGTTTCTTGGAATAAGCGAGATTGGAATGAAAAGCTTAGTGAATGTCTTTGGGCCTACCGAACTACGGTTCGGACCCCGACAGGTAATACGCCTTTTTTCCTGCTATACGGGTGTGAAGCAGTCATACCGTTAGAAATCCAGATGTCGTCATTACGAGTCGCTTTGATCTCTAAGATCACATCAGAGGACAATGATCGGTTGCGTCTTCAAGAGCTCGAAGCCCTAGATGAGAAGCGATTACAAGCTCAGCAGTACATTGAGTTGTATCAAGCTCGGATCTCAAAAGCCTTCAATAAGAAAGTCAAACAAAGAGCTTTTCAGAAAGAAGATTTGGTTTTAGCCGTCAGACGACAAATGATCATGACGCACAAAACCAAAGGCAAATTTCAGCCCAAATGGGAAGGACCGTTTGTAATAGAAATCTATTCAAACGTCAAACGGAGCGTATCGCCTTATGACTTCAAATGGTGATTTGCTCATGATGCCGATCAACGGCAGATTCTTAAAGAAGTTTATCCCTTATAAGGATCCTTCTCATGATCAAGTTAACATTACACCTCTAATCAAGACCTTCAAATCCAAGATATGCAAAAGGAGCGCCCCTCTCTTCCTCCAAACGAGATCATACAACCATAAACCAGTAGGAAGCTGATCATACACTGGCTGTCTCAAAGAAGAATTAAGGTTACACATACACTAACCAAATGATCCAACACCTTTACCCGTTAAGGATAGAGGAGAATGTTGGCCTTTAAGCCCAACATAAGTCCTCGACAACTCATCATGCTGAGGGGAATAGCATAGCTAGCCTGACTCAAACGGTAGTTAGTAAAGGCATATCAAATCCGTTGACAGCTGGGGATTTGCTAAAAATCCTAAGGGACTTGTTCCCATTTGATTCCACGGTTAAGGGTAGAGGAAAATGTTGGCCTTTAAGCCCAACATAAGTCCTCGATAACTCATCATGCTGAGGGAAATAGCATAGCTAGCTCGACTCAAATGGTAGTTGGTAAAGGCATATCAAACCCATTGACAGCTGAGGATTTGCTAAAAATCCTAAGGGACCTGTTCCCATTTGATTCCACGGTTAAAGGTAGAGGAAAATGTTGGCCTTTAAGCCCAACATAAGTCCTCGACAACTCATCATGCTGAGGGGAATAGTATGGCTAGCCCGACTCAAACGGTAGTTGGTAAAGGCATATCAAACCCGTTGACAGCTAAGGATTTGCTAAAAATCCTAAGGGACATGTTCCCATTTGATTCCCTCTCCAAAATCACTTACCAATTCTCATCTATGGAATGGTAAGACCACATACAAAGAACGACAGATCCACTCGAATTACTGCTATGTTCAAACACCTCTAACAGTAAATGAATCTCTCAGTCAAGTCAATACTATACTTCTGACCAAAATCGCTCATACCGCGCATCCATTTCGCTGTTAAGTTAACATTAAACCTATGACAGTGATCTTCTCGATTTCTCAGTGAAAATGAGATCTTTCCATGCTATGTTTAACACTATACCTCAGGCATCCATTTCGCTGTTAAATTAACATTAAACCTATGACAGTGATCTTCTCGATTTTCTCAGTAAAAGCGCGATCTTTCTATGCTATGTTTAACACTATACCTCTGGCATCCATTAAGTTAACATTAAACCTATGGCAATGATCTTCTCGTTTTTCTCAGTGAAAACGAGATCTTTTCATGCTATATTTAACACTATACCTCTGGCATCCATTTCGCTGTTAAGTTAACATTAAACCTATGACAGTGATCTTCTCGATTTTCTCAGTGAAAACGAGACCTTTCTATGTTAAGTTTAACCCTACACCTCTGGCATATCTTTTTGTCAAGTTAACATTACACCTCTGACAAATTGCTTTACGAATTCCTACGAAGTTCTTTTTGTTACGTTAACATTACACCTCTGACATATGATCTTTTATGGGATCACTTCCTAGCTCCCCAGCGAGTTTTCTGAGTCCCACTCAGTGTTTAGTGGACTTTTCTGGTTGTCACGTTAACAATATACCTCTGACAATTCCTTCCAAATCTTATACAAATTTTGAGCTTGGTGGCTTCTCAATCAGTTACGTCTTGCGACTTCTGAACCGGTAGATAGCCAAGTCTCATCCTTCAGTCCGGCAAGGACTATTTCTTTGTCATCATATGACAATTTTGAGCTTGGTGGCTTCTCAATCGGTTACGTCATTGCGACCTCTGAACCGGCAGATAGCCAAATCTCATCCTTCAGTCCGGCAAGAACTATTTCTTTGTCATCATATGACAATTTTGAGCTTGGTGGCTTCTTAATCGGTTACGGTCATTGCAACCTCTGAACCGGCAGATAGCCAAGTTTCATCCTTTAGTCCGGCAAGGACTATTTCTTTGTCATCATACGATAAAATTTGAGCTTGGCGGCTTCTTAATCGGTTACGTCATTGCGACCTCTGAACCGGCAGATGCCAGGTCTCATCTTTTAGTCCAGTAGGACTATTTTCTCAAATGGCTGCAATACAACTTGGAAGTGAGAATTCAAAAGCTAAAACCAGTTGGAAATACAACAGGGGAGTCAAAATAAAATCACTTTTATTGATTCCAAAAGAGGGATACATGAATGCACAAATTACAAGCTATAACGGTGCTTCATAGGACTTGATCCGTTCTTCAAGAGTGGCCAGCCTAGTCTTCGTCTCTTCAGCAGCCCTGATAAGCGCCTGCGACCTTAACTCGACCTCATTAAAGCTCGCCGTCTGGGCCAAGCGAGCTTCAATTTCAACCAAGGTTCCCTCTGTGCTAGCTCCTGCCGCAAAACTTCGTCATTCTGGGCCCTAAGCTGCTCAAGCCGGGCAGTCTCTTCAAGACGCACTGGTTCAGCCTTGGACAAAAGGAGATTAGCTTTCCTGATCATTTCCTTGGCCTTTTCAATTTTATTCTCAGCGTCAAGAAGAGCACTGCTAGAAGTGTCTATGGCATCCCCGAGCTCTACTTTCCTTGTCCCCAAGGATTTCAAATCAGAAGAAATGGTCTTAGCAGCTTCTTGAGCGGCGAGATGAGCTTCATGCATCTGAGCAACAAGATGCGCAAGCTGTTCGTTAACTGAAGACTCCAGATCTGAATAGCTAAGACGGCGCCATTCGTCCACATCCCTCTCAAGTCTGTCCACCAGAAGCTCCAATGTGGCGGCCTAGTCATCACCTCCAAAGTCTTGGATACTGTCAATGCTTCGGGAGAGGACCACCTTTAAAGTAGAGAACGAGGTAGTCGAGCCCTTCAAGACCAAAGCAATGGATCGCTTCAAGCTCTTATAAAAGCTATCGACTAACTCAGCCACGAATTCGTTCTCGGCCTCAATTACTCCCGGCAAACGAGCTGCCCCTGAAGACAGAGTTTCCACTGGCTTCACTGGTGTAACTATGGAGGAAATAATAGAAGCACTGGCTGCAGCAACACGAGGGGTCGTCGATGATCTCGGAGGAGTCCTCATTGAGACCAGTACACCAGCCACAACTGAGGTAGGACTAGTGACTATTTCTGGGAGAGCTGGCTCAACCACCAATGTTGGAGAAGTAGGACTGGTAATCACCTTCAGCTCCGCGCTCGGCAAAATAGGCGGCACCGGCAAAACCGATGGCATCTCACTCACCGATATAGTTGGAAGTGAGGTTGGTTCCATGATTACCGTCCCCTCAATTTCAGTTTCTCTAGCTGGTTCAGGCTGATAAGAGGGCAACCCGTGATACAATGCATTCAACTCGGCAGCATCGCCGCGGTCGAAGTACTTACTTCACCCCTGGTTCCCTCAGGAAGATTGGCTGGCTCTCTTGAAGTCGATGCACCAAGAGGCGGAACACCTACAGCAAGACTTTATTTAAGCAAGGCATAATAAATAACAGGAGTCAAAAGGTCAAAACACTATCAAAAGATGATGTCACCTCAATCGTCTTGACGGCTGCAATAGTCCCTACAGGCTCAATTGGAAAATCTTTGACAGAATCAACACGAATGGCCAGCCCACCTTCACTTGTCGAACCCTCCGTGGTCCACCCAAAAGAACTAGAAGCTACAGGACTTTCTTTTGAAGTCCCAGCACTTGAAGGACCTACATTAGCCGCATCATCTCCAGACTCTTCCGAGACGGCGAAATAGCCAGCTTCATCGCCTTCTCTATAAGTGAACATGGGATCATAATACTCCCCCTGTTCTCCGGCAGCCTCAGCTTTCGGGCTTCTCACTGTCTCAGTTCCTGAATCATAAAGTAAACAATGAGCTATATGGAACACATAAGAAGTATATTACAAGAACGGAGTTGATCTCACCCAGGTCCGGAGCAGCTTTACTAGTAGTCTGCCTAGGAGCCGACAACTTAATGACTAATAGGGCAGGAGGAGGAAGCGCTGCAGATAATTCGCCCTCTGCAATAATCATAGGAGCGTAGCGACGAGGCTTCTTCACTACCCTCTTCCTACGAGATCCACCTTCCCGCTTTCGCTTGAAGTAGACGTCAACATCTTCTTCCTCCACTTCTTCCACATCAACATGTTCCATGGGGGCCGTGCCTACCCCACCAGAAGCAGCTGTTGGAGCTTCAGTACCCGTATCTGCTTCAAAGCGAGGACTTCCTGCATCCGAGGCTTCGCTATCATCAACGGCAATGAACTCCCTGAGGCCTGGAATGCGGACCCTCTTACCCTCGCTCTTCTCAGTGATCTTTCGCTTCAGCCGCTGAGAGATTAACTTCACACCAAAGGAATTAATAGAAAATCCAGTGGGGTGGACTTCGAAGTTCTATACCACTGGCAGAATCCCAGGGTCGTCAGAAGGTTCGAAGTCCTTAACGGCGTACACAGTCGCGCCTCAGTATAACCAGCAATGAAGAACCGCCAGGCACGAGCTCCATCGATGAGGCTCCCCATAAAGGCCAGACTGCTATTTGGATTGCCTACATACAGTTGGTCATACCCAAACTGACGGGCAAACTGACTCGGAACATAGGGCTCCAAGTAACAAGTGTCCCCGCTTTTATACAACAAGTGTGATGGCCGGATGCTAACCAGCCATTCGAAGACTACCCGACTCAATGACGTCTGCCCTTCCCCTACATCCTTGAATTCTTCACCATAGCCTGCATCGCGAATGTAGGGAAAGCATCAGAAAAGGCTATAGACGTCATGACGCACAACAGTTTACGGACCGCAGCCACATAAGTCTTTGACCACGAACATCCCTTGAACCGACGGAGAAGCGCCATGCGAACACCTTCTGGGGGCTCCTTTCCGGCTTGGATGATGAAAGGGCAGTGAAGGGTGAACAATGCCATTAAATAAGTATATGGTAAACCTATTCTGGGGTTTGGCCCGTCGCGAGGCAAGATAGTCTCCTTTTCCCGCTTCGTTGTTGGTGACCTACAGAAAGCCTCCGTCAATCCACGAAGGCCTCTTTGAATACAGCATACCATGGCTAGAAGTAGTCCAAGGGAACGATCATGGACTAGATGAAAGGCAGGCAATAAGACAGTCGGATGAATGACATCGCCAGACGAAGACGGCACCACACATCTCTTCAACCAGACCGTTAAGAAACCAGCTAGAAGTGCCTTCCGGGACGTCGCTCGACGAGCCTGGTGGTGAAAACTCCGAAGAATATCGCCTTTTTCATAGGGTCCGTCATCTTCTTCCAGAATCAAATTCCCTTGAGAGTGCTCTTGCATCCGACGAAAGATGTCTTCATCTGCAACTCCACAATGAGCCGCTTCAGGAGTACCTTCCAAGTCGGGGAACAAATAATTTCCCCAGCTCTTCAAACTGCATGAAGCTCCCTTATTGCTCATATGCATGCTGGAGCAAATGTACAGGTGGCACATCAATTCCTGGTAAGTCTCAAATAAAGCGGGCTCCTACTTCTCTAGAAGTGTCAATTCCGCCTCGCACGGGAAATATTCTTCATATGGGAGAGACCCCAAAGGCAAAGCAGAGACTTCCCATATCTCATGCAGAGCCATACCCAATTCGCCAACAGGGGTGAAGAAGGTCCCTGTAGCCAGGCAGTACAACTCAAAGATGGCGTAGAAGTTCGCTACGCTCACCTGAATGCCATAACAGGTCGCCCTGACGGCCTCATAAAGTCCCACCCTCTCCAGATCCTCCTCAAAATGAGTAAGGACATATAGAGTCAAGTCCCTCCACCATGCCTTGGGAGGGTGAATCCACCCTGGAGTCCCGAAATCAGTGGCTGGATAATTGTCACAAACTTTAAAGAACTGATTTCCAAAGGTCTGAGCCACCGCGGGGTTTTCTCCCACTGGGATGTCTGGAGTACATTCCCAGGGTGGAGACCCAATATGTAGCGAGGAGGAACCGCCCTTGTGTAACCAGGGGACGGAATTATCAACTTCCCTACGTGAACGGAGTCAGTAGTCCGAGTCACTTGCCACTGCATCTTTCGAGCCCTCGTCACACATTGAAAGAAGGACAAGGAAAATGCCGCTTGCTAGATGGGAGATAGTACTTCTCACCATCTAATTTGAAAATCCACTGCCCCCCCAGCTAGCAGCTGGTGATCGTTGTTTGGTGCTGCATCTCTGAACATGAAGCCGAGCTTCCGATAGATTCTTCGGTCAGAATCATCAAGGAGAGCGGTAGTTAAGATGCTCCTCATGGTGCGCTGATCCCCACCATGAATAAGTGTATCCCGTGCAGGAGCGCTTCGCTCGCTAAATAGCGAAGCCTGCCCTTGAAACTGCAGGCTGACGTTGCCATCCAGCCCCCTGACTGTACCAAAGAGACTGTTCAGAGGAGCAGGAGTATAGTGCACTGCAAAAACAAGGAGTAACTATGATTAGTTCATCAGCCAAACGAGAGCTAAAACAAGAATGCAATTTTTGTTAAGGCATAGCTTCGCTCTCCGACCGAAGCTGGCCTAACAATAGCTTCGCCCCGAAGCTTAGCTTCGCAGCTGCAGCTTAACTCCGCACTCCACACGAAGGCAGGATGCAGGAAAATATCTAAGTATTAGTTCGCTCTGAAAGCTTGGCCTCAATGCGAAGGAGCCCCAAGAGCTAACTTCGCCAGAAGAATACTTCTACTTAAAAATTATTTTAAGGGCATTAAGATCCTTTTCAGTTGCGCTCCAAAGGTTAGCTTCGCATCCTATCATTCAACAGGATGTGAACCGCCTAAGGGATAGCTTCGCCTGGAAGCTTGAAGAAGAGACCCTTCGGTTCTAAGATTCCCAGTCAAGAAATCAAGGGAAATTAAGGGACTTGAACTCCCTGAGATCACTAGATCACAATGGATCGTTCTAGATTCATTATGAAATGGCCGAAAGATTGGTTTTAAGAAGAGATTAAAATCTCTGAACAAAAGGGAAAGATCCCTACCCGCGATAAGTCGTTTGATGACCGGAGGAGGAGAAAGACCCTCTGTCATAGAGGTTGCTACCTCTTTTCTTGCTCGTCTTTTGGGAGCCATCGGAGAACTGAAGAAGAAGTTCTTGAAATTCCAAACGAAGGATGAAGAAGAAGAAAAGAGTCAAAGTGCTCTAAAAATTCAAAGAGAAGTGGTGTCTTCTTTTTCAGCCTGATCAGGCTTTTATAGGCTGATGATTGCCTAAATGTCGCCTCCTCGAAAGGAGCGCAGGCAGTCATTTCAAATTAATTTGAAACGGCGCCTAAAGCGCCTTCCCAAGAAGCGTTACTTCAGCCCCGCTAAGGGCTAACTCCGCCGTGAGTCCAGTGTTGACTTAGCACGACGCTTGAATAACTTCGCTGAGAAACATGATTTAGCTCTGCTAAAAGCACATCTCTAGCTTCGCGGAAATTCCGTGCTAGCTTCGCCAGAAACTAGCTCCTGACTTATTTTGAAGATCTGTCCAGCTTCGCTGGAAGCTTAGCTCGGCTAAGAGTTCTCATTTCCTCCTAGGGAAAAGACTTGCCTAAGTTGGTCCACCTCAGGTGTTCTCGATTCAAAAACAAAATGAAGAACAAGGGAAATTAATCCCTGAGGCAGCTGATAAAGCTAAATTAAGGGAAATAAACTCCCTAAAGTCATTAGTTCATTGGTAAAGTCTCTGGATGACCGAGACTCACCAATTCTTGCCCGGTTAATGACCAGAGTGGGCACCCCCACTATTTCAGAGGTCTGAGTATACTTCTCTGAACAACCAAGAGAAAACATGAACAGACTGTTTCTCTGCAGAAGACTTCAAGTGTCCTATTTATAGGCCTCATGGCCTGATCGCACCGTCGCTGCTTCAAGCTTAGAAGCTCGAGCGAATTTAAGGCATTTATTGAGCCTTGAGAAAGGGAATAGTCTCCCTCGGAAATGCACGAGGAAGCAATAATCTTCCTCGTTAATACAAGAGAGGTTATTCTAACCTCGAAGAAGGGGCAGTCCTTCTCGAAACTAGCCAAAAGGCAGTTGGCCTCGGGAAAGGAACGACGTTCCA
Organism: Agave tequilana; assembly: GCA_038442645.1. Classification (NCBI taxonomy): domain Eukaryota; kingdom Viridiplantae; phylum Streptophyta; class Magnoliopsida; order Asparagales; family Asparagaceae; genus Agave; species Agave tequilana. Next base: position 71,358 of record JAVJIF010000418.1, on the reverse strand, counting down.
AGACCAATTTGAAGTGAATCTACTCCGGGAGGCCCGAACGCGGAGCTATCCAGACGCAAAGCTACTCAGAGTCGCGAATCTGCACGATTCCTCAGCGAACTTACTCCAATCCGGAAGCAGGATTGAAAGCGAAGCTGAACTCAACGACCATGGCGATGTTCGTACTTCACATACCATCAATCAAAGCAATTCAAAGTATTTCGAAGCCTGAACCATTCCATTGCATACTTTCGAAAACTTTGAAGGGGGTCTTGTTGACACTCTAAAAAAGACAAGATTCCTGACTGGCCTGAACAATGTCTAAACTTGTTGACATTTACAAAAGACAAGTGACAGACAAGCTGATGACCAGTTCTGTACCCATCTCCGAGGGGAAAAGCAGCAACTTAGACTCTACTGATCCAGTGAAGCAGACAGTGGCCCAAATTATCTTTGAAGAGACCTAAGCAGGTCTAAGATGCTATGTTAGCTTAACATTTAGCATCACATGAGCCCAAGGGGATAGCCTCGCTGAGAGGCTAAGTTTGTCCAACATCGCCTTGAAGCTATTCAAAGCTCCATCAGGGAGCTAACTTACAGCTTCGCCTAAAGTGCTCAGTTAACTCTGCAGAGAGTTAGCTTCGCTCGAAGCCACACGCAACCGCGCAGAAGGATGGTCGGTAGCTTCGCCACAGATGTTTATCCAGCTCCGCTGAAGAGCTTTCTTCTGACTTCGCCAGATGCTCCTTCCAGCTCCGCTATGAGCTCGATGCGGCAGCTCCGCTGCGGGTCTTTCATGGTCAACCTTTGACCAATTAAATCTCCAGATGAGATCAAATTAATTCAAGATCAAGATCAAATCTAATCAAGATCAATTCTGAGATCAAATTTGGCAGCTGCTTGCCATAATCTCTTGACTCTCTTAGAACAAGTAAGAAGATCAGAGGAGATCTTTTGATTATTTGGAAAGAATCAAAACAGATCAAGAGATCGAAACAACCTGCTATTCCTAACTTCGCAGAAGCTGATTCTAGCCTCGCAGCAAGGCTACTTTCCAGATTTAAACAGATTGACTCAATCTGTTTTCAGATTTTCAAGGGACAATTATACCCCTGCTCTCCCTATAAATAGCCCACCAGAGGCATAAGAGGGGAGAGGGCGCACAAACACACGCATAAGACACGCGCACAGGCAAAGAGACGCACAGAGAGAGACGGCTAAACAAAGATCTATTCTCTTGCTTCCAAGAATTCAGAGAGTTCAGAGAAATGCTCTCTAATCAGGGTGCTGATACCCTAAGATCTTCCTCTCAAGGAATCTCGGAACAGGCGAGAAGGAATTCCCAAGTGAAGGCAATTTGAGAAGTAACAAGAGGGTTCTACCAACCTTCTGTTCTCCGATTCCCCGAACCAGGCGAGAAGGGAATCCCATCGATCGCATCGTCAAAGGGACAAAGTGGTCGCGTGCTGACCAGACTCCTATCGGCACACTTCTCCAGAATCTCAGAAGAGATCTACTTGTAATCTTTTTAGAATACTTGTAATTTAGCTCCTCGACCCCTTTTTTTTGTAAGTTTTCCCCCTTTGCAAAATCAATGGAAAACATATATATATATATATATATATATATATATATATATATATATATATATATATATATATATATATATATATTGGGAAATATGAAGAATTAAATGTGAATCTTTGAGTTGAATTACGGCGAGATCCGTTGATAGAATCAATTGGATAATAGTTGGGGGGTTTCTCCTTTCCATTGGGGATGAACATGGTATATTCACATGTTCAATTCTGACTTCGAATGAATGAGATATTCAAGTCTAAAGTTTGCCTAATTCAAAAGCCAAAAGGGGACTAAAGGTAACTAAAAGCATTTAGTCCTACATTGGACATGGGATGGAAGTTTGAAGTGTTTAAATAGAGAAAAATGGGAATAAAGGGTGTGCCCTTTGGGTACTTTGAGTTTTCGCGCGCGATTAGGGGGAACCATGCCCACACGTGCGCCGATGCCGGTGCCAGAGCCCGGAGCCCGGGGCTCGGGTTCGGGTTCCTACCCGGTCCGGTTCTTTTTGAACCGGGTCTCACGGGTATAGTGATACAGCGGGTCGCGCCCACTCCGCTATCTGGACCCGCGCAGCGGCTAACAGGAAACCGCATGCGAACTGTTGCAACGGTCCGTGTGGTTTCTGTCTGGAACGATCTGTTGCAACGGTTCAGACGGAACCATTACAACCGTTCGACCTCCAAAGGACGTTTATATCCTTCCCGGAGCGCTATAAATAGCGCTCCTTTCTTCCATTTTAAAAGACACAGAAAACAGAGAAAACTCAGCGAAAACTCGTATCCCTCTCTCCCTTCTTCTGCAACTCGGATTCCAAACTGGAAGTGAAGAAGTAACTCAGATTCTGAAGTAAGATTCGTTCTGAAAGAAGGCTCAGAAAATTAACAGATTCTTTAATAGAATTGTTGTCTGAATCTATGAATTCTAAAGAAGAATATTCTTCATCTCCCTCCTTTTTCTACAGTGGGTGTTCCTCCAAAGTAAAGACAAAATTCTCCCTGAGATTTATCTTAGTCTTGCTGCTTTGATAATCCTGTAAAGGTAGTGGTTAACTATGGCTCGACCGTACGGTGATCTTTATACAGGGGTTATACTGATATACACTATATTGAGACTGACTTATACCAGTCTAATTGGTGTTTAACCAAGGAAGGTAATTGAAAGGTGGTTCTGTAATTAAGGAACGTTCTATTGAACGGAAAACCTCCCACTTGATATTCACCGACCTGGCCAATTAGATTGGTGACATTGATTAGTTGTCAGATTGATTCCTAGAACTAACAATCTTAAGACAATTTACTTACTTCTGTTCTGCTTGAAATTGCAGAAAATGTCTGAGACTAATGAAGACAGCTCAAATAAGACACCAAACATGCAGATTTAAACTTTGATGCCTGCTCCACTTCCTAAAACGAAGTCGGAGAAGCCAGGAAAATTCAATAGCACAGAATTCAAGAGGTGGCAATAGAAGATGCTCTTTTACTTGACCACTCTGCATTTGGTCAAATTCCTGCAAGAGGATCCACCAGAATCCGGAACTGATTGGGACTCAGTCCTTGCAGTCGATGCATGGACGTAAGGTGACTTTGCCGAAACTATATTTTGAATCGACTGGATGACTCTCTTTACAATGTCTACAGTCCAATCACAACGGCAAAGAAGTTATGAGCTAGTCTTGATAAAAAGTACAAGACTGAGGATGCCGGTACTAAGAAGTTCATCGTAGGACGATTTCTATAGTAAAAGATGGTGGACAACAAGACTGTGATCAGTCAGGTACAAGAGTTCTAACTTATCTTGCACGAGATAGAGGCTGAAGGTATAAATCTACCTGAAACTTTTTAGGTTGCTACTATTGTGAAGAAACTCCCACCTGCGTGGAGAGATTTCAAGAACTACCTAAGCACCAGCGCAAGGAGCTGAAGTTGGAAGATCTCATTGTGATGCTTCGAATTGAGGAGGACAACCGAAAGTCCGAGAAAAGGAGCAATAAGAACTCCTATGAAGCCAAGGCCAATGTGATCGAAGACTCAAAGGAGAAAGCGTCACTTCCAAAGGCTTAAAGCGAAAGAAGACTACCCAAGGGTACAAAGGCAAGATCCAAGAAGGCAAGAACATGCGCTTCAAGGGAACTTGCTACATCTGTAACAAAGAGGGACATAAGGCGAATGAATATCGTAGCCCTCTCAAAAAGAACAAGAAGAACCATCCACAGGAAAACCTGACCGACCATGTGTCGCCAAGCCTTTCAGATGTGGTGTCAGAAGTAAATCTGACAACCAACAATAAGGATTGGTGGGTAGACACTGGGGCTACTCGGCACATATGCTCTGAGAAATTATTATTATCTGAATATCAAAAACTAGAGCAAGATGAGCAACTCTTCATGGAAAACTCAACCGTATCCAAGGTTGAGGGAAAAGAAAGGTCATCCTGAAGTGGACATCTGGGAAAGAGCTTATTCTGAACGATGTGTTACATGTTCCAGATATCCGCAAGAATCTGATCTCTGGATCAATACTTAGTAAGAAAGGATTTAGAATGGTTTTTTGAATCAGATAAATTTGTACTTACTAAAGGTGGGATATATGTGGGTAAGGGTTATCTTATTGATGGCCTTTTTAAGGCCAATGTTGCAGTGGTAGATAAAAAATTCGTGTATTTGTACCCTAAACTTATAAATAAAAAAAGTCTTCTGTTTATTTGCTTGAGTCTCCTATTTTATGGCATGCTAGATTAGGGCATGTAATCTTTAAAAAGCTTGTCTAATCTAGGATATATTCCTAAACTCAACTTGAAAGAAATTCGCAAGTGTGATATTTGTGTTGAGGCCAAGTTCGCGAAAAATTCATTTCACTTAATTGATTGAAATACCTTTAAGGTTAATTTATAGCGATTTGTGTGACTTGATGTTTACGCCAACTAGAGGCGGGAAAAAATATTTTATTACTTTTATTGATGATTGTATAAGATATTGGTATGTGTATCTTCTAACAGTAAGGATGAGGCAATGAATATGTTTATAATATATAAAGTCGAAGTTGAGAATCAACCAAACAAGAATATCAAGATTCTAAAATCCGATCGAGGCGGAGAATATAAATCAAATTATTTTAGTGAGTTATGTGCTAAATTTGGTATTATCCATCAAACTACAGCACCATATACTCCTCAGCAAAATGGAATTGCTGAACGGAAGAACAGAACTTTGAAGGAGATGGTCAATTCAATGCTTGTAAGTTCTGGAGCGCCGCAGAACTTGTGTGAGGAAGCTCTGTTAACTGCAAATTATATTCTAATTAAAGTACCCCACAAGAAACTTGGTCTTATACCATTTGAGTAATGACATGGAAGGACACCTTCCTACCATTACCTCAAAATGTGAGGGTGCCTTGCAAAGGTACTAGCACCATTGCCTAAAAAGCCTAAGTTGGGAGTAAGAATTATGGACTGCATAATCATAAGATATGCCTTGAATAGTAGTGCCTATAGATTTCTGGTTCATAAAATCAGAAATACTAGCTATTCATGTAAACATGATTATCGAATCTAGAGATGTTGTGTTCTTTGAAGACATCTTTCCATACAAACGGGAAACAGATAAGACTTCTGGGAAAAGAACACATGAGATGGCGTTCAGGGACGAAAGCCTCGAGGAACCGATTGTTAATGCGAAAATTGAACCAAAAAGAAGTCAGAGATCTAGAATCTCAAAATCTTTTGGCTCAGATTTCATAGCATATGCTATTGAAAGCGAGCCTCAAATATTTAAAGAGATTATGTCTACCCCAAAAGCACAATATGGAAAGGAGCTATAAATAGCGAAATAGAATCCATACTAAGTAATCATACTTGGGAATTGGCAAACTTGCCTCCTGGCAGTAAAACAATTGGGAGTAAGTGGATTTTCAATAGAAAATTAAACCCGATGAATCTATTGATAAGTACAAGGCTAGATTAGTAGTCAAGGGCTATCGACAAAAGGATGGACTTGACTACTTCAATACTTATTCACCAGTAACAAGAATAACCTCCATTCGGATGTTAATTGCAATTGCAGTATTGCATAATTTAGATATCCATCAAATGGATGTCAAGACTGCATTCTTAAGCGGTGAATTAAATGAAGAGATATATATGGAGTAACCTGAAGGATTTATAGTCAAGGGTCAAGAACACAAAGTGTGTAAATTGATAAAATCCTTATACGTTCTAAAGCAGGCTCCAAAACAATGGCATGAAAATTCGATAGTGCCTTGATCAAAGATAGATTCACTATCAATGATTGCGATAAGTGTGTTTACAATAAAATAGTTGAAAATGCATGTATCATTGTTTGTCTTTATGTAGACGACATGTTGATACTTGAGATTAATATTGAAATTATTAAGTCTACTAAAAGAATGTTATCCAACAATTTTAACATGAAGGATCTGGGGGTTGCTGATGTAATTTTAGGAATTAAAATCACAAGAATACCAGATGGAATCAGTGTATCTCAATCTCACTACGTGGATAAGATGATAGAAAGATTCAAGGATCATGGGATAAAGGAGAATACAAATCATTTTCTCCCACACATCCACCTTCGTAAGAATACAGGAACTGGAGCACGCCAGTTGGAGTATTCTCAGATTATCGAAAGTTTAATGTATTTAATGAATTAAACTAGCCCCGATATTGCTTACGCTGTAAGCAAGTTAAGCAGATACACTAGTAACCCTAGTGATGATCATTGGACTGCTCTACTACGAGTATTAGGTTACATATCACATACCAAGGAATATGCCTTGAGATATGAATAATATCCACCTGTACTTAAAGGATACAGTGATGTTAATTGGATTGCAGATTCTGAGGAATCAAAATCAACTAGCGGATACATATTTACTCTAGGAGGAGGAGCGGTATCTTGAAAATCTTTCAAACAAATATGTATTGCCCGTTCCACTATGGAATCGGAATTCATAACCTTAGATAAGGCCAGAGAAGAAGCAGAATGGCTTCGACAATTTTTGAAAGATTTTCAATTATGGCCAAAGCCAGTGCCCGCTATATGTATTCACTGCGATAATCAAAGGGCACAAAATTTTATATATAACGGTAAGTCTAGACATATTCATCGTAGATATAATACCGTTAAACAGTTGCTCTCAAATGGAATTATCTCTATTGACTTTGTCTCATCAAAAGATAATTTAGCGGATCCGTTTACGAAAGGTTTAAGTGGAGATCATATAAACTGCGCATCGAGGGGAATGGGTCTAAAAGTCTAACCTTACCGAGTCAGCTTAATGGAAACCTCACTAAGCGACTGGAGATCCCACAGATTAACTTCAAGAGGAAAAACTAGTTATGATTGACTCAGCAAGTAAGCACTTAGGAGCTTGACTCCAATCCATTCTCAAGGTGCACACAAGTGCTTTCTACAAGTAGTTTAAGGATAAGCTTAACGCTTTTAATGATTACTATATCTTGTTATCAAAACAAGTGGAGTATTATAGACTACTCTTAATAGGACGATCACCTATGTGAGTATAGAGCTGGGTCGGCTCTTTGGAAACTTCTATGGAAATTGTTATTCCCTAAAGATACTCTCTGAAGTTAAGAATGTCCAGGGCCAAAATGGACACAGCCGAGAACCAAAGTTGATTTGAAAAGTGACTGTGTGAAGCTTGTTGACTTGGCTTACACTAACGGTTAACAGTTCAAAACTTAGTTCACTGGTTAGTCAGTAAATCCGATAAAACTTTCGCTATGGAATGTTCAATACCTAGTTCACCTATCCTGATGCAGTTTCTTTTCTAAATTACCTTCCACTATAGAGTCAGTCTCTTTGTGTGTCAATTCCTTGAATCTCCATTTATTGTGGGGGATTGTTGGGAAATATGAAGAATATGAAGAAATTGAAGAATTAAATGTGAATCTTTGAGTTGAATTACGGCGAGATCCGTTGATAGAATCAATTGGATAATGGTTGGAGTGTGTTCTCCTTCCATTGGGGATGAACGTGGTATATTCACATGTTCAATTCCGACTTTGAATGAATGAGATATTCAAGTCTAAAGTCTGCCTAATTCAAAAGCCAAAAGGGGATTAAAGGTAGCTAAAAGATTTAGTCCCACATTGGACATGGGATGAAAGTTTGAAGTATTTAAATAGAGAAAAATGGGAACAAAGGGTGTGCCCTTTGGGTACTTGGAGTTTTCGCGCGCGATTAGGGGGAGACCATGCCCGCGCGCACGCGCCGCCGCCGGTGGCGGCCGGCCAACGCCGGAGCCGGGGCTCGGGCTCGGTCAGGTTCGGGTCAGGTTCCCTACCCGGTCTTGTTCTTTTTGAACTGGGTCTCACAGGTATGGTGTTACAGCGGATTGCGCCCGCTCTGCTATCCGGACCCGTGCAACGGTTGACAGGAAACCGCACGCGAACCGTTACAAAGGTCTGTGTGGTTTCTGTCTGGAACGATCTGTTGCAATGATTCAGACCGAACCGTTGTAACTGTTCGGCCTCCAAAGTACGTTTATATCCTTCCCGGAGCGCTATAAATAGCGCTCCTTTCTTTCATTTTAAAAGATACAGAGAACTCAGCGAAAACTCGCATCTCTCTCTCTCCCTTCTTCTACAACTAGAATTCCAAACTAAAAGTGAAGAAGTAACTCAGATTCTAAAGCAAGATTCGTTCTAAAAGAAAGATCAGAAAATTCAATAGATTCTTTAATAGAATTGTTGTCTGAATCTGTGACTTCCAAAGAAGAATATTTTTCTATCTTCCTCCTTTCTTTACAGTGGGTGTTCCTCTAAAGTAAAGACAAATATTCTCCTTGAGATTTGTCTTGGTCCTGCTGCTTTGATAATCCTGTGAAGGTACTGGTTAATTACGGTTCGACCGTACGGTGATTTAGTAGTGCTATCCAAATACCGTAAAAGAGTGTTGTATCTTGGGAGATCAGCGTCCAGAAACTCGTTAGCACCATAGTGGGGGACGTAATTATCTTAAGGAGATTCGCTATAAGCATACCTCACTCCAAGTACTGTATAAGTGAATTAATATTCTTTATACAGGGGTTATACTGATATACGGTATATTGAGACTGACTTATACCAGTCTAATTAGTATTTAACCAAGGAAGGTAATTGAAAGGTAGTTCTGTAATTAAGGAACGTTCTATTGAACGAAAAATCTCCCACCTGATATTCACCGACCTGGCCAATTAGATCGATGACATTGATTAGTTGTCAGATAGATTCCTAGAACTAACAATACACACACACACACACACATTTCCCGAATAAATTATAATTTCCTAAAATGTAAATAGACTACGTAACGTACAGTTTCTGCTAATGTTATTTGCCTATTGTCCACTTTGTGAGTCCTTATCATTCATACGGGTGTCAATTGGGTTCGTGCCGGGCCAAATCCGGTCTGGGCACGGCGGGCCAAAGGCCAAACCGGGCAGCCCGGCGAAAAGGCGGGCGGCCCGGCCCAGGTTCCATAAATGGAACCTGGGCATGGCCCAAGGCCCGGGTGCCCCGGGCTTCTAACAATTAAAAAAAATTAAAAACATTAAAATACTTTAAAATACTTTAAAAAAACTTTAAATTCAAAACATTTCTTAAAAATCTTAAAAATTACTTATTCAAGTTGTGATAAAAATAGCAAAAAATATTACAAGGCGTGAAATGAAAATATATATTTTTATTAATGATCCAATAAAATGGATAATTGATACAAATACAATTGAAGTATATATTAATTTTTTTCAAATTTATCATTAATGCATAAAAAAAGTACAAGTCTTCATTCTTCATACATTTTATCAATCATAAATAAAAAAAATCAAGTCTTCATTCAGCTTTTGGGGAGTCTTTTGTAGATTCATCGATAAGATCGTCAATTATTTTATTTTGACTTCTTTTTTCCGCATCCATCCAATCCTTCCCGCATATTGTTATCTTGATTGTATCTGATGCCAGACGGTTCCTCGTATCAGTCAGTACTCAACCACCTGTATTAAAAGCAGACTCCGAAGCAATTGTAGTGTCGGAAGAGTTAATAAATCATTTTCCATGATGGTAAGTAATAAGTTGATGTCTGTGATTTTCATCATGCCAAATATCAAAATTTTCAAATCCTGAGTCTTGATCGATCTCAGGTGTCACATCATGTTGTATATAATAATGAAGTTCACTTAAAGAGTCAGAAGTTCTAGATTTTTTGGAAGCTGATAAAAGATCAGAAAATAATGAATTTCTACCTCTAGTGGTTAAAGAACTTTGAGTTGAAGAAGATTGTTTATTTTCGTAAGTAGTTTCATAAAAATCATATAACTTATTTATAGAAGAATCAATATCTGCCCACATTAGTGCAGAACTATCCTTATAATCCATTCTTTCATAAAAATTTTCATTTAAAAATTTACATCCATTAAATTTAATCCTAGGATCTATAATAGCAGCAAAATAAAAGATAAAAAGAAAATTCTTTAAAATATTTATTAAATTTTTTATCCATGGGAGCAATAATATCTCTTATAGAATCAATATTTTTACATTCAGAAAATATTTGACTTATTTCAGTTAACTCATAAAATATTATACTTGTCGTTGAGTAATAAATACCAGAAAATAATTTTGTTATTCTTTCAAATCTTTTTAAAAATTCACAAATTTCCCATTCCTCATCGGGAATAAAACAGTTAAAATTTTTATAGCAATAAACCTATTTATTGCCTCCTTATAAGGAATTGCTTTACTCAACATATTATGTGTTGAGTTCCAACGATTTCTTACATCTTGAGGTAATTTTTTAGCAGGTAACCCTAAGTCCGAACAAATTTGTCTGAAGGTTTGCCTTCTTGGGCCGCTATTTTTAATAAATATAATAATATCTCTTAATTTTTGAATATAATCATAAATTATTTTTAAACCATCTTGTACACACAAGTTAATAATATGACAAACGCATGGAATATTAAAAAATTTCATTTAAAACAGGTTTTAAATAATTTTTCAAAATCTCAACGGCTGCAATATTTTCGCTAGCATTATCAAATGAAATAGTAAAAATTTTAGAATCAATTTTATATTTTCTAACAACACGCATTATAATTTTACTAAGATTTAAAGCATTATGAAGATGAGAAATTTTTTTAAAACCGATAATTCTTTTATTTAAAACCCAATCAAAATCAATAAAATGTGCAGTAATAACAATATAATGGTAGCCGTTAAGGGCTTCCTAACAATTAAAAGTGAGTGTAATTTTATGGGGCAAAGATAATAAGACTGAAACTAATATTTTTTTTGTTCTTCAACTATTTTAAACATTTCTGATCTTATAGTATTCCTACTAACTGGCTCATAATCAGGATTATGAGTGGTTCTAATATAATCTGTAAATGCATCATCTTCAGCCATACTAAAAGGCTATTCAGATCGAATAAGAAATTTCACTAAATTGTTTTACATGTTGCACGATTATAACTAAAAGTGCTTAAAGTGCCACCCAAAGTGCTATTTTAGGTTTGTCGTGGTTGGTGTTCGGGGTGTTGCTCTTAATATATCATATATCAGGCAAGTGGACCAGTTCCCGCATTTTGGGAAAAGAATATGAAATATCTGGACACAACATGCATTGAGCCCTTCTAACTCCATTAACAGTTAATTTATCAAAATATTTTCAAACTCCAGACCTAAGAGTTGTGGAGGTAGTGGATACTCGGGGGCACTAATAGGTATATGAGGAACAATACTAGGTATATCAAAAGAAACATTAAAATTTGTGTATGATGTAAGTTGTATGTATGAACGTTGTGGAGTGTTATCTAGCGGCACATTTAAGACGTCCCAAGTATCATTACTAATACTAAAATTATCACGAATTCTAGAACCAGAAGGTTGGCTAGATCCAACTTGACTAGAATTGGCATCCATTTTTTTTATAGGAATATAAATACCAGATTGAAGAGCTTGAAGAGCTTGTAGAGAGAGATTTTATAGAGCTAGTAGAGAGAGAGCTTGTAGAGCTTGAAGACTTGAGTCTAAGAGCTTGAAGAGCTTGTAGAGAGACCTTGAGCTTTGAGAAGCATGTAGCGAGAATAGAGAACTTGTAGAGCTTGAGGAAGATGAAAAGTAGTAGTTTTTGTTGTGTGAAATGAAGTGGGAAAGTTCAAGTATTTATAGAGGAGGAGAAAGTATTTTTTGTATTTTTTATTTTGCAAAAAACATAAAAAAATCAACATATACCCGTTAACGGGGTTTTTGCAAAAAAATTGCAAAACCCCCCAATGGCTATAAGTGCCGTTCGGGTGTAGGCCGGGGGGGCTTTGCAGAATTTTTTTTGCAAAAAGCCCCCCAACGGCTCTTAAAGTCGTTGGGCTCTTGTCCGTGCCGGTCCGGTTTCGGCCCGCCCCGACCTCTAAGAGCCGTTGGAGTATTCCGGGCCCAGCGCGACCCATCGGGCCCTGGGCTACCAATTGGCGGGCCCGGGGCCGGCCCGCTGGAAACCCAGACCCGAGCCGCGTTTGGCCCAGGTCCTCACTGGGCCAGGTGATGCCGTAGTATGCCCGGGTCGTGCCCTTGCGGGTTGCCGGGCCGGGCCGGCCCAACTGACACCCCTAATCATTCAGTTGTATATTTGCATCCAGTTTTTGCATTCCTAATCTCTGCAACTTGGTTTATTGCAAATAGTTTATCCAATTAAAACAAATCATAAATTCACAATTGTCAGGTCACTTAAAGACTAAACTATATTTGGGTGTCTTTGTTGTCAGTTTCATGAACTGAAGAAACTAGACTTGGAATTGATGTCGAGCTAGGTAGCAATTAGGTGTGTAATATTAAAAAAAACATTATATTGTCTTGCATCTAGTTTTCGGAAGTGACTTCTTTCTAGGTGCCACATAGTTATATATGATATTTTGTGTGCACATACATATATATGATTTCTAATGTATCTACGATAAATTGTGTTTCTAGTTTCAAAGCATAGAGGATTTTCAAAAAGAATTCGAGGATATCAATCAGGAACAGCAAATAGCAAGGCTCCACAAAATGTTAGCACCACATCTTCTCAGAAGTACGATTCTTTCGCTTTCTTTTATTGTATGTTTGTCTTTTGTTATCTCCAAACTTGTAGTTGCTCTTCTTTATCTAGATCCTTGGGTGCTGAAGTACTTCTATGTGTAGTGGTCAGATTTTGATCCTCGTCAAGATCGTGATTCGTATCCCACCGCATCAGAAGCGTCTCAAGCGAACAAAAAACTTGACATACCAGCTGGACCATTGCTGGTCCAAGGAGAGAGCCTTGGACCTTGCTCCGAGTCCACGCTCAACCCGAGGTCCCTCTTTGACATCCGCAACTATCAGGTCCCTCTTTGACCCAAGGTCCTGAAAAACACCTAGAGGGGGGGTGAATAGGTGTAAATGCTAATCTAGAAACTAAATGCGGAAGCTAAAATAATTTTGCAATCACACTTAATACAACCAACAAGTGTAGCCGAATTCCCCGTGAAGGGCTCTGGACTAACTCCTCTTGATTCCCCTAGATAAGGGTTGAGGTGCTATATGAAGCTCTTATGGTTAAGTATAAGTGAGGCACACACACAAGCAAGCCAAGCATATAAGGATGATCAATATGAAATAATGCAAGGCACAAATGCAAGCAATAAGATATGAATGAATGACTGATGCTTTGCACAATTAAAAGAGAGAGAGTTAGAGAGACAATGGATCAAACGCAAACACAAAGATATGTTTCGAGGTTCGAGCCCCTAGCTCTACGTCCCCGCCTTCACCGAGAAGGATTTCTAATCCACTATCTTGTCCACCGAGGACTCCCACCGAGGGAACCTCCACCGAGGAGGATTTGTACAACAAGGGAGTACCGAACTCCTCTCTCAAACACCGCCTCACAACCGAGGGGTAGGCCCGTAGCCAAACAAACAACAACACCTCTACCGAAGAGGGTTTACAAACCAAACTCCACCTCTCACTAGAGGGAGCAAACCACAATCTCAACCTCTACCAAAGAGGGAGCAAACACCAACCCAATACAACAACCTCAACCTCTACCAAAGAGGGAGCAACACAAGAAATCAAGGGTTACAATAAGTGGTATGTCTCAACTACAAACCTCTTTCCTTTTTCCACAAACAAAGATCCTAATAGAATAGGATAGATGATAAGCTCAAGTGTGGAAAAACAAGTGTTTTGATCAAAGAAAATCTCTTGGGAAAATACCAAATTGATATAGAAATGAAGAACAAGAAACCAATTCCCAAAACCTATTTTCTTTGAAAATAACAAAACACTTTAAAAACAAACAAGATTGATCTTTTGGCTCTTTAAATACTCTTGAAAACTTATTTTTAAAACCAGAGAGTAGGGAAAAATTAGCTCAGAAAATCTTTGTTAAAACCCCCAAGAAATGGGGTATTTATAGCCCAAATAGAAAACTAGCCGTTAGGCTGATCTGGCAGCCTGACAGGCTGGCGGTCGAACGGCCGGTCGACCGCTAACGGTCATAAATATGACCGTTGGGCAAACCCGGTCGACCGCCCGGTCGACCGCCCAGATACAGAGAGCAAGGCTCTCTGGTCCGGTCGACCGCCCGGTCGACCGGCCCACTGTGCTGCCAGACGTGCATAGCTCTGTGCACGTCGGTCGACCGCCCATTGGTGCGGTCGGGCCGACCTGGCCTGTCAGCCAGTTCTGGGTCAGAAACTGGGTCAGAAAAACATGTTAAAATATTTCTAAAAATTCTTTTATCTCTTCTAAAAATCCTCAAAAATAGTTTTACCATTTTGCATTGATATATAAACATGTGATAAAAGTTTCAACTCAAATATCAAGCAATTTGAACTATTTTTGTGTCTTATCATTTTTATCAAAAACCAAAACTTGTATTTTATCAAACTTTGATTTTTCAATACATGAATAGGAAAGTCAAAATAAGTTTGTCTAAGTCATGTAAGCATGTATGTATATAGAGCACATCTAATATACATAAAAACAAAGTAAACTTGTTTTGATCTAAACTATTCATGAAAACCAACATCCAAAAACATAAAACTTGTGTGTGCTGTGCACTTGAGCATATCAACTATTCTAAGCTTTACAAATGGATCTAAACACACTAAACACTAGGATACCTAAGTCTTCTTGACGATCTTCAATCTTCAAGCCGACTCGATCCCAAACGTGATCCACGAGCGAGGCTATGTATGATCTTGATGCTCGGCCCTGGAATCACCAAGTGAAAGCTTCCAAATTCCTCTTTTTGAAGCAATCACCAACTAATATCTTGTTACATGATCTGAAACTAAAATCACAAGATTATTAGTAAACATAACTACATGAGTTAATCATCATCAAAACTAGAGAGGAAGGCCTCTGGCCCAACAATCTCCCCCTTTTTGATGATGACAAAACTCATAGAATTATATATGCATGGATTAAAGTTAAGCTTCAAAGAAGCTCCCCCTTAACTCATGCATAAACAAATAAACATAAATATTCAATTGATATATATGAAACATGAAACATGCATAGATATGCATAAACAATAAAAAGGCTCTAGATACCAATGAAATTGTCAAAAATAAAACATGCTCTAGATACCAATTAAACTTAAACTAAATTAAACTTAATATATGTAAAACATAAATATGCATATATAAAATTCAACCAAACTCAAAATCTTTCTCCCCCTTTTTGTCAATCATCAATAAAGGGGTAAAAGCAAAAACAAATCAATAAATTTTTCTCCCCTTTTTGTTCGAAACAAGGAATCAACAAAGGTAAAAAAAAAAACCAAAACAATAAAAACAATGTTTTGACCCTTTTTGTCTAAAACAAAAACAAAGTCAATAAGGGGTGACTTTAAACATGATACCAATTAAAAATATGTCAATGAAGTGCCTCTTGATACCAATTTAAAAAAATGAAAGCAACATCTTGATACCAATTGAAATAATTGTTTAAAAACAAATGATACCAAAATGGAAATTCAATATTTTCTATCATAAAGCAAGGGAGTGGAAATCAAATACCAATTGAAATATAAAAACAAATTTCTCCCCCTTTATGAAATACCAACTAAAACATGCGTAGGCTTGAAATGAGATACCAATTGAAAAGCAATTGAAAACTAATCAATTGAAACAAAATTGAAACTCAAGCTTGGCATAAACACAAACATATATATGTATGAAAAATAGATACCAATTGAAATTGATATTCTTTGAAGTGTAAACATACATATATGAAAATATATGAGCATACAATAAAAGTCAAAATTGATACCAATTGAAAGAATCCAATGATACCAATTGAAACAATAATAATAATCAAGGTATAACTCATATAACCTATCCTCCCAATCATGTTCAAGTTTAAAATGATTTTCACTATAAAGTATACATGAGCATGATCTCCCATCCAACCACCCATTGGATGGTAGGGGTTTTCAAAAAAATAGATTTGAAAAATATAGTGTGTTTGAAAAAACTCTACCATAACGAAGAATACCGTAACTAGTTATATGAAAATTTATAAAGTAGTACGAAATCTTTCAAGTAAGGAATAAAACAAAATTATTTTTCATGAAACATGAAATCCACATGATAATCAACACTCAAGTCAATGAAGCATAAATATGACTCATGAAAACAAACACATGAGTAAACAATAAATGTGAGTGTACAAATACAATGTGAAGAACATAATCATGAAAGATAGACAATAAGCTCAATATTCCTTGAAACATGAAAACATCAAAACTATTTAATCTTCAAGGTATATGTATGTCCTATACAGATTAAAGTATACATACATATCCAAACACAACGAGTCCACAAAGATATATGCATGAAGGCGCGTGGCTCAAAGGATGTATATGTATAACAATAATTTGGATAAAATGGACATATACATGAAGTTAAACATAAACACTAAAACATGAAACAAATCTAAAAATGGGAATACAAGTTTAAAATGCATGGATCATCAAAACTAGACTATACTAGCACATCTAATGGGTTCAAATAAGCATTCAAGCACAAACATATATAGATTTATTTGTGGCCCACTATATGCACAAATATAAATCTTAATCTTAATGAAAACTAACATTTAAGCTTATATTCAAATCATGAAGCATCAAAAACAAGATAAAATCATCATGATAAATTTTAAACATGATTATTATGTAAATTCACATGTTATTAAACCTATGATAAGCATGATAGCTAAACAAAGGTGAGAACACTAAAATAATGATCCATATTAAATATGGGTGTCTCAAATGCTATACATGTGTGTCAATGGTCTAATAATCATGGCATTTTCATAATAATCGATAAACAATGAAAACATGCTATAAACAATGAATATGAAAAGCATGTAAATAAAACGGGAGTAAGAATTGTCACCAAAATCGAAGAAGCAACTCTCCTTGTCTCCAAAACATGGTGGTCCTCTCCACCAAACATCCCTTGAGAGTGATGCATCCAAATGATTTCCATGAAGCTCGGAACGCATCCACTCTAAGGTACCGCCACTCTCACGTCATGCGAGAGCCCACTCCTACATCAAATATAAGAGGGGTGGTCTTTGGTACCCATATCTTATTGGGTCCATGAGGGTTAGTACTTTCTCTAACCCAAACAAAATTAGTTGCTAAATTTGAAACATGTATTCTATCATAACAAAATTTAGCAAGGTGGCCCTTACGTCCACAATGTGTACAAGTGTACACATGAGTATACATAGTGTGATGGTGTCCGTGAGGAGCATGTGTATGCCGTGATGGGTGTGCATGCATAAAAGATGGAACTTGTTTCTTTCGAAACAAAGATTCCAAACGTGTATGGCCCACAACACATTGGCTCAAAGTGGAGCCCAAACAATCAACACTTTTCTTCAAAACATCTATATCATTTTTAACACTTGAAGATAAAGTGGAGCATGCAAGAGGTGATCTAGGTGAAACTATCTTAGCATGGCAAACATGAGAAACAATATCATTTTTCAAAGATTTATTTTTATTTAAACAAATTTCTAACTCTTTTGTAATAAAATCAATTTCTCTTTTTAAAGAATCATTATCTTTTAAGATAAAATCTACTTTGGAAGATAAAAACTCATTTTCTTTAACACATCATCATAATTATTTTTAGATTTTAAATTTTATTTTCTTTTAAAACAAGTTCAAGTTGAGATTTCAATGAATCCCTTTCATTAGAAATCTCCTCTTTCTCTTGCAAAACAATGTCAAGTCTAGAAATCAAATTTTTATTTTCATTGTTAAGGCCTAGACTTTTCTTTTTCAAAACATTATATTTTTCAATCAATTTTTCACACACAATAGAAAGTTCTTCATTTAAAGCATGGGCATCAACATAATCATCACATGAAGAACTAGCATCATTAGCATCTAATTTAGATTCCGAGTGTACCTCAAGGGAGTCATTCCCTTGGATCATATAGCATTGTTGTCGCTCGGATTCTCCACTAGATTCCCCTCTTGTTGGATTGGCATTTGAAGCTCGGAGGTGGTGGTTGTTGTCAACTTGTTCCACACTGCAAAGGCGGAATCAAGATTAGAAACATGCATAAGATATTCTTTAGGTAGCGTGCTTCAATGGCCTCAAGGGCTTGTGCATTAGCCCCTATATGCTTGCTATCACTAAGGTAAGATTCCTTGGTAATGGCAAGGTGAACCTTATATCCTAGGGTTGTAGGTAAATGGACATCTTAGTCTTCCAAACAACAATGTTGGAAGGGTCAAACATAGGTGGGGTCATGAAGTCCATGGGTCCAAACTATATGTGTGCAAACAAGCAAATGTGCAAATGCAAATGTAGATTAGCTGAACCAAGATTTCACTCCTAGGTTGTTAAACCTAAAGTATCAGGAGCGTAGGCTCTGATACCATTGAAAAACACCTAGAGGGGGGTGAATAGGTGTAAATGCTAATCTAGAAACTAAATGCGGAAGCTAAAATAATTTTGCAATCACACTTAATACAACCAACAAGTGTAGCCGAATTCCCCGTGAAGGGCTCTGGACTAACTCCTCTTGATTCCCCTAGATAAGGGTTGAGGTACTATATGAAGCTCTTGTGGTTAAGTATAAGTGAGGCACACACACAAGCAAGCCAAGCATATAAGGATGATCAATATGAAATAATGCAAGGCACAAATGCAAGCAATAAGATATGAATGAATGAGTGATGCTTTGCACAATTAAAAGAGAGAGAGTTAGAGAGACAATGGATCAAACACAAACACAAAGATATGTTCGAGCCCCTAGCTCTACGTCCCCGCCTTCACCGAGAAGGATTTCTAATCCACTATCTTGTCCACCGAGGACTCCCACCGAGGGAACCTCCACCGAGGAGGATTTGTACAACAAGGGAGTACCGAACTCCTCTCTCAAACACCGCCTCACAACCGAGGGGTAGGCCCGTAGCCAAACAAAAACCAACACCTCTACCGAAGAGGGTTTACAAACCAAACTCCACCTCTCACTAGAGGGAGCAAACCACAATCTCAACCTCTACCAAAGAGGAAGCAAACACCAACCCAATACAACAACCTCAACCTCTACCAAAGAGGGAGCAACACAAGAAATCAAGGGTTTACAATAAGTGGTATGTCTCAACCACAAACCTCTTTCCTTTTTCCACAAACAAAGATCCTAATAGAATAGGATAGATGATAAGCTCAAGTGTGAAAAAACAAGTGTTTTGATCAAAGAAAATCTCTTGGGAAAATACCAAATTGATATAGAAATGGAGAACAAGAAACCAATTCCCAAAAACCTATTTTCTTTGAAAATAACAAAACACTTTAAAAACAAACAAGATTGATCTTTTGGCTCTTTAAACACTTTTGAAAACTTATTTTTAAAACCAGAGAGTAGGGAAAAATTAGCTCAGAAAATCTTCGTTAAACCCCCAAGAAATGGGGTATTTATAGCCCAAACAGAAAACTAGCCGTTAGGCTGATCTGGCAGCCTGACAGGCTGGCGGTCGACCGGCCGGTCAACCGCCAATGGTCATAAATATGACCGTTGGGCAAACCCGGTCGACCGCTCGGTCGACCGCCCAGATACAGAGAGCAAGGCTCTCTGGTCCGGTCGACCGCCCGGTCGACCGGCCCACTGTGCTGCCAGACGTGCACAGCTCTGTGCACGTCGGTCGACCGCCCGGTCGACCGGCCATTGGTGCGGTCGGCCGACCTGGCCTGTTTGCCAGTTCTGGGTCAGAAACTGGGTCAGAAAAACATGTTAAAATATTTCTAAAAATTCTTTTATCTCTTCTAGAAATCCCCAAAAATAGTTTTACCATTTTGCATTGATATATAAACATGTGATAAAAGTTTTAACTCAAATATCAAGCAATTTGAACTATTTTTGTGTCTTATCATTTTTATCAAAAACCAAAACTTATATTTTATCAAACTTTGATTTTTCAATACATGAATAGGAAAGTCAAAATAAGTTTGTCTAAGTCATGTAAGCATGTATGTATATAGAGCACATCTAATATACATAAAAACAAAGTAAACTTGTTTTGATCTAAACTATTCATGAAAACCAACATCCAAAAACATAAAACTTGTGTGTGTTGTGCACTTAAGCATATCAACTATTCTAAGCTTTACAAATGGATCTAAACACACTAAACACTAGGATACCTAAGTCTTCTTGACGATCTTCAATCTTCAAGCCGACTCGATCCCAAACGTGATCCACGAGCTAGGCTATGTATGATCTTGATGCTCGGCCCTGGAATCACCAAGTGAAAGCTTCCAAATTCCTCTTTTTGAAGCAATCACCAACTAATATCTTGTTACATGATCTGAAACTAAAATCACAAGATTATTAGTAAATATAACTACATGAGTTAATCATCATCAAAACTAGAGAGGAAGGCCTCTGGCCCAACAGGTCCCTCTCTGACATCCGCAACTGCCAGGTCCTCTTCGACCCAATACCCTTCTCCGACATTCGAAATTGTCAGGTCCCTTTCTGGCCACATCTATCTGGGATTGTTCACTGGATATTCAACTCAGATGGAATCGTCTCACTAATCGGAAGCCCCGACCCCCACACCAAAGGCCCTCCGCGGAGACTCCCGACTCCACATTGGATGCAATTCAGTAGCATGATTTTTCGATTCACAGAGTCAGTTACGCTGGCAAATTATCTCCACGTCCTAAATGTTTCAACGCTCCTATCACAGTGGGGTTAGTTATGAATAGTGGTGAATATCTCTGCACATCAATCTGAACAATCAGGTGCTATTATCTGAGCAGTTATGTAGAAACCGCAATGTGCAAATCATGCGGTTATGGAGGTCCAAAATATTCGCGTTCTCAATCACAACGCTATAGGGTTTATGCACCTGCAGATCCATTGAGAAGGATGGCACCCGATACGTTGTAAACACAAGAAGATTTCATAGAATTCATTGTAACATTGAGACCATAGTGAATTCTCTCCCTTCTCTCCGTGGCTCTTCTCAATTTGGGTTTTCACGTAAAAATCCTCTATCTCCGTGTGTTTACTATGCTAAAATCTTCCATTGTCACAGGAAAACTGAGAGACTCATTCGCTTATGGTGTAAGATCGACTGTCCGATCAATTATGTCAGAAAATCTTCACAACAAATTGGTGCTTTCATTAAGATATAAGTTCTTACACTCGAGACCTCTCTCCAAAAACCTTAAAAAATCCTCCTTAAAAGCCTCTACCAGATCAACTATGGCCCCAAGGAAGCGAACCATCAAGGATGGAACATCCAAGGGAAAGGCCATCAGAATCGTAGGGGGCACGGCCTCCCACCCCTCCAACGATCAGTTGTGTACTACTGAAGACACCAGCTTCTCCCTACTGTCAGTGTCCAACCGTCGCAACAATGTGAAGACCAGCCCTTTTAGATGCTTTACAAAATGAAGGAGCAAATGAAGGAACAACATGCGCAATCTGATCGCAAGCGAGAGCAGATGACTCTCGATCGCGAAAATGTCCTCCAAGAACAAGAAAAATTAAGGCAGCTCAACTAACAACTCCAGGACCCAGTTGCGGCCCTCTAGAATAACCCATCACAATGAAGGGCGAGCCCGAGAATAGACGGTCTCCTTATTTCCATGCCCTCGATGTACTGATTCAGATGCGGATCGGGGAGGCCAAGTTGCAGAGCCACCCAACAGTTTTAACTACCAAAATTCTTGATTTTTCTCTCACCAAGGAGATCCAAGAGTGCGAGTTCTCGAGAAAATTCTCAATTCCCACTTACGACTACTATTTCAGAGTGAATGATCCAGTCCAACCCATCCGACACTACTGAGCCAAGATGGTCATCTACTCCTGTAACAATCTAGTCACGTGCCTTACCTTTCCTTCCAGTCTGAAAGGCACGGCCTCTGATTGGTTCTGCTTCTTGCCACACTCTTCAAAGTTTTGTTGAGGTGCCTGAAGTATTTCTCATCCAATACGCCTTTCGCCAGGAGGCCAAGAAGAATAGCCATCACTTTCTCTCTGTTAAGTTGAGGTTAAGAAACAGTCTCAAATCCTACATCAACTTCTTTCAGAGTCAATTTTTCATAGTTTCTAATTGCGGTAAAGAAGTCTATGTGCTCGCATTCATCAGTAGGCTACAAGTCACTTATCCTTTGCACAAACACCTCTTGAAGTACAATGTCGCCAAGATGAGCGAGGTCCTCTTCCGAGCCAACTTTACATCCAACTAGAAGAGGCAATGATGGCTTCCTCCAGCCACTCCGCGAAACTAGGCGAGGGCAGAGGTAAGTCAAAGTCTCCGTACGAAGCACCCGACCATGCTCAAGACTGACATCGGGGGCAGCCTGCTTACAAGAGGCAGGCACTCCGGTCCTCTCACCAAGCCCATTCCAAAGCTACAGGTCAATGATACACTTCACTCCACTGAGGCTCCCAATCAATGAAATCTTCAACACCATCAAGGACCAGCATAGTCAGATGTCCAAGATCAATCCAGCACAATCCCTCTCTTCCAATGTTGATTGTGATAAAGTTGTATATATGCAACAGACTTCGAAATATAAATGAATAATTAATAGTAATGCTCTGAGATGGCATGTCTAATATGTGATGTTTAGATAGATAGGTACAAAGGAACAAACAGTGTACTTAACTTACTTTGTGCGATCAGCAGGCAAACAGATAAAGTAACATAGAAATCTACTGTATATGGAACTAGTATTGTCCAAAGGTAAAAAATACCTGATGATGGTTGATTAGATCAAGATCAAATGTGTAGGTACTCCATCAATTGCAACTCTACTTCACTGTCAGTCTCAAACAGATCTTCTAGTAGTTGCTTTGAATCACCTGTGGAAAAAATTGATGCGGCAACAAGATGACGGACGATGAAATCTTCAGTGTGTAGACAAAGTCTAGATCATCGTCAGAATATACAACTTCAAACAACTCGTCATCGTACTCCAAGAGAGAGAGATAATTCAAATTTAGACATGAATCGTCAAAGGGGAAAGTTGATGCAGATGCTAGTGTGGTGAAGTTGTAGTCGAGGGCGTTGTAGTAGGACACCGTCGGAGAAGTGTCACTGTAGGGAGGAATGCATGATGGTGGAGGAGATTCGTTGGGACTGCTATCAAGTAGAAGAGTTTTGTTGAGTGGAGGATCTGTTGGGTAGAACAGTAGGAGTGAAACTCTGGTGTAGTGATGGGGGGAAGGAAGGAAAATGGTTGCTAGTTGGAGCAAAGAGAGGAGGATAGGGAGGTGATGTGGATGCTAGGTGAGCGTTGATGTAGAGGGAGAAGACCAGGGAAAGAAGACAGAAAGAGAAAATGCAGATCAGAGAATAAGACAGAGAAGAAAAAAACAGATTAGAAAAAAAACATAGAAGATAAAAACCAGATCAGAGAAGAAAATTGCAGACCAAAAAGAAGAAGATAGGGAAAATAAAAGCATGCAAAGGAGCTTTTTTTTCATTCCTCACATGCCAACAAACCACATACAAACCTTTAACAGGCTGTTAAGTGATCGGGGTAAAACCGTGCACAAAAAGTGTATGTTTTGAAATCGATATTTAAAGTGTGTGATTTGGCTTCCTCGATACTTCCGTTATAGCATAGAGGCTAAAACGAGTCGAATCCACAAGGACGGGAGGCGATAGAAGCTTTACCAGTTGATTCACGTGTTTGTTAAAAGTTCTTCAAAGTTTGAAAGAATAAAAAGAAAGGAAAACGAAGAATGAAAAGAGAGCTACGGTGAAATACGAAGAAGTAGGAAACATAGAAAAGAATGGTGTTTGTGGTTTTGATATATTTCTAAAATAAGTGAAAAAGAAAGAAAACTCAGGCTACTAACTACTAATGGCTCCACCAACACGCTAACCTCTTAGTGATAGTTGCCTCACATGTATCATTGGTCATAACTAGTTCTTGGTTCAAGAGCGATTCAAAGTATGACTCATATGTAACCCATCACAACCCAACTCAACAAACAAGTGCAAGCTACACTTAAATCATCAAAACCCGATAAGAGCAAGCATGAAGTAAAGTAATGTTAGCTTGTTAGTAGTTAGGAAGTTAGAGTGTCAGATCCATCATCATGAGCCATCAATGGCTCTTGCAAGAGCAAGGCCAAACGAGGCTATTAGATTCATGTGGATTATCATAAAAGAAGTTAGCAAGTTGGTGGTTAGTAGTTAGTTTCCATGAGAGAAAAGACTAGCTACACATGTAAAAGAGATTAGAGAGAAGAAAACAAAGATAAGGTAAGAGAGCACCTTTCATAGATTGTCACCTTTTATTACAAGCACTTTTGCTTCCCAACATGTACCACTCTCTCTCCCTAATACAAGATCCTCAAGAAATGGAAAATACAAGGGATGAAGAAGAAGAAAAACTACACTACACTACGCTAAACTACAAAATGGAAATAAAACAACTCCTAAAACTCTACATATCCTTGCTCTGAAACCCCAGGGGGGTATTTATAGCCACCAAGTGAAGAGGGAAGCCAGGGGACAAGCCCTGGCCCAAAACGTGGCCGCAGCCGCGGCCATACTGGTGGAGCCGCGCGCGCGCTGCGCTTCGAGCCGCGCGCGTCCCCTCGTCCCCTGTCGGTTCTGTGCCCGGTTTTTAGTTTTGCAGCCCCTGGTTTTGACGAATCAGCTCCTCTAGGTCAATGGCTATTCATGTAGGCCTTTAATCACCCATTAAATGGTGATTTAGGGTCTTCTTCTTCATTGCACACCATGGACCTAGAATTAAGCAAGCAAAGCTTTATTAACAGAATTTAATATGAAATAAATGTGAAGATGTGGTATAAATTATGCAGTTTTAGTGACTAATCACACCCCCACACTTATCTTTGCTCGTCCCGAGCAAAACAAAAGAACTAAGAAAATTATTACACCACTTTCACAGGTGACGCGATTGCACTGAGCATGTGCAACAAGCCGTTAAACCTCTAGGTTTTTCCTAGAAGAGGAGTTTTGTCTCCTGAGGGTTTTCAGCGGATTACACCACAAAATCCATAAAGAAAGAAATCAAATGTTAGTATTTTGAAACACTTTTTGAAATAGAGAAAAGTGTTGAAGTATTTTTGTGAAAATATAAGTGATCCAAGATAATAAGTTAACCAGAAATTGTTCTTTCTTAAACTAAGTCAAAATGCAAAAAAATCTTGTTATAAATTAAATGTAAGAATTTAAAATTAAATTGACTCTTTGATCTTTCATAAAATTCTTAGAAAAATATGCACTTTGTGAACTATGAAGACTTTTGGGATATCGACTCTAACTTTCATGCCAATTATTTATATTATTGTATATATTATTTATTTATTTTATTTTTTTCTTCCTTTAGTTTTCTTAGGCTTTCTTATTTACCCGGGTAGTGAGCCTTTAGCCGGTGACTCCCAAACCAGATGGTCTTAGGCACCAGATGAGAAAACATCCCTCGGACTTAAAGACTCGAGTAAATAAGGCCACAAAATTAAAGGGGATTATTTTGTTTTTGTCTACCGTTTTAGGTATGAATAATCATGCTTCCTGAGGCATAATTACCCAACTTTAATAAGTGATTTTTTTTAATATATATATTTTTATGGCATTTTTAGTCTTTATTTCAATCCCAAAATTGTGTAAGTGTGAAGTACATAAATCTAAGGTAAAAATTCATGATCAAATTATCTTTTCAATCTTACTTTCTTATCCTAAAATTTAAACAAGATCTATTATTTTGACTCGGTTTAAAATTTCATAATTTTAGGTATTCCTAATTCCTAAGATAATCTTAATTTTCTTAAAAATAAATCAAAACTATTTCTCTTAATTCAAAAAGTTTTGTAAAAAGAAAAGAGAAAAAAATTTTTATTTTATTTAAAACGAAGTGTAAAAGAAAGAAAATTTAAAACTACCTATGTTAGTAAATCTTCCCCCACACTTATCTCATGCATTGCCCTCAATGCATCGTAAATGTGTGTATACATGAAATAAATGGGAGAGAAGGAAAATTACCTCATGGTGGTGGCTCCGGTGGTGGTCTGATTGGGCCAAGCGTTGCTACCCATCAAAATAACGTGGATCTTGCAGGAACCCACCCACCAATGACCTCTTTAATATGACCAAATAAAAGGATGATTGATTGAATGGTCTTATTGAAAAGTTTATCCCCATCTAATGGCCAATTTTTAAAAATAATTACTAAGTCATTTTCTTCAACAGTCTTGTCCAACAATGAAGTGTGATTTTGAGAGATGAGTGATTTGGACTCAAATGGAACAGGAATAAAAACCGATACCGACTCGGGAAGTTGACTCAGATCAAGTCGAGAGTCAACAATGAGAGTCGAAATTGGTTCAAAATAGAGTTCAAATCAAAGAATTGATGTTCACACACTGTCCCCATTAATGAAGTGTGATCATAAGATATTGGTGATTCCATTTCATCGTGTATGGGTACAGGATTCAATGTTGACTCTAGAATAGAGAAAAAAATCTGGTAAAGATACCAGAGTCATTATTGAATCAAAAAGTGAAATGGAATTACCAACTTGAGGTTCAGGATCACTTTCAAGCTCAAGTTCAATTTCAGGAAAAGGATAACTTGCCAAAATGTCAAGGTGGTTATCAAAATTTTGGGCAAGTTCAAATGGATGTAAAAAAATTGAATCTTAAGTTTCGTCCACGGAAGGAATGTGAATGGGTGAAATGCTCGATTCAAGTTCAGGAAGGATGTGAATCAAAACTGGCTCAAGAATGTTACTTAGTTCAGGTAACACTACAGGAGTTGATATTGATTCAAGGATTGGACTCGAATCGCTAAATTGAGGCTCATGTTCACATATATATTCAAGTTCAATTTCAGGAAATGGAAAACTTGCCAAATTATTAAGAGGTTGATGTTGGTCAAGTTCAGGTTGGTATGATGAAATTGAAGCTGGATTTCCATAATGGCAAGATTCTTGAACACTTGATGGACATGGGAAGTCAATCGTATTTTGCATTATGTGCTCGGTCTCTTGCACAAATTCCATAGTTTTTCCCACAATGATTTTCCCTTGAGTTGATCTGGAAAAGAACTACATGAATTTTAGAAATTTTGTGGACATGATGAGGCCATCAGGTTTTCAAATTGTTTTTGGCCCTCGATCACTTCTTCTAAACTCCTTTCCAATGATGATTTTTCTTCAATTGGTGGTTCAAGAAAAGTAGTATATGAATCAAAATTGGAGAATGAATATTCTGAAAATTATGGACAAAATGGTTGAAAATTGGACTCGGGGGAGGTGAATCCCCATTCACTCTGTGGAGAGTTGAAATTATTTTAAAAATTATGGTCATATGATTGAAGATATGGGTCATATTGAGTCGGATAATCTCAACTCGGCATATATGATTGGTTCATGTTGTACATAGCCGAGTTGGAGTTATCCGAGTCAAATGAGGTCGGAGTAAAATATGGATTCATATAATGATTGAAAGAATTGTTGTTGTTAGAATCCATTTCACAATATACAAAAAAGAAACAAACAAATAAACAAAGATAAAGAAAAAGAAAACAAGCCTATGCTAGGGTTGACTTAGACCTAGACAACTCCTAACTGGTTAGATTGTCCACGGGGGGTCTATTGTCGGAAGCTGACCACGAGTTAATCGGCCAGGTAGGGGCAAGATCAGTGGGAGGTACCGTGCCGGAGCAACGGACCTAATTATGCCAAACCACCATTCTTCGAGGTTTCGCCTCTAAATCCCCAACCTTAAACACCAATTTAGCAAAAGTCAAATTCTAACAACTTTCTCCTTAGGTCAATCTCCTAAATGAGTCCGAGATGTCCCTAGGGGCCAACGTCTAGTAATTTTTATTAAGGTTTGGGTTATGTGAGTGGGGAGGTGATTTTTGGACTAAGGGAGGGTAATGACTTCCCCACCTTATGTTGGATTGGGTGTTGTCCTTAAGTTAAATTTGTGCAAGTGTACAATATAGATAAGAATGAATACAAAAAAGCGAGTAATCACTGAAGTGTTTATCCTATACTATATGCAATGTCATATGTACACCTCCTATCAATATCACAACAATATAAGAATAAAATACAGTATATTGGAATGAAAGTTGACACGTGCCTAGATGCAAATGTCTAAACCATTTTAAAGCATCCAATTTCTGTATTTTAGTTCTTAAAATTATTTACAGTGTACATGTGGTATAAACAAAAATTAGCAGCAGAATATATGAATGTACAAGAAATTACCCGACCACACTTGAGCAAGTGTGGACTTCTGCAATGCTAAAATTTAACCTGCATACCAAAAAACAAAGAAGAAAAGTTAACAAAAATGTGAAATCAAACCGTTCCCATCCCTGGCAACGGCGCCAAAATTTGATCGGGGGAAAACTGCGCAAAAAAAGTGTATGTTTTGAAATCGATATTTAAAGTGTGTGTGCTTTGGCTTCCTCGATACTTCCGTTATAGCATAGAGGCTAAAACGAGTCGAATCCACAAGGACGGGAGGTGATAGAAGCTTTATCGGTTGATTCACGTGTTTGTTAAAAGTTCTTCAAAATTTGAAAGAATGAAAAGAAAGGAAAACGAAGAATGAAAAGAGAGCTACGGTAAAATACGAAGAAGTGGGAAACATAGAAAAGAATGGTGTTTGTGGTTTTTGATATATTTCTAAAAAAAGTGAAAAAGAAAGAAAACTCACGACTACTAACTACTAATGGCTCTACCAACACGCTAACCTCTTAGTGATGTTGCCTCACATGTATCATTGGCCATCATTAGTCCTTGGTTCAGGAGCGATTCAAAGCATGACCCGTATGTAACCCATCACAACGCAACTCAACAAACAAGTGCAAGCTACACTTAAATCATCAAAACCTGATAAGAGCAAGTATGAAGTAAAGTAATGTTAGCTTGTTAGTGGTTAGGAAGTTAGAGTGTTAGATCCATCATCATGAGCCATCAATGGCTCTTGCAAGAGCAAGGCCAAAACGAGGCTATTAGATTCATGTGGATTATCATAAAAGACGTTAGCAAGTTGGTGGTTAGTAGTTAGTTGCCATGAGAGAAAAGACTAGCTACACATGTAAAAGAGATTAGAGAGAAGAAAACAAAGATAAGGTAAGAGAGCACCTTTCATAGATTGTCACCTTCTATTCAAGCACTCTTGCTTCCCAACATGTACCACTCTCTCTCCCTAATACAAGATCTACAAGAAATGAAAAATACAAGGGAGGAAGAAGAAGAAGAACTATACTACACTATGCTAAATTACAAAATGAAAATGAAACTACTCCTAAAACTCTACATATCCTTGCTCTGAAACCCCAGGGGGGTATTTATAGCCACCAGGGAAGAGGGGCTAGGGGACAAGCCCTGGCCCAAAACGCGGCTACGAAAACGCGGCCCATGCCGCGTTTCCGCGGCCATACTGGGGCCGCGCGTGGCGCTTCGAGCCGCGCGCGGTCCCATCTGTCCCCTGTCAGGTTCTGTGCCCAGTTTTGGTTTTGCAGCCCCTGATTTTGACGAATCAGCTCCTCTAGGTCAATGGCTATCATGTAGGCCTTTAATCACCCATTAAATGGTGATTTAGAGTCTTCTTCTTCATTGCACACCATGGACCTAGAATTAAGCAAGCAAAGCTTTATTAACAGAATTTAATACGAAATAAATGTGAAGATGTTGTATAAATTATACAGTTTTAGTAACTAACATTAAGCAGTTTCAATGATCCCCATTACTAGTTTAGTTCAAAACTGAACTAACTACTCCCACTAAAAAGTACAGAATAGATTACAAATTCTCCACACAAAAACACACTGAAATACAATTGAAATACATCTGAAATAAGTACTGAAATACATACTGAAATACACACTGAGATGCTAGATAGTTTGGTGTCAAAACCATATGTCTGGACCCAATAAGTTGGCACGCCGCCTGCGCTGAAAGACACATCTGTGTCATGTCTGTGCCCTGATGTCCTCATCACTTGTTGTTTATAAAATTGCTTTCTTTGCATATGTTTTCCAGTATTGGAATCCATATGCTGATTACAAGCAATGGCTAGGGCCAGTAGATTTGGCCAAATTAATACGGTTTGACTTGGTCTCTGATATACATGCACACACATGTCTGATCAGAAAACATTTATTAATTTGTGTTACTTGAATATAGGTAATGATGTGTAGACTCATGATGCAGTTGATGAAGAAGAAGATTTTAGAGCATTTGGTTGTTGGCCGACTCAAGGCACGACAGACTGTTAATCAGGTACACTCCGCTTCCCCTCCAAATTAAAATTTTCAAGTTGAGTTTGTTACACAAGAATAATCTATAATACTTATAACTGTCTTTATCTGTGTTATTATTGCTAGTGTGATGGTATTACTATAGTATCTTATGCTGAATTGGCCTTCTATGAGTTATAATCATAGTATTCCTGATTAGTGGTAACAACATCTAATGTTCTAAATGTAGGTGGACGGTAAGTTACATGTAGGTTTGCAGATATCAGGGATATTTAGTAAATATCGGGTGTCAATATGGATGATAGACATATCACATATACTATGTCCTAAATTCAAGGCAATACATATATAAATCATCTAATGCAACATAAACGTGTTCAGGGTATACCTCGGCAACTTGCATTAAACCTATGAATATATGACCAATAACTGATTGCAAAATTGTTGAAAACTACTTAAAATGCTCTAATCTGTATTTGATTAAATAGCAACCTACAAAATATAAACATAGGATCAATATTTAATAGATATAAGGATTAAAATAATCTAAATAAACAATATGAGAAACAATTGTCTAAACAAAAATTATAATACAAATATCATTTAATGAATTGACTTCAGAAGAATTTGACCAATAACATAGATTCATAATACATAAAACAATAGTCCAAACAAAGATCAAACAAGATAATGCATTGCTTAATAGTTCCAACAAAGATCAAACAAGTGAAGAGTTAAGCAAAGGTGCAAAACAACTAAACCCTTCTAAGAGTTTAAAAGTTACAAATAGAAATAGATAATAGATGGTTTTCACGTATAAACCAAAAGCAACAAAAGATCAAGCAATTAATGTTTCTTATGCATGACCTCAAGCATCTCCTTCTCAATCCTCCTCAGACTCGATCACATCATCCATAGCAATGTTTAGCTTCACCTCATTCAGATCAGATCATAGATTTCAAGAATCATTGCTTCCATCATCCAACAGCGTTGATGTGTTAAGTCATATTGTTGGAAGAACTAGTCAGTTTAGTCCAAAGATCTTAGGTTGCTTCCGTTATTGCAGAATTCTTCAACAAACAAGACGTATCTAATATGTCACGAAAGATACAATTACTCTACTTGATAATCATATAATAATCAAGTAGAGATAAGCACTAATATAGAGAAATTAAAAGAACTAAAGAGTTGTTTGTTCTGCAAAAACTTTGTATTCCATTTTTGTTTTGCAGTATATTGTAGTACATATTTATTAATCTCGTTATTGATAGCATCTTTTGCCTTATCTAATGTTCATTGATCCTTTCTCTTGAAACCCAATCTGACCCTTATTTGTCTTGGAAAATTGGTGACAACTAGAGAACTGAAAGAGAGATGTGACACATGAAAAACAATCCAAAACCTTGTCACCCAAGTTGCTATCTTAATGGAAACGGAAGACCAACTTAAGCTGGAACATGACAAAACAAATATCTAACTTAATTCGGTACTTAAAGGGATAGCTAAACTAGAGTAATCTGCTGGGAATCGGATGAAGATTAATCACTTATTTCAGAGTTTAATAGATGTTGGGTTAGGGAATCACAAACTGGTACACGAATTTAGGAAGATCTAGACCAACACCTCACATGGTTTAGGAAATTTATGTCCACTTTATTAGGTTAATCTAAAATTCATGATAACACAACTAGGGTGCTAACGATAATCAAATCAGAATT
The DNA here is from genome assembly GCA_038442645.1 of Agave tequilana. NCBI lineage: Eukaryota > Viridiplantae > Streptophyta > Magnoliopsida > Asparagales > Asparagaceae > Agave > Agave tequilana. The sequence continues at coordinate 39,303 of JAVJIF010000418.1, read as the reverse complement.
GAGGATCATAGGAAACCTCAAACTGAGGATTTGGAGGATGACCACTTCTAAATATTAAAACTATCATAGGTATTGTAGAGCTAGTGATAGAAATTATGATAGGTACGAAGTTGGGAACAATATGACCATGTTGTTAAGAGCAAAATAGGTCAAGTTGATTTCTGACCTCATTTAGAAAGTGAAGGTGGATGTTTCTAATTTTGATCGAAAGCTGGATACTAAGCATTTTTGGATAAGTGAACTTGAGGATTGTTATGAATGGTATAACATGTTAGAAATCCATAAAGCTCGTGTTGCAATGATGAAGCTGATTGACTCTGGTAAATGGTGCCATTAATTACTACTTTGGTATAGATGAAGATTAAAGTGAGAAATATCTTGCCTCTTACTATCAAAGACAACTAATGAATCAAACATGGAACCTGAAGCAAGTGTCTTTGGTTGTAATTGATCATCTCCCTTGATTTGAGACCTTTCATTAAGGTGTGATTTAAATGTGAAAATGATAGTCATATTCTATAGGTTTGTGAATTGACTTAAATCCGCTATTAAGAAAGCAGCTTATTTGCATGTTCTTGAAACCAATGAAGAGGCTTACTACATCGCTTTAGAAATAGAATAATATAATAATTTTTCACCTTTCCGAAATTCAACTGGAGCCTTGCTATTTGCACCTTCAAGAGAAAGTGAACAATTAAAGTTAAAAATCTAATCAAGTTGCTCTTGTTTGAATTTTGAATTTGAGTTTTTCAAATGTTATGAGAAAGAGCGTTATTTTGTTTACTGAAACTGTAGCTTTAGAACCCAAGGTTTGTGAACTCCGTTTCAGCCTTGATTTTGGTCCTCCAGAATCGTACCTTCGGTTGGTTCCAGAAGTTTCAATAGTTTCGTTATAATTTCGGTTTTGGTTTTGATTCATTTAATGGCCAAGATTTCTAAGATTTAACATATTATTGAAAATTTCGGTTTTGATTTTCAATAGTTTCGTAAGATTAACATAATATACATAATTGATCAACATATTAGTAAAATTTTGTGTTATATTGTAAAAATGCGTATAAGATTACCAAAATTGCATGCTAGTATCTCTGGATAGAGAAGAAGCCAGATTTATCTTTCTTTTTTCATTAATATATCATAGAATAAGAAATAAGTATATGCATAGTGTTATAAATTGGCATGTTTTCTTTTGCAATTTAAAAATCCTTCAGGGTGTTATATGAAAATTTATCCATCTAAATTAAATAGCTTCATGGGTTATAAGTCATTAGTTCTGGTTTGAAAACCCAAAATTATTTACTCAAGTTAAATAGGTTTTAGATAGAACCGACCTTATTGATTTAGAAGAGGAATATGATGAATATTGTGTAGAAGAGAAAGCTAGAGTAAATGTTTTAAGGTGTCTTGTCATCACTCGATGATGGGCAAGATGCTTAGAAACAAACTAGCATCTTCTGATCTAATGTCAAATGTGGGGATCAAGTTTGTAAAGTGGCTATAGTCGAGGGAAGTAAAATGAATGTGATATCATAATTGCATGTTTTCAAGCTAGATCTCAAGCTATAATCAGACCCTGACCATACAAGGTAGCATGGGTGCATAAGACTGCCTTTTTTCGAAGGATGTCTAGTTCCTGTCTGACGGGTAATTATGTTGATATGTTGTGATGCTTTCTTTATGGATGTTGCACGGGTTTTGTTCGGTCGCACTTTGTTATATGACATAATGTAGTACTCTATGGACGAGAAAATACCTATGTATTTAAGCATATTAGTAAAACTATCTCGTCAACTTTTGTAAATAGCAAATGATAGGATCTCAAAGCCCAAATCAGACTCAAGATTGTAAAACTAAAAAGATCAATATTTTGACAAGTCATGAGTTTGACAAGTTAAAACCTCTAGCTTTATGCTAACCTTATTTGTTAAGCAAAACCATCTAATTTTATGTGGCACACTAAACAATCTTCCTCTCTAGGTTTGAAATTTTTGTCAAAATTCAAAGATGTACTGCCAAAGAGCTACTAAATAAGCTACCTCCCTTGAGAGGTATTCAAGATTCTAGATTTAGTTCTAACTTTACAACTCCCAAATCTTCTGGTTGTAGGAATGAGTTAATGTGCTTAACTAAAGTGGAAGGAAAATGAGTTGTTGGAGGTTATACAAGACAGTTTTAGTCCATGTGTTGGTCTTGCATTAATGACTCTAAAAATAGATGGCTCTTGGAGGATGTGCATTGATAATCGCACTATCAATAAGCTTAAAGTCACGTATAGATTGACTCTCTCTCTTCTTGACAATATTTTGGACAAATGATGGGAGCACAATGGTTGTCAAAAATAAACTTGTGGAGCACAATGGTTATCTAAAATAGACTTGTGCATCGGATATCATCAAATATGTATTCAACTTGGGGACAGATGGAAGCTACTTTTAAACCCCAAGATAATTTTTATAAGTGGGCAATCATGCCTACTAGGTTATCAAATTCACCATGTACGTTTTATGAGGGTTGTGAATCAAGTCTTCTATTGTTGACTGAGAAGTTTTTGATAATTTATGATAGAATTAGAGAATTAGAGTAATTAGAGAGATAAATCTTCTCTCCTTTATTATTCTATATTATAGAGCTATCAACTACACTTTATACGTAAGTTTAGATAATATAACATATGCTCTGCCATGAACTATTCATTATATCATGTATCTTGTGAGGCTAGACAAACTTCTCTTATTTCATATTTTGGTTTATGATAGTAGTTACTTGTATATATTCTAATATATTTTGTTAGAGAACGTATCCTATAATTCTACCTTCTTATATGGTAACTTAGATTTTAAACAAAACAATGTTGGAATACTTTAGATTTAGTCTTCAATGACCGCGTGCTCTGATACCAAAAAAATCCTGTCATGCTCCGCTTCTCAAAATACACTGGAACGTAACGTGACGAGAGCCGCGACGCATATACGCGAGGAGATTACCCCACATGTACGTGCTAAGCCTAATGTAAGCTGAACAAGTTATATAAATCAACTATAATAAATTATGATCACTATAATAATGCATATAAATTTTCACACATAATATCATATGAATAAAAAAATAGAATAAAGGCTGAGTCCTAATATAGAGAATTAAAAGAGTGGCAAGAAAAATACCTAAAGCGGGTGATCAAGCAAAGAGAAACTCTAGGTTCCTCACAATACGTGTGATCATCATCAGACACCTGGTTAACAGAATAAAATATCTCTATACCTAGATATGCAAATTCAGGGTCATCAGAAAGTGATATAATGAGTGGTAAAATGAAAGAAGGTGCACATGCATATTACATGTGTACATACTACGATACCATTATGAAAATACTAGATAAATAATATCATGAATAAAATTGTAAATAGAAGATAACTAAATAACATCATGAATAAAGCTGTAAATAGAAGATAACTCATCACTGCAAAGGAAACAACTGATACTCAAAAATATATATCCTAGCATATGTATCTAATCTTGTTCATTATTATTAGCTTAATGCATGTAATACTTAGTTGTGTCCCATACCACAACTGTTTTCCCACGTATCAAACAATATTATCATTTGTTGTAACCGTCTGATACTGAAGTGCATGTGTTTTAGAAGGGTACTGGACATGTGAGAAAACAATTGTGGTATGGGACATAAATAAGTACCATATTAATTAGGCTAATATTAATCAACAAGATGAGAAATATATGCTAGGATATACATCTTTGAGTATCAGTTGTTTCCTTTACATTGATAAGTTATCTTCTATTTACAACTTTATTCATGATGTATTTTAGTTATCTTCTATTTACAGTTTTATTCGTGATATTATTTTTCCAGTATTTTCATAATAATATTGTAATTTGTACACACGTAATATGCATATGCACATTCTTTCATTTTACCACTCATTAGATTACTTTCTGATGATTCTGAATTTACATATCCAAGTATATGAATATTTTATTCTGTTAAACCATGTGTCTTATGAGGATCATACGTATTGCGAGGAACCCAGAGTTTCTCTCTTGTTGATCACCCCTTTGGATATTATTCTTTTCTCTCTTTTAGTTATTATTGATTTTCTTTGATTCTCTATATATTGGACTCAACCTTTATTCTATTTCTTTATTCATATGTTCATGTGTGAAAGTTTATATGTATTATAATGATCCTAATTTACTATAGTTGATTTATATAACTTGTTCATGTTACATTAGGCTTAGCACATATATGTGGGTAGTCTCCTCGCGTATATGCGTCACCGACTCTCGTCGCATTCCGCTCCAGCGTATTATGGGAAGCGAGGCGTGACAGTGTTCGAAGTGCTCATGGTGCCAAGACTCTGTCGAAAATTCTTCAACCTATAGCAATCTAATCACACCTTCGACAAAATTCTTTGTACTCTGGCATCCCACCCATATAGATTCAAATCTGAATAGTTTAAGCCGTGGCGAGGGGGTTGTTGTAGTTTCATCATGATAGGATAGTGATCGCTACTCAATGCCATTAGATGATGTACAGAGGCATCTTTGAACATTGACACCTAGTCCAGAGTACCAAAGGCTTTGTCTAATCTCTCACGGATGTGTGTAGCTGTAGATTGATTTTTTCCATAATGAAGTTAGGTGAGGATATCATTATGTGGAGTTTGTGGATGTTGTCTTAGAATAGCCATAGACCTCCTGAATGGTAGTAGATAGAACAATATAGTGGTTGATAATGTTGAGGTCCCTGATAGTGTTGAGAGATTAAATTTATTGGAATGTGTTTCTGAGATAGATGTGATGATAGACGAGATGGAGTGGCGGAGAATTTTAGGTTGCGAACGGGTCACTTCTACACACTCAATAATTTCAGGCAATAAGTCTCATTTATTCTGACGGGTGCATCACCTGAATATTTTTTAGAAACATCATAAACTGGGTTCATCTTTGGAATCATGACTTTTGATTTTTTTCAGGAAAGACGTTACCTTTAGTCAACTTTCAATTTTCTATGATTAGTTTTCTTTTCGTGCAGTCTTTTACTGAGCAGCCCACGCACTTCCCTTGGACTTTTCACTAGGCCTGGTTATCTTGGCTGAATTATTAGTTAGGCCATCTCGTTGCATTCTGCACTTAATAAACTTCCTCCACTTAGGCTTGAGCACAGGGGAGGAGAGGCTTCCCTTACCTTTGCCTTTGTCCTTGGAGCTACTGCTGTACTTATTGATTCTGAGGTGCGCCGTCGGGAGTGGATCAACATTGATTTCTTTGATGGCTGACTTGATCAAATCATCTCAAAGAGGGTTGGGGTGAAGGCTTTTTGGGTGAGGCTATTATTAACACATAAAAAGAAAGAAGGAAAATTCTAGAATATTAACCATCGCAATTAACTTGGATATGATACAATCAATTTCGTTGATTGGATCCAGAACTAACCTAACTAATTTGAGTTCGATCCACTAAAGAAAGGATTGGCCTTAATAAAATTAAAACCAGACCAGGCCCATTGTAGACATTTCAGTTGATTTAATTAACAAGTAAAGAAAATGATTAGAAAAATTCTACTCACACCCACCTTCTTTACTGTCTACACCCACTCCTAAAATGATTTTTTGAATTATAATTTTACTTATAGATGAAAAATATAATACCCTCTATTTCCCCTTCTCATTTTCTCTCCAAGGGTTTCTAGCATTTTTCTTTCTACATCCCTTACTAAAATTCTCTTTAAACCCTAAAACTCTTCTTCTTCTTCTTCAAGGGTTTAATTCAATCAATGGAGGCTGAAGACGGAGGATTAGATGCTTCATTTTTAGCAAATATAACCTAATTAGACTTATTTTTGATATCACATATACGAAATGTGCATCATTTTCTTTTCCCTCTTTCTTTTTTTTATGATTTTTCTTTTGTTCCCTTTTTGCAATTATTTCAAAATCTGGGGCAGGACAACTGGATCTTCTTATCCTAAATACTTTGCACACGGTTTGTTGAGATCAATTTTTTTGTCCATTTTCCTGCTGCTTATACTTAGTCTTGTTTTATATTTGTCTTACTTTATGTTTTTGACATTTTTTTCCCTTTGTGCCTCACACATTTACGTTCAGTTCATCACAAATTTTTTGCCTTTACACCACTCACACATTTAAATTTCATTGGATTAAAGCTTTTTTTATTTGTTATAGCTTCTTTCCTACTTTTTCCATCTTCCATCCTCTTTCATTCAAATAGTGATTTGCTTCATGGTACAATTTTATGGATCAGGGATACGTGAATAATTTATTTGCTTTTCGTTATCATTGTAGCTTATGAAATCATGAACTTTTAAAAAGTTTGTGCAGTTGCTGCCATTATCTACTGTGATTCCATCGTTCCTAATGCTTTTAAACTATTTTTTCCACCGGCCAACTAATTATGGCTCGACATTCAGGTGTAAATTTATTGAATTTTCAGAAGAGCATATATTACAAGGCTTTGGAATTTGTGATTCTAGAAAAGAGTCGTGCAGTTTGGAATCTGGCATAGGTTTTTAATTTTGAGTTTTATATATTGAAGTGCCTAACAGTACATATTCATTTATATTCATCTGATTTTTTTGCTGGAGCTTGTTTCAATTTTCTGAGCTGAAAAAAGAAATAGAAGATGCAAGAGGATGAGAAATTTATTTTGAAAAAAGGGAGATTAATGAGACTTTGCTGATGAAGAGATAGAGAAATGGAAGCAGTCTAATATAGTATGATGTGGAGAAAAACACAGATTAGAAAAAATTCAAGATTTTATTTTGATGGAGTTCAATGAGTAATTTTAAATCTAATATGGTAAAATTAAAAATAATATTTTGAACATATAAAATAAATTATGATAATTTGAAACCGATATATTTATGAAAAAAGTAATTTTAAATCTAATATGATAAAATAAAAAATAATATTTTAAATATATAAAATAATTTATGATAATTTAAAATTGATATATGCATGAAAAGAAACAATGAGGGTAGACAACTAAAACAGTGGGTGTGAGTGAAATTTCCCAGAGGATTAACTGACCGTTCGAAAAGAAAAAGAACCGATGGAGACGCTCCTCGTTAAATAACCCCTTAATACCCCCGTCTCCTTGAAACGACTCGCTCTCTCCATCGATTTCAGATTAAAAGCAAGAAAAATCCCTAGATTGATGAGTTCCCCTTTCCCCTTCTTCTTCTTCTTCTTCTTCTTTTTTCTCTTCTTTCAATTTGAGGCTTAAACCCTAAATTGGATCTTCCCCCAAATTGACTCTGCTATTGTCTAATCCCGGTCGCGGCCCCTCTCGCTCTTCTCTCATTGTCTTTTTTTTATTCTCTTCCCTTCGCATGATTTCCAGCAAGATTCTCTCTTTCTCAAAACCCTAGCTCTTGTTTCAATTTGAAGCTTAAACCCTAATTTCCAGCAAGATTTTCTCTTTCTACGAAAGGGATCAATGCTGATGTGATTTAGATGCTCGACGCCTTTCATAAAGATTCTAATTTCAGTCCCTTGCCCAACATAATGTGCTCGCTTAAAGAACCTTTATGGTGATTTAGATGACGAGCTCATTGTGTTGGGCAAGGGAGCAGGAAGGACAAGCAGGAGTAGGGATGATGCGGTAATAATTCTCAATTTCCACCATACTCATGTTTTTAATTTTAGGGTTTAGAATGCATAAGAATAGTATTGATTAAAAGATACGATTTGTTGTTATTTTATTATTTTGTTAAGATTGTATAATTATTTTGTATTTTTTGTTGTTTAGGTTACCATCTAAGCCTAATGGAACGTCTATAATAAGGGTAATCGAAGCATAATGGCTATTTTAAAATTTTCTGTTTTCACCAGTTTCATGCGTGATTTATTCAGTTTGAAGAAGTCTGGTTATGCATTAGAACGGAATTTGTAGGGAAAGTTGGTATCTGAAAGTTGTCTTTATTTGTTTGTCCAGTTTCAAGAAGTTTGGGAATGGACAAGGAGGACAGTCTAGGATAAATTCTGCAAGCCTGGGTTCTGAGACATCTGTCACCACTGACACTTCAAGAGCTATGTAGTATGAGGCCCATGGTCAACCCCTTTCACATTGTAAGTCGAATTTACTTTTTCCTCTCAGTTTACTATCGACTTTGGTTGCTGCAATGGCTGATGTGATTCAGGCTTTTGAATTCATATATTCATCTAGTTCAAGAGATGGCTATTATGCAGTGATTTATTTAAGATTATTTTCAACTTTTTAGTCTTATTTTATCAGAATTCTTGTGTTTGGTTATTTGTTTCATTATGGTTACTTATTTCAAACTCTCTCCTCTCTCATTTTGATTATCTACTTGACATTTATTGACTCGGCGAACAGTTTGCACTGGTTTGGTTGTAAACTAAGTGGTTTCTAAATAACTATTATCTGTTTATTTAAGTACAACCTTCATCTGTGTTCCAATTTTCTAGTCGAATTGCATTAGCCTTTAGTGCTTGGTAAAAAAAGGATTTTAAGCTTTACCCTTTTTGTTGCTTGTATGCTATATGGGACAAAGGTCTCCGTAGCTGATTCTTTTTTTTGTATTTTTCTATCCCAGATGTTTAGGAATATATCTGTACCCAAATCTTTGAACCACATTTTTTTGATACCAAAAATCAAGAAATCTTGCATATTTTCAGAAATGGTGCTTATTTTTTACGTTATAGTTGTTTAGAATGTTGTGTTTGAATTTCATAGTATGCTATATTTTTACTAGAACTGTTTTAGTACAAAAATGTACTATAATTTGTAGTATTTTTTTTTTCAAATACTGTTGTTATTTGAAATGCAATAATATTTTAAACATTATTAATTTACTAAGTGCATGGTTTTTGGTAAGAAAGAAATTCAGTTAAAATTTTCAGTATAAATGCATTTTTGCATCTCGTGGGTAAAGAAAATCAGTTTAAACTTTCGGTATGGATGCATTTTTCCTAATTTTTATTAGTATGCCAAACTGTTCGTGGGTCATTATTAATCATTGTCTTACTATTGTTCTATTCTCTGAAACATATTTGTAAATATTATGCCTTCTACTTTGGAACAGGGTTACAGAGAATGAATTTAAAGAAGCCGTCTAAGACAAATCCACGACTGAAGACTAGATTAAACAACTTTAGAGAACAAATGGATTTCAGTGAATAACTCGGAGGACGAATGGACTACGATTTGGCTAAAGTCGACAACTGTCAACAGAGTTCTTGCTGGCAGGTTTTATTACCTTGCTTATTATTATTTTTGTGTGTATTGAAACATAATTCTATAATAAAATATTGATTTATATAACAATGAGTTGTAGTGTTAATCATTGAAAGTTCATTATTATTAATTGGTCTCAATTTGTCGTGCCAAGTTTTTCGTAGATGTCTTAAAATTCTGTACTGGTGGTAACCTTTTTCTCAAGCATTATTGTTTTGAGAAAAAATATTTTTTTAATTGAACTTATTTTTGCTGAAGTTTGCTTTAAAAGAATTTTGTGCAAATATTTTACGCTCCTCTTCCTTTTCATCTCATTTGTATGAAAGCTCCCAGGTGCATTTAGCTTTAATATTCTACTTATCTCTTTCAAGACAGTACATGCAAAAGTATAAGTTCGTAACACTTACTCTAAATAGAATATGATGATCATAATTATTTGAGGTGTAACTGCAAGACATTCTATGCAATTTATAACCCTTCCATATTTTCTCATGCTTATGGAGAACAGTTGAAGGTAGCGATTAGTGTAACCAGGCACTGGACAACCCAAAGACATTTTGCCATGTGGCAGTCACAATTTTTGGAGCATCAGTTTAAAATTCTCAATCTGGAAATTATAAACTTAAACCAAAGATGTAATTTGTAAAGAATGTAGAGAATAGAGAGACATCCATAATTTTTAAAAGCACATGAAGATGCATATGATTGCAAAAAGAAAGTTCTTTAGTTTGAAAGAGCATTTATTTACAAAATATTTTTTACATGTCTGAAAATATAAAGTCCATTCAACGAGGTGGTTAAGCCTACTTTTCGTTTGTGTTCCAATTAGATACTTATTTTTACAAGTCTGAAAATAAGAAGTCCATTACAAAATATTTTTAGATCTTATATGATCAGGCTGCGGATTTTTTTTGTAGCAAGGATAGAACCACAAAGGGACAGTGGCTGTTTTCGGGTTATGGCAGTCTTCCTCCTTATCTAATTTAGTTCTGTTTCCTGCCCATAAATGTCTTTCTTTTTGTGAAATATCAGTGTAAAATATTTTTTATGTTTTATATGATTAGGCTGCAGGTTTTTGGTAGCAAGGAATTTATGTAATCATGTAACCTTTTTTCTGGATAGTGGTTAAATTTTATCAGTGATGAGAAATGTCGACTACTTCAGGGCATAGGTTCAGCACAAACCAACAGTTTGCATTCAGGTTTGGTTATAGGTTTTGAGACCTTTATTATGGGACCCAAGTTGTGTAGATTCAACACAAAGAAAGATCTGGGCGATGTATATCATGCTTATGATTTGTTAATGGACTTGGTGTTTGTTAGCATTAAGGCGACATTTTGTGAATTATGATGTCTACATGTTTCTATCTTTAAATTTTAATTCATTTAGTGGAATTTGACCTTTTTCTGTCTGTCCATGGTTTTGATTAGAAATAAGCAGTTCACGCAAGCAATATTGCCGCTAAAAAAATAACCATGTTATGTGCTACTTGAGAATTTGCCTGTTTGGTGCATTTGTATCTTGTCCTGTTATCAATATTTGTATTCATGGCTTTAATACACACACACACACACACCCCTATTTTATTATTACTACTTTAGCTACTTTAGCAGCTTGGCTTGTTACTCGAAATTCATGATTGTTCTATTTCCTGATGTTAGCAATGTACATTGGTCAAATATGATTATTTTCTTCTTGAGACCTTTTACTTTTTTTTCATCATGTGGGTGGGAGTTAGAATTAACTCATGTTTACTTACTTTTATCCATGTGGGGAGGAAAGAAGCGTTTGTACTCGGCTACAAAGTTTATTTTGTACACTGCAGGGGGGTCTATTTTTCTCATAATAGGAGTTCTAGGTATGGGTTTATTTGGATTCAATGAACCGACATTAGATTTTTGAAAGATTAGCTGCCCGGGACATTAGAGATAATATTATATTTGGGCTTCATTATTGCTTATGTTGTCAAATCGCCGATTATACCCATACATACATGGCTATCAGATACTCATGGAGAAGCGCATTACACTACATGTATGCTTCTAGCCGGAATCTTATTAAAAATGGGAGCATATGGATTGATGAATCGGATCAATATGAAATTATTACCGCAAGCCATTCTATATTTTCTCCCTGGTTAGTGATAGTAGGGACAATACAAATAACACACACACACATTTATTTATATAAGTCAAAATCATTATATAAGAAATATTATATCTCAAGAAGTTATGCTTTTTAAATTTTTTTTCTTGTTTTTTTTTGGCCGTTATCCTCTCTTGCCAAAGAAATATTCTTTTTTAATAATAAATATAAACCAAGATAAGGGTGTATGAAATTCCTACCAATTTATATCTGATTCTTAATGAAATTTGGCATATTCAGATAGAAATATAGTATCTAGATTATCTGAAAGCTGTGGTTGTACCTACTAAGTCTAGTGGGATTCCCTACTTGCACCATGGCTTTGGATGCTGACATTGAAGACTACAGAACATGACTCTGCTTAGTTAGGTGAAAGTCCTGCTCAAATGTATGTGTTGAATAATATTTTATAATGCTTCAAATATATTATAATTATATTTATTTGATTATAATATTCTATTAAGTTGCAGGAATCTTCAACCTGAACCCGATCGATCACTAATCATTCTTTGTAGCTGTACTCAGATGACTTATGTCAAAATATCACAACCTAAAGTTTCCATGTTCAAAATTCTATGTGACTGAAAATTTTTTAATGATATTAAAATTGTCTTGATATTTCTGATATTTTGACTTGGATACTCCACTGCAGAGATGCACTTTGAACAACTTTTGGAGTGGTTCTTGTGCTAAAGATGCATGTGCAATCGATGGTAAACATGACCTACATAGTCAACTTTTGGTCAGTAGTCATTGTTATCATGTGTATCCGTCACATTTTACTTTGCTTGTTGTAGTGGTTGGATTTTGACCCTTGTCAAGATGAAAACTCTTATCTTTATTTGTTTCAAAGTTCTTGAAAAATTAAAAGAAAACATGTCTTTGAAAATTTAGTTTTGATCTTCATTTTCATATCTATTTAGAAGTTTTTCTCAAGTCTTTTGTTTGTTATTTCTTTTCCAAAACACTTGTTTTCTCACATACTTGAGCTATCAATCTATTCCTATCTTTAGGAATTTTTTTTTGTGAGAAAATTGTTTGTGATCCTTTGAGATCACCAAGAGAGTTTGTGATCATTGGATCAACAAGTTGTAAACATTTTTTCTTTGCTTTGGATTTGTGCCTTCCCTCTTGTGTAGAGGTGATTGTGTTTGAGAGAGGAGTTGTGTACTCCAAGTGTTGAGTTGTAATTTCTCGGTGGAGCTCCCTTTGTGGAAGGTCTTGTGTGGACATAGTGGAAATCCTTCTGTGTAAAGGCAGGGACACGTAGAGCAGTAGCTCGAACCTCAAAATATATCTTGGTGTTTGCGTTTGATTCACTATCTCTCAACTCTATCTCTCTTTATATCTTGCATCGTTATTACTTGCTCATATTCATATACATGCTAGATATAGTTTGTGTGCCCACACTTGTGTTCAATCAAGAGAGCTATTGAAGCTTATCAACTCTTAATTTAGAGGAATTTAGAGAAGTAGTTTCAGAGCCCTTCACGGGGTGCATGTGTACTTCATGAAAGCGGGGATGACGACGATGAGGAGGGCGCAAAGGGCGGGGATGACGACAACAATGATGAGAACGACGATGATTAGAGCTCTGATACCATGTTAATTAGAGTTAGGGTTAGGGTTAGAGATAAATTGGGGAGAATTAGATGGATGGATCAATCCCATCTTATCTTCTTTTTATTATAATATATAAGGACTTTTCCTCAAAAGTCCTTATAAAGCAGTAAAGTTGACAAATTATAGTAACTGAAATAAATTTGAAAGGGGATGTCCAGAAGAGGGACAGGATTGTGATATAGTTTTTCCTGGTGCAGACCCTACTTCTTGAAATCCAAATTGTTTACATGTAATCCACCTTTTGTTTTCTTGTTCAAATTTGAAAGACAAAAGCTGTATGGATTCTCCTACTGATTTTCTGTTAGGAAAGCAACATCCTTCTTGGGGTGCATGTGTCTTGACAATTATTCAGAAACCTACTTGTATCAACCATCTGTTGCATTTCAACTTAGCTGCTGCTCTAATACCAATTGCCTGGTACTGTTAGAGAAACTCTAGTATCTACTTATGTGGAATGGAGCAGTTTGGGTTTACATTTGTGTAATCTGATATTATGTAAAGTCCATAAATAAGTAGAAAGATAAGAAGGGAGAGGGGGGGGGGTTCAATGGATGGGATATGCATAAAAACTCTTTTTTGTATTGGTGTTTTATTTTGTTCATTTGAATATTTGATCTCAATCAAACAACCTCAAGGGAAGAGGGATGATGAGAATCCTTTGGCAGTTGTTCAAGTAGGACATCTGGCATTGGCAGGTCATGTTTTGGTAAGTGCTAACCTTTGAACATTGAAATAACATATATATCAATTTACAGTTTTCTCCTCTTTAGTTCTGTCCAAATTCAAAATTATACAGTTTTTTATATATAAGCTAGCTGCCTGTTTTGTGGAAAGAAGATAGATGCCAAATCTGTGGTGAAAGCAGTAGTCTTATTGGCTGCAGCACATATCATATGCTTTCCAATCTGAAGTGCTTGCTGCCCCTTGGAAAACGGCTCCTGATGATAGTTGGAGATGCCCTGAATTTGTATGCTGATTATGACAAACTTTCCTTCATGTGGATTAGTGTGCCAAGTACAACCTTCATCTGTACAAATGGAAAGGACTTTCGTTTCTTCACTGTACCTGGTAATTTACATCTGTTCATACCAATTATTATGGAAAGTACAACCTTTATCTTTGTTCCAATTTTCTAGGGGACAAACCTCTCTGTAGCTTTTTTCATATATTTCTATCTGCGAAGTTTAGGACAATGTACCCACTTTTTTGAACCATATTCTTTTTGATATAAAAAATCAATAAATCTAGCATATTTTTCTGAAATGGTGCATATTTTTTATGTTATGGTTGTATAGAATGTTGTTTGAAGTTTGTAGCATGTTACATTTTTTTTTCAAATACTTTAGTTATTTAAATGCAGTAATATTTTAAATGTGCTTTATTTACCAAGTGCTTGGCTTTTGGTGGGAAAGAAGTTCGGTTAAAAAAATCAGTATAAATGCATTTCTGCAACATTGTGGGTAAATAAAATCAGTAGGAGAAGACAGTTGAAAAGATTGTTAGGGATGATGCGGTATAATTCTCCATTTCCATCATGCTCATGGTTTTAGTTCTATATAAGATTTTAATTCTAGGGTTTATAATGTTTCAAAAAAAATATTACTTGTGTAATTATATTGTCTATTGTGTTGTTGACTTAGTGTTTTAAGGTAAATTGCTTGGCATAATAGTGATTGACATAAATTTGGAGGGGATGTGAGGAACGGGACAGGGTTGTGATATAGTTTTTCAAACTGCAGACTCTATTTCTAGAACGGTGGTATAGTTTCTCCCAGTGCAGGCCTACTTCTAGAATTGATATATAGTTTCTCCCAGTCCCTGCCATTAATTGTTTGATGGACACTTGATTTTACTCGTGAATTTTATCACTGTTTCTCTGGCTTGTTTCTCTGGCTGGCCGTGTACTCTTTACAACTTACCTAAACTTGCCACGGAGAAATTTAAATTTAGAACAATTGGTGAAGATGATTCGTGTTTGTACAGTTGTACAAAGTCCTTGATTTGCCAGCCGTGAAACTTTTATGAGATATGAGAGAGATGCAACTTTTCAAACTAAATGAGGTTTTAATATGTATAGCTAGATTCTAAATTCTTCTTATTATTTTTATTCCTTTTTAATAGCCAAATTATGATATAGATTTTGAGTATTTTCCATTTCTCTCTAGTTGTTAGGCATTCACGATCAATATTTTGAATCATACTTTTGGGATGTCCCAGTTTGGGAGCATGGGGTACATTGTCTTGGTGATGCTGTATATGAATCGACGGCGAACCTTTTAGTTCGTGTGCCCATTTGTCGAACAATATGATCACCATTAGACATTTGACCATTTCACCATTCTAATCTCTAGGAAGCTTTTAATTTCTAAAATTATTAAAGATAATTGAACAAGGATCAGGGATATGTGATTCTTGTCAATGATTCGGAGGATAAACAAAGCGCACCTATCGCTGTAAGTGATTTCGATCCAAGAAAATCTTTATCAGAGTATTGAGTTGCAACGTTTAAGCACTTTTACGTCTTGAGAAGGGTTCAAGGAGGACGAAGAAATCACCACATTCTAATAGCAATTAGTGAGTGGCTTCTATGGGTGGGTCACCATTCTATCATCGTGATGCTCTAAGATTGTGCATTTTGATTTCCGAACTATTATAACCATATTAATGTCATGAAGAAACCACCGCATTTTCATAGCAACTAGTCAGTAGCATCTGTTGGTGGGTTATATCTTTGCGCTGCTTCAAAATTATGCATTTTGATTTCCAAACTATTAAAATCATATGAACGTCAAAAAGAAATAGAAGGTAAACTTAATTAAAATTGAGGTAATTCTGCATTATCTTTGTTCCATCTTAAGATCCATCCAAACACCTATACACATCCCTACGATGTTTCCCACCATCATTGTTTGATAGAATCATACACAATTTCCCATTCTTTTTCGTTGTTGCCTTTTTGATTCTATCTGCATTATTATACCTAAACATTGCATACTACAACTGGGGTTCAAATCCCGCTTGCAGCAGGCTACGGCCTATATTTCAGTACCCAAAAAAAGAAAAAGAAAAAGAAATGTTGCATGTTACAGATGCAAAACCTTTGTTACTTTAAGTGATTTTGATCCAAGAAAAAAAATCTTTAGGCGGGTATTGAGTCAGAATCTTTTGGGCACTTTTCCTTCTTGAAAGGGTTAAGAGGAGGACAGGAAACCACCACATTCTGGTAACATCTCGTAAGTGGCTTCTGTGGATCACAGTATCCTTGTGACACTCAAAATATTCATTTTATTGGTCCTGATCTATTAAAATCATATGAATGTCAAACGGGAAATTAAAGGTAAATCATTAGTTAAAATTGAGTTAGTTCCATTTTAAGATCCAATTGCTTTTACACATCTAGACTATGTTCCCTGTCACGATTGTTTAATAAAATCCTATATGATTTCCCCATTATTACCTTTTTAATTTGATGCGGACATCCAAGGAGCGTCACTGTTCGAGTTGTTTCAGTCGATTGGAGTCTGTATTTTTATTTATTTGAGTCCATGTTGTTTTCTTTATTTTAATTTATTATTTCTCCTTTTTTTAGTCCCACATCGACTACGTGGAGAAAGTCTTCAGTTTGTAAGCCTATAAAGGCAAAAGTCTAATAAGTTGTAAAGACAATGATGATTATTAATGAAAATTTGGATTTTCGATTTGAAATTTTAAATATGAGATTGAGTGTGAAGCTCCTTTTCAAGATAGGATTTTGAGTGTGAAACCATATCCTAATTATTCCCAGTATCTTATCCTAATCTCTCAGTCTTATCCCCATCCAATCCACAAAATCCCAATTAGTTACAAAATTTCTTCACAGGTTACAAATCTCCACCACACATCTTTTTCTTTTACAAACCAATAGAAAGAAAAAGAACAACAGCCCTGTGCTTCTTCCCCCACCTGCGTCGGCAACAACAGAAGGCTTCATCTCCTCCCATATGCCCACTCACAGCCACCAACGAAAAAAAGAAAGAAAAAAACCCATTACAATTCCTCCCCTATTCTTCACTGTCGCCTCTCTCCCTGCATGAGCTGCCAGCACAAGAAGAGGGCCCAAGTCCATTATGTCTTGATCCAATCACAAATTCAAATCCAATAGTAGTTACAAGGTAATTATCTCCACCCCTTGTTTTCTTTCTCCATTGCGTGAACAGGCCTTGCTTAGGTGCATCAGCATCCATTTATAAAAAAAAAAAAAATCCAAAGAAGGGCCCCTCCACGAATAGGTTGTTCCATTGTGCGAGCTCACCTGCACACAACAACATCCGTTCAGTATATATACAATTTCAAGATCAAGAAATAGAGGGCTTTTGAGGCAACAGTAAAGTCAACTTCAAGATCAGACACATCAAATACAACACGGGTACCCGAGAGCGACGCCGCTCGGTAGGTAATCTTCTATTTTCAACAATCAGTTACTAGTTGGATTACCCCATGAATTTTGATCTCTGAACCATTATCATGCTTTCCTGCTGTCTATTCTAAATGCGAGCGTGTGATTTTGTTTCATACTTGTTATCTATTGATCTTGACATTGGCAATAGGACTGTTCATGCTAACTGAGTATTGTATTGAATTTATCAAGACTTGATTATCTAAACCTACGCATGCAAATGAGTTGTTAAAATCCATCGTGTCGCATTACTAGTTTAAAGAAATTTTCTACCGAAGATCATATTTTGGTGAAACGTTGTGGAATTTGGATTTATCGCGATATACCATACCATAGGGTCCCCGTTTCACATCAGTTTGGTATCAGAGCATGGTTTAGGTAGGAAAATTTTTTTTGCATCTAGTAACTCTCATCCCACCCCTATGGATTCCCAGCTTGCCACGGCACTTGCCGCGATAAGTGCTCAACTTGATAACCTGATTCAAACCACGGAGTCCTATAATCATACCTTAGATAGGATCATCACTAAAGTCGAGAAGAAGTCTGATAATACCAATTCTCTAGTGACAAAAGAGTCTAGTGACAGAGACTACTCCAAACTTAGTCCCACGATTAAGTGTTATAAGTGTCAAGGCTATGGACATGTTGCTGCCAACTGCCCAACTCTAATCAAAGTCGCTCAAGTTAGGAAAACACCTGTAATAAATTCCGAGCCCCTTCCTCCCTTACTACCGACACCACCTTCTTCACTTTCTTTACTGTCGACTCCTACTGTCATTGTCTGCTATGGTCGTCAACATCTTCCTCCTCTATTGCCGACACCTACCCCTATGATCACGGAGCTTATTGATGTCCTATCTGAAGAACCTATTTGCCATGTGAAAGAATCAAAAGACTCAGACCTTGACAAAAAGATTACGAGTGAAAACCTTGTGGAGTCTAATACTTCGGGTCCTCTTGAAGTTGTTCTAGACATTACGGAGTTTACTGATGTCTCTCCTAAAGACAGTACTCTAAATCTCCCCGAAGTCAACCCTATCGTCAAGGAATCTATCATTGTCTTTTCCAAAAATCTCCCGGATAAGCTATTACTGACGCGTGATATCCAATACGCCATTGAGTTAAGCCCGGAAGCTAATCTTCCTGACTTGCCACACTTTAGGTTAAATCCTACCAAGCAAATCGATCTTAAATGGCAAGTTGATAAGTTATCACTAGAGGTCAACCAATCGTGCCTTGTCCCAATAAACATCCACTTTTATGAGGACAAATTTTGGAACCATATAGTGACAAAAGATGTTGGTCAGATCAGAGATATTTCCATCTATGGTCGATCTGCAGTCGAAAACTTAAGGTATGTCGTTATGGGAGAACCTCACACTCTGCAGATTATCAACTTTTCATCCCTTACGGTTAAACAAAAGGGTGTTTTCACTCAGACTTTACCTGTTAAAATATCTCTTGTCATCATTAACAAAGTAATAGGTAAACTATCACATACATTTATGCTGGTACGCCTAATCATCCCTTTTGATAGAGGTCGTGAGTATTGTTGACCCACTGAGCCAAGTGCCTAAACTTTTTTCATCCAATAGGGAGTCAAGTTACTCTTTTGCATACATAGGCACTAAAATGAGATCCCTGCTACCGTTCATTCTAGAGTATTCTGAGTCTGCATATCTAAGTCTGCATCCCATTTTCACACATGTGCACGATCTACACATGAAAAATCAGTGATATATTTGAACAATGCAACGCTAACTGTAATTTATGAACTTGTATCAGGAAGTTATTTAAAACTTTTAGTGTTGACAGCTTAAGATGGTTCGGATTCGTCCGAAACGGTTTCCTCGGGAACTGTTAATGATTTGCATGCTGTAGTGTTGGATTTTTTGAAATCTTGTAGAATTCAAATTATAATATTCATGTTATATCTTTTAAAGATTTTGAGATTAGTCCTATTTTCAATGTTGGGTATTCAGTGGATACAGGTATTTGATTTTAACCCTAACAACCTACTGGTTGTAAGCCTTCCCTGAGCCATTTTTTTTGAGAGTCCCCACATTGAGTCCACTCCCAGATATTCATCCCAATACAGCAGTGAAATGTGATAAAATTTTAGATGATTAAATTATCTGGTGTATTCTAATGATATCTGATTGTTTAAAATGAATATTACCTATTGAGTGGTGAGTTGCAGCAGGTAGGCCCAGTTGTGTTGAAGCGTTACGGGAGCTTTCTACACCAAACTCGATGGAGTCGAGTTTTCTCCCACCTGGGGAGAATGATGCGGACATCCAAGGAGCGTCACTGTTCGAGTTGTTTCAGTCGATTGGAGTCTGTATTTTTATTTATTTGAGTCCATGTTATTTTCTTTATTTTAATTTATTATTTCTCCTTTTTTAGTCCCACATCGACTACGTGGAGAAAGTCTTCAGTTTGTAAGCCTATAAAGGCAAAAGTCTAATAAGTTGTAAAGACAATGATGATTATTAATGAAAATTTGGATTTTCGATTTGAAATTTTAAATATGAGATTGAGTGTGAAACTCCTTTTCAAGATAGGATTTTGAGTGTGAAACCATATCCTAATTATTCCCAGTATCTTATCCTAATCTCTCAGTCTTATCCCCATCCAATCCACAAAATCCCAATTAGTTACAAAATTTCTTCACAGGTTACAAATCTCCACCACACATCTTTTTCTTTTACAAACCAATAGAAAGAAAAAGAACAACAGCCCTGTGCTTCTTCCCCCACCTGCGTCGGCAACAACAGAAGGCTTCATCTCCTCCCATATGCCCACTCACAGCCACCAACGAAAAAAAGAAAGAAAAAAACCCATTACAATTCCTCCCCTATTCTTCACTGTCGCCTCTCTCCCTGCATGAGCTGCCAGCACAAGAAGAGGGCCCAAGTCCATTATGTCTTGATCCAATCACAAATTCAAATCCAATAGTAGTTACAAGGTAATTATCTCCACCCCTTGTTTTCTTTCTCCATTGCGTGAACAGGCCTTGCTTTGGTGCATCAGCATCCATTTATAAAAAAAAAAAAAAAAAAAAAAATCCAAAGAAGGGCCCCTCCACGAATAGGTTGTTCCATTGTGCGAGCTCACCTGCACACAACAACATCCGTTCAGTATATATACAATTTCAAGATCAAGAAATAGAGGGCTTTTGAGGCAACAGTAAAGTCAACTTCAAGATCAGACACATCAAATACAACACGGGTACCCGAGAGCGACGCCGCTCGGTAGGTAATCTTCTATTTTCAGCAATCAGATATTAGTTGGATTACCCCATGAATTTTGATCTTTGAACCATTATCATGCTTTCCTGCTGTCTATTATAAATGCGAGCGTGTGATTTTGTTTCATACTTGTTATCTATTGATCTTGACATTGGCAATAGGACTGTTCATGCTAACTGAGTATTGTATTGAATTTATCAAGACTTGATTATCTAAACCTACGCATGCAAATGAGTTGATAAAATCCATCGTGTCGCATTACTAGTTTAAAGAAATTTTCTACCGAAGATCATATTTTGGTGAAACGTTGTGGAATTTGGATTTATTGCGATATACCATACCATAGGGTCCCCGTTTCACATCATAATTCTTTCTCCATTATGTAGGCCTAAACTAGGCACACTACAGATGTGAATGATTTCGATCCAAGAAAATCTTTAGTAGCAAAATTTTGTGTCAGAGTCTTTTAGGCATGTTCACTTCCTGAGAATGATTAAGGAGGATAAGAGCCACCACATTCTCATAACCAGTGGCTTCTGTGGATCACAACATCAATGTGGTACTAAAAAAATATGCAGTTTTGGATTTCTGAGCTATTATAATGATGTGAATGTGAATGAGGAATAGAAGGTAATAATTAGTTAAAATTGAGGTAATTTCATATCATCTTAGTTCCGTCTTAAGATCCAAATGCGTATACATATTCATTTTGTGTTCACTGTAGTGATTATTTGATAAAATCATTAAAGTTTATCCCGTTCTTTTCATTACTGCTTTTTTTATTCTCTCTGCGTTATTAGGACTGAACAAAGCAATACTACATCTGAAAAATTGGACCAGCTATTGAATATCTACTGACAAGAAAACTTATCTTGTGTGACAAAAGTATTTCTGAAATTCCGCATTACCTATGCTGCAATTTCTTCAACAAGGACTTTTAGCTGAAATGGTCATTATGCTTCCTAAGAGCTTAGCATGATGTAGCTTTGAAATAACATAATGTATCAATTTACGGTTTTCTCCTCTTTAGTTCTGTCCAAATTCAAAATTATACAGTTTTTTATATATAAGCTGCCTGTTTTGTGGAAAGAAGATAGATGCCAAATCTGTGGTGAAAGCAGTAGTCTTATTGGCTGCAGCACATATCATATGCTTTCCAATCTGAAGTGCCTGTTGCCCCTTGGAAAACGGCTCCTGATGATAGCTGGAGATGCCCTGAATGTGTATGCTGATTATGACAAACTTTCCTTCATGTGGATTAGTGTGCCAAGTACAACCTTCATCTGTACAAATGGAAAGGGCTTTCGTTTCTTCACTGTACCTGGTAATTTACATCTGTTCATACCGATTATTATGGAAAGTACAACCTTTATCTGTGTTCCATTTTTCTAGGGGGACAAACCTCTCTGTAGCTTTTTTCATATATTTCTATCTGCAAAGTTTAGGACAATATTTGTACCCACTTTTTTGAACCATATTCTTTTTGATACAAAAAATCAATAAATCTAGCATATTTTTCTGAAATGGTGCATATTTTTTATGTTATGGTTGTTTAGAATGTAGTTTGAAGTTTGTAGCATGTTACATTTTTTTTTTCAAATACTTTAGTTATTTAAATGCAGTAATATTTTAAATGTGCTTTATTTACCAAGTGCTTGGCTTTTGGTGGGAAAGAAGTTCAGTTAAAAAAAATCAGTATAAATGCATTTTTGCAACATTGTGGGTAAATAAAATCAGCAGGAGAAGACAGTTGAAAAGATTGTTAGGGATGATGCGGTATAATTCTCCATTTCCATCATGCTCATGGTTTTAATTCTATATAAGATTTTAATTCTAGGGTTTATAATGTTTCAAAAAAAAATTACTTGTGTAATTATATTGTCTGTTGTGTTGTTGATTTAGTGTTTTAAGGTAAATTGCTTGGCATAATAGTGACTGACATAAATTTGGAGGGGATGTGAGGAACGGGACAGGGTTGTGTATAGTTTTTCCAACTGCAGACTCTATTTCTAGAACGGTGGTATAGTTTCTCCCAGCGCAGGCCTACTTCTAGAACTGATATATAGTTTCTCCCAGTCCCTGCCATTAATTGTTTGATGGACACTTGATTTTACTTGTGAATTTTATCGCTGTTTCTCTGGCTGGCCCGTGCACTCTTTACAACTTACCTAAACTTGGCACGGAGAAATTTAAATTTAGAACCATTGGTGAAGATGATTCGTGTTTGTACAGTTGAACAAAGCCCTTGATTTGCCAGCCATGAAACTTTTATGAGATATGAGAGAGATGCAACTTTTCAAACTAAATGAGGTTTTAATATGTATAGCTAGATTCTAAATTCTTCTTATTATTTTTATTCCTTTTCAATAGCCAAATTATGATAATGATTTTGAGCATTTTCCATTTCTCTCTAGTTGTTAGGCATTCACGATCAATATTTTGAATCATACTTTTGGGATGTCCCAGTTTGGGAGCATGGGGTACATTGCCTTGGTGATGATGACATGATGTATATGAATCGACGGCGAACCTTTTAGTTCGTGTGCCCATTTGTCGAACAATATGATCACCATTAGACATTTGACCATTTCACCATTCTAATCTCTACTCTCTAGGAAGCTTTTAATTTCTAAAATTATTAAGATAATTGAACAAGGATCAGGGATATGTGATTCTTGTCAATGATTTAGAGGATAAACAAAGCGTACCTGTTGCTGTAAGTGATTTCGATCCAAGAAAATCTTTATCAGAGTATTGAGTTGCAACAGTTTAAGCACTTTCACTTCGTGAGAAGGGTTTAAGGAGGACGAAGAAATCACCACATTCTAATAGCAATTAGTGAGTGGCTTCTATGGGTGGGTCACCATTCTATCATCGTGATGCTCCAAGATTGTGCATTTTGATTTCCGAACTATTATAACCATATTAATGTCATGAAGAAACCACCCCATTTTCATAGCAACTAGTTAGTAGCATCTGTTGGTGTGGGTTATATCTTTGCGGTGCTTCAAAATTATGCATTTTGATTTCCAAACTATTAAAATCATATGAACGTCAAAAAGAAATAGAAGGTAAACTTAATTAAAATTGAGGTAATTCTGCATTATCTTTGTTCCATCTTAAGATCCATCCAAACACCTATACACATCCCTACTATGTTTCCCACCATGATTGTTTGATAGAATCATACACAATTTCCCATTCTTTTTCATTATTGCGTTTTTGATTCTATCTGCATTATTATACCTAAACATTGCATACTACAGCTGGGGTTCAAATCCCGCTTCCAGCAGGCTACAGCCTATATTTCACTACCAAAAAAAAGAAAAAAGAAAAAGAAGCGTTGCATGTTACAGATGCAAAACCTTTGTTATTTTAAGTGATTTTGATCCAAGAAAAAAAAAAATCTTTAGGCGGGTATTGAGTCAGAATCTTTTGAGCACTTTCCCTTCTTGAAAGGGTTAAGAGGAGGACAGGAAACCACCACATTCTGGTAATATCTCGTAAGTGGCTTCTGTGGATCACAGTATCCTTATGAAACTCAAAATTATTCATTTTATTGGTCCTGATCTATTAAAATCATATGAATGTCAACGAGAAATTAAAGGTATAATTGAGTTAGTTCCATTTTAAGATCCAATTGCTTTTAAACATCTAGACTATGTTCCCTGTCACGATTGTTTAATAAAATCCTATATGATTTCCCCATTATTGCCTTTTTAATTCTTTCTCCATTATGTAGGCCTAAACTAGGCACACTACAGATGTAAGTGATTTCGATCCAAGAAAATCTTTAGAAGCAGGATTTTGTGTCAGAGTCTTTTAGGCATGTTCACTTTCTGAGAATGATTAAGGAGGACAAGAGCCACCACATTCTCATAACCAGTGGCTTCTGTGGATCACAACATCAATGTGATACTAAAAAAATATGCAGTTCTGGATTTCTGAACTAATATAATGATGTGAATGTGAATGAGGAATAGAACGTAATAATTAGTTAAAATTGAGGTAATTTCATATCATCTTAGTTCCGTCTTAAGATCCAAATGCGTATACATATTCATTTTGTGTTCACTGTAGTGATTATTTGATAAAATCATTAAAGTTTTCCCCGTTCTTTTCATTATTGCTTTTTTTTTTAATTCTCTCTGCGTTATTAGGACTGAACAAAGCAATACTACATCTGAAAAATTGGACCAGCTATTGAATATCTACTGACAAGAAAACTTATCTTGTGTGACAAAAGTATTTCTGAAATTCCGCATTACCTACACTGCAATTTCTTCAACAAGGACTTTTAGCTGAAATGGTCATTATGCTTCCTAAGAGCTTAGCATGCTACAGCTTTGAAATAACATAATCATGTTAATAGATTAGGAAATTCACCTGTTCTATAAATGTAGGACCCCCCATACATAACGTTTTTAGAATTTATTTTGTTATAATCATATTACTGAAATAGGGTGGGATCTACATCTTTTACTCCATAAAATAAATCTTGATGCATTTTATTAGTCATTATTTTCATTGTTTTGGTTCTTGTGTGATCTTTTAATTTCTTTTCTGATTATTTTGTTACAATGGTTCTGCATTTTAGCTGCAGTTGCATGAAGGGTGGGAACCTGCTGGTGCGACAAGGGGTGGAGGTGGCTCCGCTGCAAGCCAAGAGGTCCACGTGAAGACCCTCAACACTAAATTATCCTACGCCAATGTCTACATCTGGGAAGCTAAGGTACATTCTTGTACTATTTGTAGATTGGTATTTATTGTTCTTTTGCTGATGAAAGTACGGGCTTAAGCTGAAATGGTCCGTTCTTTGAGTTCTTAGAGTCGACGCCTATGTTTCCTCAGATCTTTGGAGCAGGAAAGAACGTTTTTTGTTATTTGGTCTTCGATACATTATATTTGATTTATTAACTTCTTATTTTTCCCTTCTTATGATTATTTTCCATTAGTTTGGCGTTGAGGCTAGCTATCATGGTTTGTTGGTGTCAAGCTTGAAAAGATAGTGCTTTACCTACTATAGTGCTAATACATAACATGACAAGTGCTTAGATGCCTATAAATGTGACAATTATGTATTTTGATTTCTTCTTCTACGTGTGAGTGATCTGAACTACTGCTCAAAATGTGATTTCTTGTGCTTATCCATGCGGAACTATTATGCTTCTTTATTTTCTAAACAGCTTGTTATTTAAATTATGACCTTTCTGTTATATCCTCGTAACCGCCCATGCATGGATGTATCTAGTAGACTGTATTATACTGTAAGATGTCAAACCTCCTCTGCTTGCACAGCGGGCTAGGCTCAATCTTTAGGATGTACTTGGTTGCTAATGCTACTGCTGCTTCTCCATTCTTCAAGCTGTGTGAGTTATTCAAGTTATAGGCCAGGTGAAATGCATAGTTATTGAAATGGAGAATAACACAAAACGGTCTACTTGAGAAACATTCCAAGCAAATTATTTGCATGCTCCATGTCGCATAGACAACATTTTCCCTTTCATTTTTTTGGTATCTTTGAAATGATTAATCTCATTTGTCAGGATTAGGTAGGGGGAACCCAAGATTGCAATTTTTTTATTTCGAGGAGGAAGTGAAAAGGAGAAAACAAAGATAAAGAAGGGGAAAACAAATAGCAATATCATAAGCTTGGGAGAAAACTTCATATTAACTCAAGCAATATGAGGATGTTAGAAACCCCAACTATATCTGTAGGCTTCTTCGTATATGGAATTCTTATATATAATTATATTTTCTTAATGTGTAAAGATCAATTATATGCCGCTACTCTATGTTGTCTTACAGCTTAATTTACAATAAGCATTTGCTTTTTGTGTTGCTCAGTGGTAACACTGTGATTCCTTAATCAGCTTGTATCTTAAAAGTTACCACCCAATAAAGAATTGAGGTTGAATAGCTCGACATTGTTAATTGGAGATCCCATGCTTCTCTGACCTTCAAACAACCTTGAAGTCCCTCTATCTCCTAAATACGGTGAACTTTTTTCTTCTCCAGATTTTTGACAATCATACTTAGAAGTTTATTTCGTAAGGATGAAATTCAAGCAGATTAATAAGCAAGAATTTGTTTGTCTTAAACTTTTGCTGAACATTACAAATTGCTTAAGATAAAATCATTTAGCAATAATTCATTTTAAAGCTTCTATTTAAGTAAAATTAAATTAAATGAATGTTGCTCCATTCTCACCTATTTTATTACTTAAAACAAGAATATCAATCACACTACAAAGCTTTCTTTATTATACAACACACTCTCACTCACTGTCAGTGGAAAGTGTTTTCTTGTTCAGATGATCTATTATAGTCTCAATTGCCAACCCAGACATTCACCTTTTGGTAAAGTAGTTCTGCTCTGGTTTTTCCCCCCCATAATGGGAGCATAAATAAAACCTTTTCCTTATGTTCCCCTCATTCTTGCAAGTCTTCTGACGTAGGAAACAAAAGAACAAGGCAAGACAAATAGTAGGCCAAAATAACTTGATCTGTGAGACTTTTCCCGAAAGTAAGGGTCTGTCAGTTTTCCTCTTAGTTGTCGACAACACCCTTCAGCTGTCGACAACCCTATTACGTAATAGAGTATCTGAGTTTGCTTAGAACTCTATTTTCGGTTCCAAATTTGATTCCAATAGATTTTCTTTCTTTATTTTTAATTTTCTTTTTTATTTTGAATTTAGTTTATAGATAGAATATGATTTTTTGTAAGCTTATAGATAGGCCTCTTGTACTCTTTATTTTTTTATCTTTTATCAAATATTGATTAATAAAATTGAGATTTTCCAAATTGTTCGTGGATTTGAGTTGTTATCTCTTGTTCGTAGATTCAAGTAGATTGCTCGTGGATTCGAGCACCTTGTTCGTGGATTCGAGCACAATTTCTACCTGAAAGTCTTCAGGATTTGTGGGCGCTAGAATGAGATCTAATCGGCATCGTTAGTCTTCCCCGCTCCCACGTCAATTGGTATCAGAGCAAGATTAACTTTTCGACGATGGCTGGAGATGACAACGGACCACCAAGCCTCTCCACCAGAGTAGGTGTTGTTGAAGGAGATATCAACAACATCAAGTCATCCTTGGACCGTATGGCCCAAGCCATCGAAAGGATGTCTTTCTGGATTGATGATCACAGTCTTGCCTATGTTACGTAAAGAAGCGGACATGGGCATTCATCAATCTTCCGCCACCTCCACCTCCATCAGTTAACCCTCATCCACAACCTCCATCACAACAACTTTCCCTCCAACGACCACCACCACGATAACATCCACGACAACCATCACCATCCCTAAGACGTTCTCAACGAAATCTTCTGTGCAAAGATCTTTTCGACGAGGAGTTTCACAACCCCTTCTGTCCAGAAGAAAACTCTGAGGACGAGGCTTATGACAGAAGAATGGCCTACGGGCGAGGCCCATGATAGATGGCCAATCCAAATCCCAACAGAAGGAGGATTTCCTTTTCTTAACCCGGATCGGAGAAGAGGGGAGCCAAGTTCAAACGAGTAGCGGATGAAGATTGAGATTTCTTCCTTGAGTGGAAGCCATGACATTGAATCCTTCTTAGTTTGGGTTTATGAAGTTGAAAAGTCTTTGACATAGCTTACATTCTCAAAGAAAAGCATGCCAAGTTCGTGGCGTACAAGCTCAAAGGAGGAGGAGCCGCATGGTGGGAACAATTACAAATCATAAGGAGACGGCAAGGCACGCCACCCGTGATGACATGGAGGCGCATGAAGCAACTCTTACAAGGTAGATTCCTTTCACCCAATTACCATCAGATTCTTTACAACCAATTTAAGCAATGCAGACAAGGCATAAGAACTGTTGTGGCATACACAGAGGAGTTCTACCGCCTTTCATCGCAGTGCGAACTATCAATGATGAAAAAGCAACAAACTTTGAAGTACATTAATGGGTTAAGATATACCATTCAAGAGTGTGTAGCCCTCTACGACGTGTCGTCTATTGATGAGGCTAATAACACGACCATGAAGGTAGAGAGGCCTCAAAGTAGAGAGCTCCACTTTTCAGACGTCAATCGTCAATCGAAGAGCCCGCGGAAGGCGACGGAGTTCAGCCGAGCTCCACGACGGCTGATCAAACACTATGACAACCGACGACCAAGGCTTCCACGTCGACACCAACAATAACCCCCGCAATAGCCAAGAACAAAGACATGGCTTATATTCTTGAGGAAAAGTATGTCAAATTCGTGGCGCACAAGCTCAAAGGAGGAGGAGCCGCATGGTGGGAACAACTACAAATCACAAGGAGACGGCAAGACACGCCACCCGTGATGACATGGAGGTGCATGAAGCAACTCTCACAAGATAGATTCCTCTCACCCAATTACCATCAGATTCTTTATAACCAATTTAAGTAATGCAGACAAGGCATAAGAACTGTTGTGGCATACACAGAGGAGTTCTACCGCCTTTCATCGCAGTGCGAATTATCAATAATGAAAAAGCAACAAACTGTGAAGTACGTTATTGGGTTAAGATATACCATTCAAGAGTGTGTAGCCCTCTAGTCTATTGATGAGGGTCTTAACAAGGCCATGAAGGTAGAGTGGCCTCAAAGCAGAGCTCCACTTTTTAGACGTCAATTGTCAATCGAAGAGCCTGTGGAAGGCGACGGAGTTCAGCCGAGCTCCAGACGGCTGATTAACCACTAGTACAACCGACGACCAAGGCTTCTACGTCGACACCAACAATAACCCCCGCAGTAGCCAAGAATAAAGACAATCCTTAGTCTAAGCTTGGAATTGGCAAGTGTTACGGGTGTTGTAGCGAGCCTGGACACAAGTCCAATGAGTGCGAAAAGAAGACAAGTCAGTACGACCGATTATGAAGAAGAAGATAATGTGCTAATAGAGACAGCGCCAGAGGATTCTGATTTTTTTGAAGAACATGGCAATCCTGTCGCTTGTGCTATTTAGAAAGTGCTTTGCAGCCAGAAGATTCCCGACACCATGCCTCTATATCAAATCTTCTATTCAAAATGTTCGATCAAGGATAAGGTCTGCAATCTTATCATTAACAATGAAAATTGCGAGAACATCGTCTCCAGAGCACTTTTGTGGATCACTTGAACTTAGAGACAGCCGCATCATCATCCCTACAATATTGAGTGGATCACGAAAGGCCCATGCATTAAGGTAATAGATCTATGTTATGTTCCTATTTCTATTGGAAAGTTCTATTAAGATTCTGTTGCATGTGATGTTATCGATATGGATAAGTGTCATATTCTTTTGGGAAGACCATGACAGTATGAGGTTGACGCTACTCACAAGGGAAAAGAGAATATATATAATTGTTCACTTGGAAGGACAAAAGAATTGTCTTGAGACCAATTCCACCGGTTGCAAGATCTACAAAGAAAAGGGTGGTGCATTCACCTGTATCCCGACGCAATCACAGTGATAGGAATTCGAGGATGAGTTCTTTTGAAGAGGAAGGGACTGATGTAGGAGACCAAAGAATAAGGCAAGACAAACTACAAGCCAAAATAACTTAACCTGTCGACAATCCTTCTTTTGGACTGTCGACAGGCTTTTCTCAAAAGGGTTTGTCAGCTTTTTTTTAAGTATATTGTGTTTAAATTTGGATACTTTTCTTTAGCATAATTATAGTAAGATAATCACAATGTTTATAATATTTATACTAAATAATTATGTAACTGATAATAATAATTAGCATAAATGTAAAATTATATTTTATTATTAAGTTCTTGTTGATATTTTTTAATGTGCTCCCCTGGGTATAATATGTGTCAGGGATTACTAGTTGGGAACTTCTTTAGAAAAAGCAAAATAATATATGTTCGTATAGGTAGATGTTGTCTTTCTTTAAGGGTCGTAGCTTTATTAAATAAAATACTAGTTTCTTGAGCTCTAACATGACTCCACAATCAAAGGAGAAGGTAAGGACTCATATAACCAATTGCCGAAAGAGCTGTAGATTATGGCATTTGTGACTAACTCTGTGAGCTGCTTCATTGCTCAACCTCCGTCCGAATTCCAGGCGAACACTAGAGTCAGAATGCAGTAAGCTGTGACACTCATGGACTTTTGTGCAGCTCGCCAAGAAGGAATTAGCACTCTATTGTTGATCCAAACAATGAGGCATTTGGCATCGCTAGTTACAATACTCCTCTCGTTGTTCCTGTCAATCACCATTCTCAGGCCAATTCGAATGGCCTCGGCTTCTGCAACTTCCAGGTCAGAAGTATCAACTCGTTCGGTCACGACTTGGAGCACCCACCCCATCGAATCTCGACAAATGGCTGTTGCATACGCTGAGTTCGAGCCTACATTTGCATCAATGTTGACCTTCGTGGCGTTCGGTGTAGGTGTTGTCCAAGGGGCTGAGTCAAGGCTTGTGTTGGCTCCTCAGGTGCAAACCGTCGAACAACTTATATGCATGATGGGATTGTGAGTGCCATTGCTTTGATTGTATCCACTGAGATGGAGTGCTACTCGAACACCCAATTTCACCGACTCTTCCATAAGCACCACAACAATTTCTAGCCCAAAACAAAAGCATCAGCACCATCTCTTGCCCGATTGAGCTAGCGCTAGGGATGCCATCAGATACGGATTATCCGCAGATATCCGCATTCAAATCTACCTCCAATCTAGATACATATATTATTTTTTCGCATCTGTTAATATTTGTTTCCGTATCTGTATCCCTCGTTAGGTGTGGATACGGATGTAATAAAAATAATATCTGATCTGATATCTTCAGATTGAGTGCTTGACAATGATATCCGTATGAAAGAGGCTATTCTTAATGGAATGAGGCAATAGATTTTGATATTTTAAGTTGGTGAAAAAGTAATAGTGGAAAGTATCTGATTTTTGCAATAGTAGCACGAGGTATTTTGCGTATTTCGATATCAATCGTGATATCTGAATCGACATTTAGCACCGGAGGTCATGTAATCTATGTTGTAGAAGCTGAATAACAATTGATACGGTAGAAACATTGATATGTACAATAAATATCATAGTATGTATCACATTTTATATTGTTATAAATGAGAAAAGTAATATAAGTATATCCATTTAGTTTATCCGTAATCGTAACTATTTTTGCATATCCAATTAGTATCCGCATCCGATCCGCTAATATCTTATCTGCATATGATTTTCGATTTTGACATATACGGATATCATTTTTCATGTCCATCAATATTTGTATCAGTATCCATATTCGAAGGTTATGTGCGGATACAGATAATGTAAAGACAATTTCCAATCCGTATCCGATCCGATGGCACTCCCAGCTAGCGCTCATTAACCAACCTGAGGTCGTCCTCTGCTCTAATCTCGGATTGATTGGGTTGTTATTCCAGACACTGAACCACAGGGCATTTGAAGAACAGGTGTGTAGTTATCTCAGCCTTGGTATGACAGAGCCGACAGATATCATCAATGGCCTATATCGCTCGAGCACTTCACGCATTGGTCATTAGCGCGTCCTTGAGGGAGCGTCAAATGAAGTGCAAGACCCTTGGTTGTACTTTTTTCCCTCAAAACCTTGTTTGGACATCTGAGTTGCTGCGACTTCAACCTCTGTCAAATTTCTGTATGTCAAGCGGGCGGTGAAGAACTCATTTTACAAAAGTAACCAGATTAGCTCATCATGGCCTGAAGGTTCATGGAGTTTATAGGGGTTTTTAATATGGCATCAACAGCTGCAGAGTAAAAAAACTGATTAACCCCTTATTCCACCTATTGTTCTCCAAACAAATTAGCTGATGAGCGTTATCGGGCTCTTGGGGATTGCATCAGGTTTTTGAAGCGGCCAGGCATCTATAGGACACATCTATCTTCAAAGATACGGGTGCCTCTCCCATCAACAATGGACCCTGTTGTATTTTCTAGGAGTGGGTTGCTTTTAACACTTTGTATTCCCCTCCATAGGGACGAGCATTGTGATTTGATAGTGGAGCTGACAAAAGTTTCTTTTGCTTACCACTTTGCTCTTAGGAGTTGTTCTCATAATGCTTCCAGATTCTGCATGAGTCTCCACCACTGCTTCAAGAATAAACTTTCGTGTAGACTACCTATCGCGGCTAGTTTTTTAGATGCTCCCGACTTCTAAGGAATCGATGTCTGCCGCCCAGACTGAATCCCCAATAAAAGTTCCTCATAATACCTTCCATTTCATGGCATGTTACTTTCAGAGGCAAGCCTGTACCAATTTAGAATTAGGGAATAACTTCAAGTAAGGCCTTGATTAGAACTCCTCTTCCTTTCAACTTGCCATGCATCTTCTCAATAAAATATTTATATTTGACAATTGGTCAGCGAGTGGCAAATAAGGGGACACCAAGATAGAGTTCTTCCTTAGTCATAATCTGAATCCCAATGACACCTGCAAGTTCATTCTTCACACTACTTGAAAATTATTAGTAAAGAAAATATAAAGGACTTGGAATAGTTGATCACCTGCCAGACCAGTTGGAGAAAATGTCGAGAATCTGCGTAGTACTCTCTAGATTCCCGATTGTAGCTTCCCCAAAGATCATAAGATCATTGACAAACATCATGTGCTAGATGGATGGAGCTGAGTGGTTGACCTGTAGGCCCTTAACACTCTTTTCTTCTCGCCTTCACAAAGGAAGGAAGATAAGACTTTCATACAGATATTGAACATATATGGAAATAGAGGGCACCCTTGTCGTAGTCCTCTTCTCGGGGGAAAGAAGCCATCAACTACTTCATTGATACTAACCATGATGCAAGAGGTGCAGACACAGGCTTTGATAAGATCAACAACTCGATTGGGGAGGCTAGAAAATTGTAGAGTCTGGATGGGAAAAGCCCACTTCAACTGATCCTACGCCTTTGACATGTCAACCTTCAAAGCGAAGAACTTTGATTTACTACTTTTTTCGCTCATGGTATGGATCAGTTCCTGGGTCACCATAAGATTTTCCAAAATTTGTTTATTAGGGATGAAGGTTGCATGGTGCGGGAGATGATAGATTCAAGGAGTGGGCGAAGTTTGTTGGTCAGGATCTTGGCCACCACCTTGTATATCACATGACACAAAGCGATTGGCCTGAAGCCAATGAGGGGTTGATACTCCTTTTTTTAGGGGATGAGATTCAGATTCGTGTCATTCACCCCCTCTATAGAGGCACTTTATATGAAGACATTTTTTTCATCTCCACCACCTCTCTCTTTATGGTGTCCCAACCAGACTAGAAGAATATAGATGGAAGATCGTTTGGCCCATGCTCTAGATGACAATTTCAATCTTATCGCCCAAAGGAATTTAGTATAAACCGCTCGTATCCCTTGGGTCAATGGTAGACCTGAATCGAAACTCCTCAGGAATAGCCTCAGATTAGGTGATGAGAAGAGATCCTTGTAGTATTATTGCAGAATTACGAAGGTCTTTCTTATTTGTTTAGGTTCTGATTTCCAGTCACTTGCGGCATTTTGGATGGCAAGAATTCTATTCCTTCCTGTCATGCTTAGTAGAATCATAGAATGGAGAAGCAGCGATTTAGTCCTCTGATGTCTGAAAGATTCTTTTGAAGCCAGTAGTGTTGGAAATTTTATCCTTTTTTCCTTTAAATTAAAACATGCAATAATGAAAACTTAGTACAAATCAAATTAAATGTGTATCAATTACTTAATATGTAACAAAATTAAAATAAAGAGTAAAATCACTGGCCTGACAGATGTAGTCGTGCGACGCACTGACCTAAAAGGCAAATGGTCGGTCCTCTCATTCGGACGTCGAATTAGCCCCATCAACTAGCGGTAAAGACTCCCCCGGAGTCACCAGCACTTTGGCTCCGACGCTAGCACCAGGCCTCTGCTCAAATTCAGAACGGTTGCCTAAAAATAAAGAAAAGAAAAGAAAAGAAAATTTAATTTAAGCTGGAGCCCTTCTTATGAAGAGTAGAACTCAAAAGAAATTTCAAAGAGAAAGAGCAGAAATGAGAACTGTGCGTTGAGAACTAAACTATGATTCTATTTATAGCCTTAAAATCCCAGTACTTATAACAACTCCATCAGAAAATTCAGTTGAGATATTTTCTCAACTGAGATCCTGAGACTTGGTCAAGATTGACTTGGCAAAACAAAATTTGAAATGAAAGCTTTTTTCTTTTATTTTAATTCAAAAATCCAACAGTCTCCCCAAAAGCTTGAGTTTCAAAAAAGACAGAATAAAACAATACGATGTAAATAAATCAAAAATACAAATCAGAAAACATAAACACGAATAAGGTTGGGTAACCTCATACTGTGGATTCGGAATAAATAGCTTGCGACCTTGAATTTACCCTTAGTGAATTCATCGCTACCTGAAAGACATAATGGACTACGTCTTGAATTATGCCTCTTTAACCAGCTATTGATGGAAGACACACAGAGTAAGTCCTCATCTATTGAGCGAGCATGTTGAGTGTTAACGGCTATGTGATTACACCTAGAGGGGGTAGGTTCACAAGCTAATTTAGGACAAATGATGCAGAATTAAAAACTTAATTGCTAACACACTATGTGTAATCAAGAGAGCTCGAATTTCTCGTGAAGGGCTCTGGAAACTCCGCTAGATTCCTCTAAACTAAGAGTTGAGGTGCTTTAAAAGCTCTCTTTGGTTGAACACAAGTGTGGGCATACAAACTATATCTAGCATCTAAATATGAACAATGTAAAACAATGCAAGATATAAAAGAGAGAATAGATCAAACGCAAGCACAGTAATATGTTTTGAGGTTCGAACTGCTGCTCTGTTGGCCCAAAGGCCATTAGCCCTAGTTTTGATGATAACAAAACATATGTAGTTATGTTTTAACATTTTTGTTTAGCAAAGTTGCGGGTTAACTCTTTGTTGCATTTTCGCTCCATCACAAGACTCACACGTTAGGAAGCCAAGAACATATCGATCCCAGAGCCTAAGCACATAGACGAGCTCAAGGATCAAGATTGCAATAGAAGATTTTATCAAGATTTGTATTTTTTTTTTTTGCTTTTTAGATAGGATTTATAGTCGTTTGTTAAAATCAAGATGATATAGGTTGATAGTTTTTTTTAGGATTGACACACTTTCGGAAAAAATGGTTTTCTATTTAGAAAAGTGTTTTTACAAAATATAGTTGTAACTTTGTTTCGTGTTGATCCATGAACTCACACACTGGTTCTATCAAGTCCCTAAAACTTTATTTTGTGCTTAAGATCAAAGTATATTTTTGTCAGAAAAAGATTGGTTTCAAAAAGGTCTTCAAATTAGGCTTTTGGCCCAAGGTCGGTCGACCGACCGGTCAGCCGTAGACAGAGCAAAATTGCTTTGTCGGTCGACCGACCGACCGACATGCACAAAGTTCATTATGTGCACTTCGGTCGACTGTGCGGTCGACCGACTGAAAGAGCCTTGCTCTCGGTTGGGCCCGGTCGACTGCCCCGGTCGACAGACAGAGAGCTTTGCTCTCTGGTTGGGAAAAACAGTCGACTGGCCGATCGACCGCTATCCCCAACGGTCGAAAATTTGATCGTTGGCATTCGACCGGCCGATCGACCGATAGAAGGATTTCCTTCTAATTTTTTCCCAACGGTTACTTTTCTGTTTGTCTTTTTCTGGGTCTTTTTCTAACGACTCTTTTGAGTTTTTCTCCTCATGTTTTCATCCCTATAAATAGCAGGACTGCAGAAAAACCCAATAAGAAGCTTGAACAAGTTTTTAAAAGTTTTCAATAATATTTAATCAAGTTTTAGTTTTTTTCCTAAAAGATTTTCTTTTGAGCTAAAATTTCACATTCTTGATTTTTAGCTTGAGCCTTCCCTCTACATCTTTGCAAGCTATTTCCACTACGTAATCCAAAGAGCTTCACCTCCTCATTTTGGTTACAGAATTATGCTTGTGAGGCTTTTTGTGATCTCTTAGAAGATCACCGATTTCCTTCTATTGTGAAGTTGTAGAGGTTGCGGTCTCAAGTGAGCTAGTGAGCTCCGTTGTTGGTATTGTGACACCGCGGGAGAGGACTTGTGAGTTCATTGAGTTCTAGCGAGAACTTGTAACGATTGACGATCTAGTGAGATCGGTCATAGTGAAAATCTTTCATAGTGTTGAAGGCGAGGACGTAGAGCAGTGGCTCGAACCTCAAAACATATCATCGTGCTTGCGATTGCTGACTCTTTCTCTTCACTCTACTCTCTCTTTACTTGCACACTTATATTGTTTACTTATTTGCAAGTATTTCTTGTGATATGATTTGCATTTGCTAGGTTGCTAGCAAGTAAATTTTAATTCAACATTATTTGCCATTAAGTATAGCCATCACCTATTCACCCCCTCTAGGTGATTTACAATCGGTATGAGAGTCTAACCCTAGTTTTGGTTTAACCACTTTAGGGAGATCATTTCATTTGATTATATTCATTTGTTGCATTTGCTATTTGTTTGTGGACTTATACTTGTTTTCAGGCATCACACGACTTCTCTAGCATCAAGTACCCATTCAAATTTGATGGGTTGAACTTTCCCATTTGGAAGGTCAAGATGAACCTCTTCCTCATGTCCCTAAGAGTAGAGTAGCTAAGGCCATAACCAAGGAATTCATTGAACCTCACGGCGATGACGATACATGGCCGAAGCAACTGCTATGGACTATGAGGCCAATACTAAAGCTCAATATACACTTACACAAGCATTAAATGATGATTTTTGTCGTGTAATAAATTACAAATCCGCTTATGAGGTTTGGAATGATCTAATCATTACTCATGAGGGGGACATCGCAAGTCAAGAGATTTAAAGTTGATTTGCTTTGTTCTCTCAATATGACAGTTTTGACATGCTTAAAAAATGAAAGTATTGATGATTTACTTACTCGGTTCACCAATATTACTAATGAATTATCTTCTTTAGGTGACATTATTGTCAATGACCTTGCTCATTAGGAGAGTGGGAAAAATATTTTATAAGAAGGGAAGACAAAGCAACTTCCTAAGAGAAACACCTCAAGGAGGATTTGAAAAGAGGAAGGAGATGGGTCTTTGCTTTCCTTGCAAGGAGACGAGTCACCTCATCGCGGATTGCCCCTCACTTCAAGCCACCACCTTCAAGAACGTGCATAAGAAGTAGAAGAAGTTAATCGTAGCCACTTGGGATGATTCGGAAAAAAAATTCCGAATAGGAGATTGATGTTGCACACGTTTGCTTTATAGTAAACGGAGAGAAGACTTTCATGGTAAATCTTGAAACCTTTCTAGAAGATGATTTAACTATGGATGATATTTCTCAAGTTTTTGAAGAATTACAAAATAGAGATGAAATTTCTCTTGCATAAAATAAAAATTGAAAAAAGAAAAATGACTTTTAAAGAATAAGTTAAAATTGTTTTTTAAGAGAAAAACGACTTTATCTATTTCTTTTGAGGAAAAAAGGATTTTGATAAATATAAACTTGTTTGTAAGGGCAAAATCCCTAATATTGCTTTTAACAGAAATGAATTTTTGGATATCTAAAAACGTATTATGTTTTGGATACCATTTTGAAAAAGTGTGCATTGGATATGAACAAATTTAATTTTATGTTTCGAAAGGGTAAAATCCAAAGGAAACATACGTCTCATTAATCTCAACACACACCATGAAAAACATGCACAACATGCACATACAACATAAGCATGCTTTCATGTATGGCAAAGTGTACACATGTGCACATTGCGACCGAAAGGCCATTTAGCAAAATTTTGTTATGCAAAAATATTTGGGTTAAACAAAAATATTTGGGTTCGAGAAAGTACTTAATCCTATAGGACCCAAAAAAGATTTGGATACCAAAGATCATACCAAAGTTGATTGATGTAGGTGTGGCGTCCTCCTCCAAGACATAGGGAGAGATATGGTGCCTTGGTGTGGTGGATGCATCGAAACTCGAAGGATCTACCGTTATATTGCATGGCTATCAAAAAGCACCTATCTTGGAGATTGCTTATGGTTTGGTAACTCCTCCACTTGAAAATTTCATTTCTAGTTAGATCTATGTATGCATAGGAATAGCTTGTTTTTCTTTTTTGTTAAATATGCTTTAATTATGAATACATGATATTTTGGTTATTTTTATGGCTTGCTTATACTTGAGCTAGTCCGTTAACATTGATTATGTTCTTTACTAGCCCATGAATTGCTTGCCCATGTTTATAGTATTTTCCCATGCTTACATGTTTGATAGATATCTTTGTATATATTGTTGGCCCAAAAGCCCATCACTCTAGTTTTGATGATAATTAACTCATGTAGTTATAGTATTAATGATCTTGTGTTTATATAGTTTCAGATTTACTATCAAGATCTTAGTAGTGCTTAGCTTCAACAAAGGAGTTTTGGAGCTAACTCATGTAGATTCAAGAGCTCGCGCGTCAAGATCGCATTTAGCACTCGGTTGGAGTTAAGCTCTTTGAATCGTGTTTGGATCGAGTCGACTTGGAGAAGGAGTTCTACAAGAAGACTTCAGTTTGTGTTTAGTTTAGCTGTGTTTAGATCTTGTGTAAAGATAGATAGTGTTGATATGCTCAAGTTCACACACACAAAAGTTTAATATGTTTGGTTTTCGGTTTAA